>KZ506025.1:257988-283036 GCA_002844005.1 Limosa lapponica baueri
ACTGATGCCTGTTCAGACACTTCCTTTAGGTACTATTTTCTCTTCAACCACTCAAGACTACTTAACACAGGAATGTCATTGAGAAACAGATAAGGGGTCTTTTCAAGCCAAGAGAAAAAGACACCCCAGATATAATAGGATGTCTAGGGGATCACACCCCTAGTATGTTGTACCAGAGGAAAACCCCAGAACTTGAAGACACACCCGAGATGGAACCAGACAAGCATAAGAAGGTCAGGCAAGAAAGAGCCCATGGTCTCTGCACCTGCCATGGTCTCACCCACTGCCATGTCCCAGCAGACCCTCAGGTGAAATACACCAATCCAAAGCCACTGAAATATTTTGGACACTATCTTACATCTTCAAAAGCAAGAACTGAGAATGATTGACACTAGGACATGAAATGATCAGGCTTAAAGGAATAATATGAAATTCTCAGTAGACTGAAACCAGTGTAGGTCTCACAGCAGATTTCCGCCCCCCTCCCCACCACACCCCCCACAACTCTTTCACCAAAACTCTCTGGCTTAAAATGCTATTCTAGCTTTCATCAGATTAAAAAAAAAAAAAAAAAAGTTATTTGGGAGCTTGTTTGTTAGCTTGGTTCAAGTAAGAGAGATACATTTCTACTCATGAGTACAATCTTCTGTTAAAAAAAAAAAAGGTTCCTAGGGCTGAAGGCATTCAACATGTATTCAGCCCAGTGCTCAAGTTTTCCCCAAGCAGCAGTACCATGAAGCAAGCAACAAGAGATCTTTTTAATAGCCAATAATCAGAAAACTAGTAGAACCTGACAAGCACCTCATCAGCTTCACAAAACTGCTTCTTGGCAACACAGCAATAACCCACATCAAAAAACACATCTGCACCCAAAAAATTAAACAAGCAGTCAAGAGCAGAGTAACAAACATTGTTCCCATCCATCCTGGCCATACTGCTGTCCTTTCCCTCTGGGCCAGTCAGAGCTTAATAGAAAAATTAAGATTCTGGTCTCAGTGTCCAGAAATAGCATATTGGTAAGAAATACCCGCCAACATTGCCGGGCTCCTTACCAGAGCACTGTATCTAAATCTCTGTCAGGGAGGAAATCTGATCATTTTTTCCTACTTCCTTCTGGGCTATTAGGTTTAGAGCTGCTAATTGCAGAAAAGGTACCAGTACAATTTTATAACAGACATCAACAGTTTAGAGAACTATTAAGAGGTAGGAGAGATTAAAAACTTGACCCTGGGAAATCAGAGCTTTCTTAGAACCAAAAAACACCGCTATGAAGAAGTAGAGCATTTCAAACCTTGGCACATGCAACTTGGACACAAGAAGCATCTGCAATTTTATCATCAAGAAACCAGACTCACAATATTCCAGACAAAAAAGCCACATTGAAAATAGGTTACTAGAAAGGCATTTCATTAAATCAAAACAGCCAGCACATAAACAGAATCAATAGGCTGTATATTTTAACTTCTGATCCTGGGAGCCCATACTTTTAGTCATTCATACTAAGTGGGGAAGTCAGAGGATACCAATATGATACAAAGTTAAGACTTTTCATATGCCAAGCAGAACTGCATAACATTCAGATAGCGTGTATTTAACAGTAATATTTCATACTATAGCAAAGGCTTATGACTCGTTAATTAATCCACACTACACTTTAAACCATCAGCTTTCCCCAGCATCTGGTTTAAAGTAAACTTTTCATCCAACTGCAGACTCAGAGCTTTTTCTTCACTGCTTTGTTCGCATAAAGTTTACAGCAATCAAAAACAGAACAGGAAAACACTGTACAGCACTCAAAAAAAAGTAGTTTTGCTTGTATTTTGGGCATGGCATGGAGAGGACTAGCAAGTATAGTGGAATATGTACAGCTTGAAATCCAAGTTCTGAGTTGCAAGCTCCATACCTGTGTGAAGGTGAGGGAGCCTCAAACTGTGGCACCGTACTGTCCTCACTGACTGGGGAATACAAGCCACTCATTTCCTGAAACAGAAATCCACATTACAGCAAAGCTGACAAAACACGAGTAGTAGGCACTGTCTAACGTTCACACAGTAATTTTTGTTTTCCAAGCAGATAACCAACTGTATCTACATTTATTCAACCCTCATTTAGAAGCCTTTACTATACCCAAAGAAACATTTATTTTCTTAGATTTCTTTTTCCCCCATTATGATTCAAACTGGGTTTCAGAAATCCTACAGCTGCAGTGCTTTTTGCCCCAAAAGAGGCAGTTCCAAAGTTCATACTCCAAAAGTCAATGGATTTGGTTACCATTAAATTGTCTCTAACCCAGCACCTCCCTTAAACATGGCAGAACAAGCAAGCTGTAACTGCATTTGAGATACATGCAAGCTTTTACCTAATAGCCTTTGCACTTGAAAGTAATGCTGGTCATGGCAAGAACAGTCACAAGATAACAGGGCAAAGGTGGCATTGTGCTCCAGACTTAAAAGAGGATCTATCAGTCTTCTGTGGCACAAGTGCACAAGAGAAACTTCGCACATAAACTTGGCTTTGTCGCTGCCAGCCTAAATCACTGCTGTGTACCCAGTATGAGGCTGTACCTTTCATCTGTTCAAGAAATGGAAGCTATGCAGGATGCTGAAGCTCATTAGTTAGGGGGGCAATGTGTTCCAGGACAGCATTACTGGTGCTTTTCAAATTCGCACTAGGTGCCCATTAGTTGTTAGGCAGAAAGTAGGATATTTGTTATAAGAGAGATCCCAGGCTTTAGAGGTCAGAACCAAGGTCACTATCACACAACAGATAGGTACCCCAGATGCAGTCCACTGAAGCGCCTGATTAAAGAGCAGAAAAGCAGGTAGCTAGATACTCTGAGGGATCCCACAGCTTTGGGAATAGCTTCTCCTAGATCTGAAGACTTATTTTACCAGTCTCAAGGAAACATGCTAAGGTATATTTATTTCCCAAGAACTGAGAAACATTTAAGGAAATAGGTCTGAAAAATGCTGTTACCTACCAAGTTACAATTTGCATAGCTATCAGCTGAAAAGAAGTTCCTGCAGTTGTCAATTCTATTTATATTTTGATAATTTATCAGCATGCATATAAATCGAAGTGAAGAAATCCAAAGGGCTTTTGGGCAGTGGTTGGGAGCTCATGCTGACTGCTTGAGACGAGTAAGAAGAGAGAAGCAGGCCTGCAAACTGATTCCCAAGAAGCTTTAAGGGAATGCTATTTTGAGAGGTGGCAGTCTGATGCATTCCTGAAACACTAATTTCCTACTCCAAGATCAAAACACTAGAATGATTAGAGAAAAGAACCAACCAGGAACCTACGGACTCAGTAAGGACAAAAGGATTGAACTGATGGGTTTACAAATACTTGGAGAATAGTTCTTAACAAAAAATCTCAAGAGATCCCCATCATTAAGGAATTAAGAGAATTATATCAGGAGGCAGCAGACTGCTTCTGTTTTGACATGCAGCAGGAGCTGGTAGTGTTCCTACCCAGTCCCTGTATTACAGCTCTCTTGTGCACCCCCCCCAGTACCTCTCCATTTGCAGAGTGGCAAGCTGCTAAGATTTCAATAGCCCATGAAAATAGCCAGAACGCTGCAACGCACCAGAGTTATTAGTTATGATCAACACCAGCTGTTGATTTCCAGCAATTATTCTAAAATACTTACTACCAACACAAACAAATTGAAAGATATGATTATATAAGAGCTAGGTTCCAACAAAGTCCCCTCTTACCAACCTGCAGCTTGCAGGCATCACCTAAATGAACAAATTAAAGAAAGACCATCATCTGTTCATTTTCCCATTACTGACTCAAATGCCATAAATTTAACACAGCAGCCCCACAGCAAGGCAGACAGCTTGATGAAAATGAAAAATTGCCAGAGTCAGAACAATGTCTGGGCACCTCACCTCTACTCGTTTAATATCTTCTTCCAGAACACTTAGCTCCTTCTGGATCTGCTCCAATTGCTGTGGATAAGAGAATGGGAGAAGTCTAAATCAATCTGCACTGCACCACCAACAAGATAAATTACAATCTTTTCAGAAAGGAACCTGAACTATTTTAACTAGTGTGCTACACGACTCAAAAGTCACTAGGCAGGAAGTTTGTAGGCATAGATTAACATAAGTGTGCACATAAACCACATTCAAGACAAAGCTGTGAAACAGTACAAAATGAGCATGAGGTACTTTGATATCAATCACAAAGAGACCCACGTTATTCAAACTAATACTTCTATGCTCTAACATCTTCATGAAAGGTACAACTGGTTTACAAACACTGAACATAATCAGAAAAAAACCACCATGAACTAAATAGCAATTGTTTCACCCTTCAACGAAACATGAAATGCTTTGCTAGAAGGTGTTAAGAGTATTTCTTGTGCTAGCGATTCACCTGCCAGTAGCCAATTTAAAGTTATTGACAAAATTTTCAGATTGGCAGACACCTCTTATGACCAGAGACATTTGCTCCAGCACCAAGCAAACACCACTTTTGCCACCAAGGCATTTCTTTCAAAGGTGTGATACTTACTTATGGATTACACCATAAACTCCAGTCAATCCGAGGGCCATCCCTGAAAGGGTCAGAAGGGGACTTTCCCCTCTCACCAGTCAACATCCCCTTTCCCTTCTTTGTGTCACACGTAGTATTTTTCAGGTTTTTGAACTGACTTTTCAGTCAGCTTCGCTCATCTCTAGCAACTGTGAAGCCACAGACTTGGTGATTGTTTACCCTTAAGCAAGAAGATCATCTGCTTACCAGCTGTAACTCCCACCCTCATCCAGCAGATGTGTCCCACCCAAATATCCACACAAACTATACCCAGCCTTGCAAGACTCAAAACACATGCAGTTCTCCAGGTGAGAGCTCCAACTCTGGATCAAACCAGAAAAATCTCAAGTCCAAGGCAAGTCTGGTTCAGTAAGACACACAAGTCTACTGAATACATTGAGAACTGAAAGTCCATCTGACTCTCCTCAACTCACAGTAAAAAAATCTACACACTGTGGCACTGTGGCATCTGACCAGAAGCTGTTACCAAGTTGGCAAGTCCACTGAAAGCTTATTAAGCACAACACGTTCTCTAAAGGCCAGACAAATTTTTGTCATTTTGAATTTACAAGGTAGTATCAAATCGCCCAAATCCAAAGTTAGTAGTATTGCAAGACATATTACTCTTAGAATGACATATTTCCAAGAACATTTGGCAAGCTGTTCCCAAAGACTTATTCTCTCAAGTGCTTAAGCTTAATCCTTTAAGTGGCAGAAAGTTTTGCTTAAAGAAAAACACACCCACCACTTAAACCCCTGCTATTGATCAACATTCCAAATGTCTGTATGCTCTGCTTTACTTTTAATTTACCTTTTCAACATTAAAAAAAAGCTTCTGTCCCTGAAGGCAGGAAGGGACTGTTATGTCCACACCTATTTCTAACATGGCTGCTTCTTCCTTGGAATGAGATGACATTGTGTTTATATCCTAGCCTTCCTGCTCTGAAGGTTTCTGTTTATATTTGATTTGAGTCACAGACAGCACAAGTTTAATAGTTTAAAACTAGACTGCCACAGATAATTTACAAACCACTACACCATAACAGATAATTCCATTTTCACTTGCAACACCTAAAGCAAGAATAGCAGGTGGTGCTATAGCTCCAAGATTAGTGGTAAAGTGACAATTCCAGAGCATGAGTCCTGCCTGCACTCAGCTCTACCAGACAAATACCATTAGTCCCCCACTTTCATAAATCCCATTTAAAAAGAAGTTACAAAAACACTTAGAAGTTCCAAAATTACAGCAAGGAAAACAGCTATCTACAATGTACTGGCTTACAGCCAAACTGAACAACAGAAAAATAAATGACAGTTGTTGCCATCACAAACAGGAGACCTTTTATAGGGACAAGAGCAGAGACTTTTTACTGGCCAGCTTTTATTAACTACTGCTCAGAAGTACAAGATCTAGGACTTCATATACTAATTCTTCCTTCTAGTTATGTTATGGCAAGCAATTTGAATGTACCATAAACTTACCTGATAGTAGCAAGTATAAAAAGTAGGCAACTGTGTTTCATGCTTACATTATGAAAAGTCTTCTCATACTGTCAGTATCAAATGAGTTACTAATGCATACATTGAGACTTTTTTTTTTTGGTAGGTTGGCTCAAGTATTTCATGGTTTAGCTTTAATCTTTCAAAGACCTTAAATCAGTCCACATTCATTCCAATTAAACTTTGAAAAATGAGACTACTGATTTATAATTGCCCGCCATTGAGGGACATTTAAGGAAAGCTAAATGAATTATAGTCCTTGCAGTATATCCAGATTTATGGGCCCTTAATTTGATTTTCACTATGTTGGGCACAGAAAGCAAGCCAAGTCCTGTCCTGATGATGGGCAGAATCACACCTGTCAAACTTCAGATTAAGTCAGCAAAAACACTTAGAATGAACACTGAAATGTATGCTAAAATAGAAGCGCATACTATAAACTCTTCTCGGACACAGATGCTTTCCCAGAACTGAAGATGCCAATGTGGACAAGGAGAAGGCTTCAATTCAACAGTTAAACCTCATGATTTCAACTCCACTGAATGAACTACAGTAAGTTGGTGTATAAAGTTCTGGTCCCCCATTACACACAAACACATAAATACAAACGAAAAATTATGACCTCAAAATAGCTTATGTTCCTTATGAGCTCTGGAAAATGATTTTCAGACATTCAAGTCAAGAAGCTACCACACAGGGAAACGGAGGCTCTCATATCATTCTTTTTAGGTAACCTTTCAGATCCAAACCGCTTTCACAACAACAAGGCAGTTCCCCCCAAAACTCTCTAGTTTAAGTCTGAAGTTAACTTAGACACACATACAAAGAGTTCTTCAGAGACGACTCTCAGCCCTGGACTACGTGGATGAAGGGAAACCCCCTGTTTAGAGCTGCTCAGAGACAGAGAAACCCTGCTGTTATTGAATTCCACATAAGACTCTTGGGTGGAAATATTAATTTGAACTTACACAATACTAAACACCAGGTCATGTTCAGTTTGATTTCAGTTGGCTATCTGCTAACAAGCATAGCTGGGCACAGTGCTGAGGTTTCATCCTTGGGCTTCCTGTTTTTCCTGGACAGAGAGCCCCTCAGGATGCAGTGACTTCATCCTTTGTGTTTGTAGAGCACAGAGAGAAAGCAGTCCTGACTGGGTCTCCTGGTGCCAGTTTGAAACGTTTGCAAAAAACTAAAAGCTCAGAGCCTCCCAGTGCCACAGAGACAGCCTAGAAAGAAACAGGCTAGAAAAATGCATGAGGGAAGGAGTCATATACCCTTGACCAACTGCCTTTCCAGTTCTTGAAAAAGCATAAGCAAAGAACAGCAGAAGTTATTTTCTACAGAAATACTGTGAGACCACCAACACTATTCCACTAAGCAGCTTAAACAAAGCATTCACACTTTTGAAATCTCACAAGTCGCATTATGTTCAAACACACACCATCAAGGCTCCGATCTAAACCCCTCAATGTATATTCATCACAATATACACTGTAGACCAAGACAGAGAAGACTATTACCAGAGGGAACAACTTTTTTCTGCAGACACACATAGCCATTGCACCAACCAGGACAGAGTGAAAAATACCATCTGTGCAGCTGAGGAGGGTAATTCAGGTAGTCTCTGTAGATAATATCTTCATTCTATCCCACAACTTCATCCATCCACCATGATCTCTTCCTGCCTCTTGTTCTTCCACTACTGCTCTAACAAACTTGAGTGTAAACTTAAGTATCAACAGCTGAACCTCTCCTAAAGGTACTCAGTGAAATGAACTTCTTACCATAGAACTCATAGAACAACTCTACAGCAAGTAAGATCAATATCTCTCTGGAAACACGCTGGGAGTCTCGTCTGTCTCTGGGTTTTCCTTCCATTATTGCTTCAGATATAGAGCCTGTTACAACATACAGGGCAACTATGGCAAGGAAGTAATCTTCAGAGTTTAGAGAGATTTTAGCTTTTTAAATTAATTGCAAATCTCATTTATTTTGACATAACACTTAGACTGTTACTAAGTCTTTGCACAAGTGGAAAAGGTGCAAGGATTCTTTCCATGTGAAGATAAGAACACCTGAGCCTCTGCAAGTCACTTTCATTGGTGAAAGATGGCATCCAAGCCTTTTAGACACATGGACAGTCCATCTATAACAGATTTATCTGCAGGGAATACTTCCTCTCTCTGATCAATACTTCCTCTAAATGGTAAACGTTTCCTCTTAACTGAGGAGGAGCTAACAGAAAAGTTTGAGAACAACATCCTGGTTGAGTTGTTTAACATACAGAATTTCTAAGGGTAGGAGGAAGGAGATGCCTGGCTGATCAAAAATGTTTCATATCTTGAATTTTCCCCCTTTGATTTAGATCCTCCAGTTTGGGTTGCAGGAATAATGCTTTGAAGGCTTACTGATAGGGTCTGATAGAAAAGTGTCACAAGATAAAGATATCTGGGGCAGGGAACAAAACTGTCTAAACATTTAGATTAATTGCCTTAGAGTTTAATACATCACTGTACATGGTGCTTAGCTCCTAGTAGGTTGCCCCCTCTTTTTCTTTGGGAAGACCTCTCCACTGCAGTAAGGCAAGTCAGCTATTATACATTGATGTTTACATGATAATCTCTAGGTTGCTGCTCATACAGTAGCTGTATCCCTGGTTTATCATCACTGCAGTCAGAGCTCACATCTCCCATTGAGCAGATTAGAAATGCAAATAGATTTAAAATACCAGTTATTTAAGTGCAGTGGATAGAAAAAGAGATTACTATAGCTATAAATTCACCTCAGGAGTCCTGAAACGTAATCAAGACTATATGACAACATAAGAGTATGACTGATTTCTAGTTCTGTCACCCCCTCTTGCTTACTCATTAGTTCATCCATGTGTGTATGCACAGAACAATAAGACTTGACAGGTGAAGTGATTAACACAAGGTAATGACATCCCTGGAGAACTCATGCTTATAATTCCCTGCAATTATCCCACAATAACTAATAACTTCTCTTCTTTTTAGTATTTAACATGCTCACAATATGGAGTAAGTGAAGACAGCTGGATAGATACATACATTTGAGGTTGAATAGAATGACTATGATTCTTAAATACTGAGCAGGCACTCAGTGCAGCAAACCTGAGACATTTCAGGATTACTTCTCTGTCTCAGGATATCTACCAGATGAAAACAGCCCCCTTGAATTAGCAGACATGAAACAGGTCTTGTTTGTTAGATACGAGAGACTTAATACAATGTTATTAGAAAGAAAAAGCCCAGAAAACATAATAATGAAGTGACAGCTGCCAAGAGAAGTATGAATGGATTTTAGGGAATATCACCTATGTTGTAGAACTTGATTTGTGGTACTAGTTGTTAAGCTCAATATTGTCCTTCAGTAAGCAATGGTGCTACTCCACAGAAATAGCACTATCCATCGGGTAGCTGAGCCAGCAACGTTTTACAACAAATTATATATATGATATGTATGGTGGTGTCTAACTTCATTTGGTAACATTCAAATCCTCACAAGACAATTAGTAAGGCCCCTTTTCAAAGTAATGACTATAAAACTAGAGAATTTTTTTTGTATTAACCGATATCAGCGCACTTACAAAGTGTTCAAGATGAAAGAGCATGTGATCATGTAAAAGTAAACACAATTAAATTTGCAGAAGTATTTATGTAACACAGCTAAGCTAACAGCATTAAAACTCTGGCATGAAATAGGAATTTAAAAAAAGTCACAAGTTGTTGCATTTGGTTTCCTTTGAAAACAGTAAAAAAAAAAAACCACCCGAAGTCAAGTATTTCCATTATTAAATTTGACCTTCCAGACTTCTTGGATCTTTGATTTCAACAGAAGAGACTGCTGGATCCAAAAAAAAAAAAGTGAGGAGTGTGCATTCAATTAACTGTGCACACATATGGAAAGGCACACAGTCACACTGTTTGCCTTAAAGACAAGCAACTATTGCAGATGATCAATACATTTCTCCCCTCCAAAACTCTCTGATTTTGTTGAAAAGTTATTTTCAAGCTTTAGCCATTTGTTTTCAATCTTTTTCAAAGTAGGAACATTTTTTCTATTACTATTGCCAAGGATTTGTTTTTTTGCCACATTGCCATAGGTCAAAAAGAAAACAAAATACAGAAACTTAAAAGAAAAGGACGTGCAAATACCTTTGTGCAAAAAACATACAGTAAATTTCAGCCTGAAAGATCAATGTTTCGGAAAGTTATGAACACGTCAAAACAGGATTTCTAATAAAAACTTCTCCAGGTGCTGAACCTCACATTTATCTTTTAAAGAAATGATGAAAGTGCAAGAATGAGGCATTTGTCAAAATACTTGACTACAAGTAATAGTCTGAATTCTTAAGTACAAGTCTATAAAGATACGGTTTTCTTCTAGATACGAACCCCCTCCAGTAAGCTCAGAAATCACTATTTCATGAAGGCAGGAGAAAAAAACCCACAAAACTTGACTGAAGTAAGCAAGGAGAGCTACAGGGGGTTAACCACATGCTCTGAACATGTTTTTACGAACTATTATACAGGTGCACTAACTCTAAGGCAATATCTGTGTTAACTAACAAAGCATCTAGTCTCCATGTACGAACTTGCAGTATGTAATAAATAAAGCCTGTTAATAAAATCATGCAATAAATAATTCTCAAAGAGGCATATTAGGACACAGAGTTACCAGGCAATATTCCATTCCTTTAAATATTTAAGCCAAAAATTTGAAACAAGCACTCTTAGTCATATGCAAAAGAAGCTTTTTTATTTTTTTTTTTTAAGAAGTTAATGTCACAGTCATGGCTTACTGCGTGAAACTGCCATTGCTCTGCAGTCATCTTTACTAGAAGTAGGTTTGAATTAGTAAAGGAAAAAAAGGTAGTGTTCCTCCACATAATAAAGCCTGCTCATACGACTCATAGCTATGTGCAGTACATCACAGAAGCGTTCCAATGTTCACATGCATTTCTGGAGTTCCATCCTTATTTCTTAGAGTCATCTACTACAGCATCAAAAGAAAGTAAACTTTGAAGCTCTGATAACCTTCCTGTGCATTAAGGTGGCCCCCTAAACTCCTCTTCTCAGCTTTCAAACTAGCACCCCAGGCCTTCTGCAGCCTGGATACCTCTTCACCACCAGCATCACTCATGCCCTTTGACAAAAAGTGGCTCCTTTATTATCTACACAGGAAACTCCCTCCAGAAAGGAGTACTCGTCACAAACTCTACCAGCTACAGGGAGGACCTCGGGGCTTGCTAGAAAGGAAGCATTGACTGGCTATAGCTTGACTGCTGAAGACAGATTTTGATATCTTTCTAAAACTATCCTAATGACTGGTCCATGTTTTCCACGCTTCTACCCACTGGTTCTCATGTTTCTTATCCTTATCCACTGAAAAGTAAGATAGCTAGCTAGTCTGACAAGCCCTCATTGCCCTCAAAATAAACTGCAAGGCCAGACGCTAACCACTATGGCAAGGACAGAACTTACAGGCCTGCACAAAAGTATTTTGAGATGTGACAGCCTGCATTTCACATTAGAATATAAAGGGGGGTAAGAAATAACATCAGAGGAAGTCTGCGCAACAGAGGGAACACAAAAGCAGGGACAGATAGGATCTGAAATAAGCTAGGTGTCCCAATAGGCTTCAGGATGTTCCCAAGGCTGAGTTCGGAGGACAAGCAGCCAAAATTAAGTTCCTTTAGCCTTAAAAGAAATGCTATCCTTTCACATTATTACTAAAGCCAAGGGCAGATACAGATGAGATGTGAAAGGTTTCCCAGGTGCTGAAAATCATAGTCGGGGGTGCAACACTGTGCTATGGTACATTAAAAATCAGAAGCTGTGCAATTTCCCTTCCCTTCATCCTTTCCACTCAGCACATGCAAACATAAGTAGGTATTAGCAGCGCCTCCTCCTGTGACAGTTGTTCCAACTCAGTTTCAGCTGGGGGAGGAGAAAAAAAGTCAGCACTGACTTCATGATACTGCTCCAAGCACCCTTGCACTTGAATCACCACAGGACTACTCAAGGAAGAGCACCCTAGCTAAGCTGTGTATGAGCCTCCTGAAGCACCAACCTCTCAATTCACCTCCTAGACAAAGGCTGCATTACCAGGAAACTTCCCCAATATCTTAATGGTGCCTCAAGCTCCATTGGGATTCAGTGCAAGGCATTTAATGAGTGCCAATGGACAATGGCCGGAGCCTGTATTAGTTCTGCAGTGAAGATGGGTCAAGCTCTGAAATTCTCTGCGTAACACTAAATATTAGGAATAAGAAAAGTAAAGTCCTAAATCATGAAAGACCATGTATGGGATTATGGAACCCTCTCTCATTCCTCAAGACACTCTTTTTGAGACAAATAATGAAAGAACAAAGAATATTCATTCTTTTCTGACACAGCATTAGTCATAGTATTTGATACACTAAAAGAAAAAAAAATTGAAAAACAATTTCACTCCTTCCCCATCTTTCAGTTTTCCCATCACAGAAAAAAATACCTTGTTTCAAGAATTTAATGTAAATTTATAATTGGGGAATCTCTATCCTCAAGTTCCCTTCTTCCCACACACTTCAATAGTGTGAGAAAAAAAGGCAAGTGATTAAAAATTGAAGCTGTCACATGTAAAGAGATTGATTTTCCTTGAAACCCATGTGTCCTCTGCCTGAGATTTCCCCAAAAGCGCCTTGCCTTTTTCTTTGCAGAGATAACGCCAGGCTAACACATCACTTAAATAGAAATTAACTGGTAGAAAGCAGCAGACAACACTTCACCCACTGAAACACAAAGCAAGTTACCTCTCGTTTGTTTCTCCTGGCAACTTTAAGAAATTCCATAAGGATCTGCAACTGGGCAGCATGGGACTCCTGTAACACAGTAAATAATGTATATGAGTTACACTACCTTAAGAGAAACAAACATTCATTTTATACACAGAAATCCACACTAAGCACAGAAAGAGAGGAGAGGAAAATAGCTTACTAAGGCAGTTTTAAGAATGGTAGTTTTGCTTTGCCTCAGAGGTTTTAAGGTTTTGTTTGGCTTGTTACAAGTTTTTACATGAAGGCAAAAATCATTGTAACAGCTCTTGCTTGTGCCTTACTGAAGACTTATTAGTAAGTTGAACAAGGCCTTTTTGACTACTGCATCTGAAAATGGTTTTGGAATGCAGGTTCTTCACAGACTTATCTTCTACCTTGGAAGACTATTAGCATCCACTTTGTTATTAACATACTAAAGGATGAAGTATCTATATAAAAAACACCTCCCCCCAAAATTAATATTTGTGTTCATATAAAGAGATTACTGTTGAAGATTTCTCTGGAGTGGAAGACAACGATAAAGTCATGAAACTAAAACATCCCTTTCCAATCTTTCCATAACAGATCATTTACCTCAACCATCTGGTTAGTATTTTCAACCCAAATAGGCCAAAAACTTGACAGGACAACATAAGAGAAGCACAAGAGGGAAGAAAAATAAAACCTTTATTCCAGCATTAATATAGCCCTAATCCTATCCCAGCATTCTGAGACTTATTTTCACAACCTACCAAAATATTTACTATTAAAGGACTGTGAACACTCCAGAAGGATCAAGACATAGGACCACAGAGAATCCATTAAAGGCAGATGGGACAGGACAAGTAAAGAGATCAGGATTTAAGACTACTACTTTTTTTTGAGATTATTTTCTTCCTCCCAAACCCTGTGACAATAATGAAAGTGAAGGAAGTAAAACTTGAAAGGGAAAGTGTTTTTAAGTTGTTCTGTGTCAGGTGTGTTTTCCTTTTTAAGATCTAGCATCCTTAAAAAATATTCCTGCTCAGAAGCACCCATACACTCAGTCCTGTGCCACCTTTGTTTCAGATTTGTCACAAATGACACAAAAAGGCTTGACAAAAGCCTTTTCTCAAGAGGGTTTACTCTGAAGTTAGAAACAATATTCCCACCATATCTTCATTGAACCACAATAAAAAAAAAAAGTTATGTACAAAGTCCCCACACAATAAGGTAACATAACAGTTTTGCTAGGAATCAGTAAACATTTTTTGGGGTTACTTTCCTTCCATTAGAACTACAAGTTGTGTAAATATTGATTCTGCAAGAGTGAATAAGGTAAGCCATTCCCAATACAACTTTCCCTCACCAGTTTTAAAGCACCATCGTAACACACCCTCCTACCCAAAGTTCACTAGGCCAGATTTTGTAATCTAGTTTAATTTACAAGGTCTGGCTTTCATAACTGGAAAATGGTCATTTGAGACCAACAGCATGGAATGGCCTAATACATGAGAACTATCCCAAACCAACTATATTTCAGTTAAAACATAGGAACACATTGTACAAGTCTTCAAACCAGCCTCATAAACAAAACATCTGAACTTTTCTTTCAAGCACTAAATATTAAAAAAGTCTTCAGGGACGGCAGTCATCCAGGTTCAATCGCTTCCAGTGGAAACTAGAAGGTGTGATCTTTTTCACGTGCTCATTGAGTTTATTCCTTAACCTATATTTTGGACTTCTTCATGATTATTACCAAGAAAGATCTGGTATTTACTTGTGCAACAGTTAATTAGCAGACATCTTCATATGCATTTCTCTCTTCTGCTAGCGACTTTCTCTTATCCTTTTCCATTTTCCCTTGTTGTTTATACAACCCTGCCAGCAGCAACACTACAAGCATATTAAGGGTGTCACAGTTGAAATGTTAGTTTGCTACAAAGGTCAGTGGGATGGCCAACTTTTCAATACCAAAATACAATAGAAAATTCTAAGCAATTATTTTGGCAATGGAAACTTACTTCAGGAAGTAAAAGCATGAAAAGAAAAAACAGCGAACTAGACAATGGTGTTCATTTAAATAAGACAAGAGAGACTTCTTACTGCTTCCAACTGCTTCTTCTTTTGCACCAGCAGCTCCAGCATCAGGTTGACATTGGCCAAGTCAAGATTGTCTTGATCAGTTCCCAATAAATCTTGAATTATCTGCCACCTATGGCCATTCTAGAAAGAAAACAAGAGATGCTGGAGAGACACTGAGTTCAAGGCATTCAGAGCTACATCCAGCAACAGATATTAAGACAACATTGCAGTATTTCATCCCTTTGTAAAAATTCCAAAACAATTTTCAGGAATCAGAATTCCCAATTCTCCCACATGTACAGAATACAGCTCTTCTGTCCTACTGGGTAACTGCTTATCTTATTTGGAAGATATTTGTACTTTATGAGCACGTAGCTGCTGCTGCTAGGAAGAGATTATTTCACAGCCACAGGTTTATCTGATTTGTGCCCTAGTTTCTGAGAACATGTTTCTATAGGGAGAAAGAAAAAAAATGTTTATCCAAGCTTAGTTGGATTACATCTATCTGAAATACTGTTAAGTGGCAATACCTTTTAATTTTTTTAACCAAGTAATAGATAAAGCCCTTATGCTTAAATTTAAATGGAAGAAGGTAGTGTCAGCTATTTTTTCTATTCTCACCTCCCACACTACTCCTCTTAAAAAGTATTTTCATGTGAAACATGAGAGGAGGAAAGAAGATGGAGCTCATCAGGGTGATCTTCTCATTCAACCTGTTAGAGCCGAGGAGGACTCCTCAGGGAGCTAGCACACTACCATGCAGCCCATTCTTCCCTACAGGCTGTTTGCTCTTCTTTTGTCAGTAAAAAGGTAAAAAAAAAAAGTTACCTTTTAGCACAGGAAAACGTGAATAACAGATTAATGCTAATATAGCCTTACATTAAAGAGCCTCAGGAAGCAAAAGGAACAGCTGAAAGGTCTTTAGGCCTTCTACAAAAAGCTGGTTTAAAAAATCCTGCTCTATAAAAGCTATGACACTAGATCACAATATTTAAGTCTGCAAGAACCAGAAATGCCATCCAATCTAAACCAGACATTTTCTAAGAGGTTTGTATGGGCTAGATTAAGAAAAATAAAAACCATAACATCCATACAGAACACAACTTTTCACACAACTCTCAACAGAGCCAGTGGAAATCACAGAGGTGAAAAACTCAATTTCAATCTGGAACAACAATAAAAATATAAATCTTGTTGACTTGCTTAAAAGTTAAGACAAACTTTAACATACTAATATACTAGTTAAATGTACTACTGCTAAACTACTCAGAAAGCTTCAAAGATGCTTTAACGTGATTTATTAATGAGACAAATCCACGACCAAGAAATGGTGCATTTGCTGCAATGTGTCTTGAATGACTTCTCTTAATACCAGAAGTAATAAAAGAGGAGAACAGACACATCAAGGAGCAGGTACAACAGCAAGGTTTATCTTTTTAGATATGTCACTATTTTCTTTTTTTTTTTTTTGCTGCCAAAAGGCAGACACAGCACTGTTTTGGGCATGAAATCATGGTAGATTTCCAATTACTGGTAGTTATCTAACATGGATGCATCTACAGGCATTGTTTTCAAAGGTACACTACAAGAAAGTAGAATCAATTTCCAAGAAGTTACTATACATGCCTTCAGGTTAATTGTGTGCATTTTAAACCAGATATGGCTTATACATATTTTATATTGAATATGGTATAAGCACATGTTATATTGAATATAAAAACTTACTGTGAGTAAACCAATGAATCCTTAAAGCAGGCTCTCTTCTTAAGCATACAACTGCTCAAAGCATTGGTTTCTGGAACAAAGCCCCTAAATTGACACTTCAGTAGAGGGGATTTTTAAACTGTCATGGTTTCAGCTGGGATGGAGTTGACTTTTTTTGCTGACAGCTGGTGCACTGCTGTGTTTTGGGTTTGGGAGGGGAGTGGTGTTGATGGCACACTGACATTTTTGATTGTTGCTAAGCTCAAGACCTTTTCTGCTCCTCACACCACCCCACCAACAAGTAGGCTGGGAGTGCACAAAAAGCTGGGAGGAGACACAGGCAGGACAGATGATCCCAACTGACCAAAGGGCTATTCCATGCCATGTGACATCATGCTCACTACATAAAGCTGGGGGAAGAAGGAAAGGGGGCGACCTTCAGAGTTACGGCCTTTGTCTTCCCAAGTAACCACTACATATGACAGAGCCCTGCTTTCCTGGAGATGGCTAAACACTTGCCTGGTGATGGGAAGTAGTGAGTGAATTCCTTGTTTTGCTTTATTTAAACCATCTTTATCTCAACCCACAAGTGTTCCCTCTTTCCCTCCCCCCCCCCTCCCCCCCAATTCTTCTCCCCATCGCACTGCAGAGGCAGTAGAAGCAAGCAAGTAGCTGCATGGTCCTAGTTGTCAGCTAGGATTAAAACACAACACTGACAAAAACAGGGCTCCATGACCTTTAATATTAATTTGCAACCTTTTTTATACATTATAGAAGCTAAAGAAGCCAGACATAGCAAGACAAATATGCAAGTTTCCTGGTTAATATCATATATTCTTTTTGATCTTAACATACAAAAGCATCCACTGATGCTGTACAGGGCTTTTTGTGAACTGAGAACACAGATCATGCTCTGATTCTGTGACATGAAGCAAGTCTAGAAGATATCCAGGCAATTTTATCTGTGAATCAGAGCCAGAACACCAGTACTCTGAATGCATCCTTCTCCCTCTTGTGGTTGCTATCAGTGTTCCGCCAGTTTCCCTGTAGAACACAGCTTCTCACATGTGATCAGACAAGCCCATGGCACTTCTAATTATTCATTACTCTCATTGTAGCTGTAATTTCCAACACTGAATGAAAATTATTGCCTTTAAACAAGTTTGCTTCCACGGAGAGCTTCCCAGGTTATATTCAATATATCATGTGACACTCAGCTATGCTAACACAGCTTGCCTCTACATACATATTGCTGGCAGGAAGAACGAGAGTTACCAAGGTTGAAGGTATCTACTGTCACTGATATTGGTATTATTTCCTCATAAAGCAAGTTAAAGCATCAGCTCAACAGCATAATTTCTTCTAAATTAAGACACATAATGACACAATTGCAGTACAAAACTATTAAATAAATATAAAGTAAGAAAGTTGGAACATACGGTGCTACTCACTGAATGGTCCAGTTTGAGTCTTTTCTCCTCAGATCTTTGCTTCTGTTTAAGAATAAGTTCATTGACTTAAAAGAAAGAAACAGGACGTCAGAGAAGAAATGGATTTAAAGTTCACAAAAAAGTATGAAAAATTCTATCTCAGTATTTTTTACTTTAGTTATTAATTCCACAGAAAGTTTATCAGCAAATAAAACAGATGTCTCTGTTTTTGCCTAGCCAATTTATTCCTTGGTTTTTTTGGTAAAGTATATAAAGATTTTTTTTTTAAAAAAAAAACATCAACAAATACAATGCCAACACATTCCCTAAATTGCTTCAGTTCCTTTTTCTAAGCATCCATGGTTCTTTGACAAAGTTTTTCAAGTCCAATGCAGAAATGCATCACAGAGCAGTATAAGGGAGAAAAAACACTAACTGATTTACCACAGGCCAAAAACAAGCACAGCCAAATAGAACAACTTCTTTTTATCACTGTGTGTATTTTTATAGATAAATTTTTGCTACGGTTTTATTTCACACAATTTAGTGAGTGGTGTAAGGACAGAAAGGTAACCCCAGCCTTTCACACACACATATAAAGCTCTTCCCTCTCAGTCCAGATCTCAAACCCCTGAACGTAGGAGCATGGCAGCAATGCTCTATGGCCTAACACATCCTCCAAGACCTGCCTCAGCACCACCTTCAGCACAACATGCCATGTGTCTAAATCAGGGTGCCCATTTCTGAAGCATTCCTTGACTACTGTGGCTTTTAATCTATTTAATATTAAATGAGTATCACAGCACATGAAATCAAGATTTGATTAAACTTTGATATTTCACACTGTAATGTGTTTCCTTTGATCTTTTCTCCCCATAACAAAGTTCTAAACTCTACTTCCAGTTAGGAAGACCTCCCTCCTCTGTTTAATCAGCAATCAATTAGGATTGCATATAGGTATGTGTATGAATATTTTTTCTGTATGTGATTTACACACATACATACATTGCACGAACCTCACTGCAGTAACCAAACTACGTAATTCAGCCTCCCCCCTTCCAGTGTCCATACTTCGAAAACAGGGCATGATCTTGATTAGACAGATAACAGTGCAAGAAAACAGAGGTAAATAGAGAGATTCAAATCTCTAGCCATCAGAAAAACATCTTTGTTTTGCTTTTCTTAGTATGCAAACAGCAGCAAGTCAGTCCCACTACTGTAATCAGCATACAGAACCGCTGGAGGCAGTGGAGTATTAACGATTTATGCTACTAACCACTTTTTTTTTTAATAAAAACCACCAAAGGACTGATGTCTGGATTTTATTTCCAATATCCAGAATCCAGTTATTTAAAGGATGAATTTACAAGTGCCTGCCTTCCTTAACAACTAAAACGGTTCTCACGCAAGCAAGCCTATAGAGCTTACCTAAGAAGTTGGGATAAAGATGATCTATGTTGTCTACAACATAGTTGCATTTGGGACATCTGTTATTGTCCTCCAAGCTCTGATGAATACATTTATAGCTGTTTAAAAACAAACAAACAAAAAACCAAGAAACAAAACAAGTGAGCAAACATGAAGGAACAAAAGAGAAGCTCAAGGTAAATAACATCAACCTTAGACAATGTGTACTTTGTGTTGCCAGCTAACAGCTACATTGCCAAGATCCTACAGTGGAGTCAAAACATTCCAATAGTAACTCAGAGCATGCTACAGCAGAAAGGCAGCAAAGTTTCTTGGCAAGGATTACAAAAGGTATTTAAGTTCTTCACTCCTATTTCCCTGAGGATTGTGGCAACATGGATACTTCAGCCACACTTCCATCTCGAATTTATGCCTCTCTTCCACAGGTAGAGCTAATAAACAGGCTGCGTTATTCAGAAGCAACTCTTCCAGATTAGCCAAATACTTATCAAGCAGCATTAAAAGCTATTATACATTTTGTGTAATTGAGCACAGAAGAAAAACCTTCACCAACTTCTCACACTTCCCCCCCATCCCCTGGCTGTTTTTCTTACCAGAAGTGACTTCAGAGGTGCTCTGTTGAGCTGTTAGCTATTTGAGTAACTACAAGATGCACTTCAGCATCAAGTTCAAGCATCTCACTAAGAACCTAGCTTCACGCTGACTGCTGGTAAAGACACCATGTGACAACATCGTTCTGTTGTCATAAACTTTGAATGCTCCTCACCTTAGACTTTTAAAGTTAGAGATCACAGGGATAAGGCGTTACCATAAAGGGCACAAAAATCAGCTGTTATTTTACCTGTTGCTGGTCAAAACATTTCTGAAAGTTATCAGAATCTGCTGCTTCAGGAAGTGCTTTATGCTGCTAAAATATTACTTCTTGTAAAAGGTAGGTGATTTGTTTCTAGTTAGCAGATACCATAAGAGTATAAGGTACATGGGACATTAAAACATCATGGTTTAACATTTATTCCAATCCCTAGTTGAGAGCAGGAGCAGCATATAGTTCCATACCTGCCCCAGGAGGGTTCTTGTACTTCTGCATGAAACATTTGCTCCTCGTGACAAAGATAGCACACTGAAAAATAAGCGGACTCTGGGCCAATTCAATACAACAAAAAAATCTGAAGCATATCCTCTCTTAAAAAGTTTAAAAGAATTGCAATAGACAATGTGCAAACCACTTAAAATTGTATATGGTCTTGCAGAAGGGCAAGAAGGACCGCCCAACACCAACAGTCACTCCCATGACCTCCACAGAGGTGGGACCCACTTCTTCAGGTGGTAACAAACATCTTCCATCTCCAATAAAGAAAAGCTGACAAACTGTTCTGATGTTGGGTACTGGATGCTACCAGCAGTCTATGACCATTTTATCTCCTTACAGAGGAAATATGATGGCACAATATTTTTTATTTTAAACACTAAGACAACTTTCTTTAATCTAACTGGTAACCATATTTTAAAATTTTATTTCAACCTCTTTCTTCAACGCAAGGACAGAAGACAGAAAAGCAATAAAAACTCAGAAGGAAAGGGATTCACAGCAACATCAGTCCTCACACACTGTAAGAGATGGACACATGGCGCAACACAAAAAAAAAAAATCTTACCAGAAGCTGTGTCCACATTTCGTCATGTAGGCTTCTTCAATCATATCAAAACAGATGGGGCTGAAAACAAAACAAAAAAAATCACAAGGATGACTTATGTTAAAAAAAGGAAGGAAAATATTAGTTCAAAGCAGCCACCTAATCACTCTTGGGTAGTATTTTTTATTTGTAAAATGAAAGAGGACACACAAGTGCAACAGCAACCAGGCAGTCTAAAGATCAAAAGGGCAATCAACAGTTCTTTGAACTCAGAATGATACTGAAGTTTGCTACAATTAGAAACCAGGTAAATGTTCACTCTTGATGCTTTCAACAGTTGCAAACGACCCAAAGCTAGAATACCTTTAACGGGCAAGGCTGCAGAAGAACCTCCTAACCATCTGTACTAGGTCTCAAAGAACATGTAAAAAACCCTGATTTTTACATGAACAGACATACAGTATTTCTAAGTGACACCGAAATTAGTTTATCCTCCCTTTTCTCAGCCAATCGCTGGCTATAATTAAAAAAAAGTGATGCAAAGAGGCAAGGCAGAATAGAAATAGCAATGATGTCATGAGAACAAGAATTAATAAGCAGGAGGAGAAAGAAGGTGCCAATGAGGGGGTGTGCCTCTGCAGAGCACTGCCAGGGAGCAGGCTGGCTGCTGAAGAGCACGATGAAGGTACAGTGCAACCAAAAAAGGGTACCAACAGTCAAGCATTGTGTTACAAAGTCAAAGGAGAAGACAGGAAATGTATGGAACTGTTCATAAGAACAGGTATGGGACTGTTCAGAAGGAAGACAGAGAAATGCAACTGGAAACAAGGGCTTTAGTTTTTTCCGAGACCAGTTAGTGACCCAAGCACAGCCAGCTTTCCGGGAGAGATCACCGAGGACCAAGCAGTGAGGTGAAACGTGCAAGCAAGCAGTGCTCCACAGGAACCTGAGCAAGACAAGAGACATAGGAATTAAGTGAGCTGGGTAGTGGAAGAAATCTGTCTCAATATCAAGTGGCTGTGACATGTTTGAAAGGAAAATGAAATACAAATGAAGGCAGAGGAGAGATGCATCTTACTTCCAGTGATTCCTACAGCTGCCACCCCTGATAGCTGGTAAGATATGCTGCCGCATGCATACTCATCTTCAGGCCTTGGCCAGCTATCCAACGAGACGCTGTGGACAGCAACATCACAGCTCTGCGGGTAACACCTATATGAGCTGTCACAAGCTTCACCTTGCTTTCAAGCCCTTACAGAGAGTCAAATGCTCTCCTCTCACTCCCACAAGTCCACACCAAGTTCCGAGAGCTTTTCACCAGCATTTGTTTTCTTCAGAAACAGCCTCCTCCCACCTTCTGCCAACAAGGCAGTTCCCACAGAATGAGCTGTTAATAAACTGTTAACAACTTTTGAAAAGCACGAATCTTTTTGAATCCAAGATCAAAACCCCAGATTTAACGACTGAAATAAGCAATGCTTGGCTGAGCAGGGGAGGGGAGCACCTCAATCTATCCCATTGTTAGTACTCCACAGAAGTCATTCCCCCTTTCTGTCATCCATTTTAGAGAATACTAACATTTGCTACCCCATTAGGTATTTAAAAATAGGAAGGAGGAAACAGGTCTTAAATAAATACTTATTTTTAAGCCCGTTGAGGGGAAGCTGTGGCCCCTGCCAATGCAATCCCCCTCCAAATGACCAAACTGGAAAACACAGATGCCCTGAAAGGTTTGTCCAACCTTACATACAGACCAGGTTGTCTTAAATATTCCACCAAATCGTCTGTAGAAACACAACGTAAAGGCAAATGAATAAAACCAGAATGCTACTTTCTGAACCAACTGATCCACCAACTCTGTTCATCAAAAGAAGCCTCAAAAATACTTAAAATGCAGCTGTCCGTCTTCCACCAGAGAAGGGACCTCGACAGACCCTTCTCTGCACATCATTTGTCTTGATCTCCTGAAGTTGGTGCTGCTCAAATCACTATTTCTGAGTTAGAAGTTATTTAGTTTCAAGGCACTGTTTAGTCAGAATAAATTATGAGCCAAAGAGTGGATTAATAAGATGAGAATTATGCATCTTTGCATCCTATTAGCTGGCCTTTAAAATAGGAAAGTCAAAGACTTATGGTTATATGAGTGTCTGAGGCTGGTCTCTCCCCACTGATGATGAACAGCTTTGCTTCTTCTATACTGCATGACTTTCTAGTCATGCACTATAACACAGTCCCACTCTGTATATCACACTAAAAACTGTTATTCCCCACATGGCCAGATGTGATTTCTTTCCAGCACACTCCTAATACCCTGCCTCCAAAAAGTGCAGCAATCAACAAGGCTGTAATGCTTCTCTGTCTGCAATAGGACATCACATATTAGAGCTAAGAAGAGGAAGATTACCTCCTAACACAAAAGTCACTCAAGACCACTGTTCCCAAACTTACCGTTCTTTATACCAATTTGCTTGGAGAAGCCACTGAGCCAAAACAGTTCAGAAAAAACAATCAGATCCAGCAAACATAGCCATTTAGTGCCAGGGTCATCGTTAACAGAGCCTGAAGTTTCCATTAAGAACTGTTTCCCCCAAAATGCTCACTGATTTACAAGTGGAAACAAGATTGATGTCTTTTAATACTTACTGAAGCCAAGCTGGCTGTAACACATGAAAGTTGCTATGCACCAGTTGTTTTAAGTTAATCTAACACAGAGGGAAGGTTAAGGAAGTAGGGGAGTGATGGAGAATTAAGACATAATACAGCTTGTAGTGTACACCAAAGTTGAGGAGCACTGGTACAGTAAAAAAAAAAATCAAGACTTCTCTGCATGAGATAGCTCTTATTCTCTATTTGTCATAGGCAGCATAGTCATGTAAGAAGGATGCAAATTACTTCAGCAAGCTAAAAATGTCACTGTTCCTTACCAGATACTGATGCCTTATTTACTAAACAGTTTTTTATCCAGGTTTACCAGTCTTTCTCTACAGGGTAGACCTCAAATATTTTCAAAATCATTTTAAGAAAGTTTATGCCTCTAAGTTTTGCCAGCTGTTTTCAAAGCATCTCTCAAGAGTGCTACTGTCACACTGCTGCTACCCAAACACCTGGCTGAAATGGTCACTATAGAATTTAAACAAGTTCCAAAACCCCTTCTGCTCTGCAGAAAACAAGACCCATTATAGTTTCTCCCTCCTATTTTGCTCCTCTTTGGTCTAAGCAGAAAGTAGAACACGCTGCAGGCTCTGTTCTTCACACGGAAGGTAGCCAGGTTAAAGATCACTGCCATTACTATCTACTCAATACGACACTCCAATATAACAATATATATCAAAGCCATCAATGTATGTGGTACGTAAACAACTCAGTGTGTTTTTAGTTTGTGAGCTCCAGGGTCAATTTGCAGTATTCCTTACTAGAGGGGTTTGCCAGATCACAAACATGAACAACTACTCTCAACTTGTACCTGGCATTAACAGGTAACCACCTGAGGAAAGGACTGTTGTTAAAAACCCACAAACCTGCAAGTCCACCTTTAAATGTGGCACACAGCCCTTCCCACAGCTGAGTTTGTTTGGTGTAGCTCTCTGGGTCAGCATGCAACATCCCCTCTTCCATATGTTCTTATTTATGCCAGAGCTCAGAAACAAACACTGGTATGAAGCAGCCACTGAAGAGACAGCCTACAGTTAAGATCCCCTCCATCCAGGGAGCAAAGCAGATAGTAACTGGTTTTAAAGTTTATTCAACCACTAACTGGGAGGGTTTATATAAGGCCTGGGAAAACCATAAGCAATTACACTACTGGACAGGAGAAAATCCTCTGATTAGAGGATTCCCTCTCAGGTACTCTCCAGACAACAGGGAAGAGGCCTGGCTGCAGAAACAGCACAAACTCTAACTTGAAATTCTACATCCTGCATAAAAAAAAA
>KZ506025.1:298232-314769 GCA_002844005.1 Limosa lapponica baueri
GGTCTCCTGGGGTGCATTAATAAGAGTGTGGCCACCAGGTTGGGGAAGGTCATCCTCCCCCTCTATTCTGCCCTGGTGAGGCTGCATCTGGAGTACTGTGTCCAATCCTGGGGCCCCCAGTTCAAGAAGGACAGGGAAGTACTGGAGAGAGTCCAGTGGAGGGCTACAAAGATGATCAAGGGAATGGAGCACCTCTCTTATGAGGAAAGGCTAAGAGACCTGGGTCTGTTTGGGTTGGAGAAGAGAAGACTGAAGGGGGACCTCATCAATGCTTATAAATATCTAAAGGGTGGGTGTCAAGACGATGGGGCCAGGCTCTTCTCAGTGGTGCCTGGTGACAGGACAAGGGGCAACAGACACAAGCTGGAACACAGGAAGTTCCATCTGAATTTGCAGAAAAACTTCTTTACTTTGAGGTTGACAGAGCAATGGAGACTGCTCAAAGAGGGTGTGGAGTCTCCTTCTTTGGAGATACTCAAAACCTGCCTAGATGCGTTCCTGTCCAGCCTGCTCTAGGTGAACCTGCTTTGGGAGAGGGGTTGGACTAGATGATCGCCAGAGGTCCCTTCCAAACCCAACCATTCTGTGATTCCTTCTCCTCAACCACCCACTGCCCACAAACACATTTTTGTTGAGTTTGATTCTCACCAAAACTGGGGAACTGCTGAAAAAGGTCATCCCACAAAAGTTCACTTCAAATGTTTAAATCCATTTGTTTCTAGGCAGGAACCATACTCAGGGTGCTCGCTATCCCAAGAACTGTTGAGCCAACTAATTTTCTGGTGGAAAAGCCTGCCAGTGCATTGAAGGCTGAGGGAATTCTGTGGAACACGTTCAGAAAGCAAATGATTGATTCATCATCGTCGGTGGTGGAGAACCGATTCCAGGAATTATGCGTGTGCCAAGGTGAAGCCTGTTGAAGCCAGCGAAAAGGCATCCTTGAATTTGGGTCATCAGTCAGCATAGGGAAATGCATGGAGGCCCTGGTACAGGAAAGCTTAATTCCAGCGCGTGCTCAAGCCTAACTAACCTCTGCTAACGTCAATGGAGATAAAATTAAATGTGAGGTCAAGATTTTGGATAAGAATGGCTTATGGCCTGGAGGCTTATGTGGATGAGAAGGTCAGGCCAATGAGCCAGGGTGTTTGATATTGAGGAATCTAATCAAGGAGTTCCTGCGTAAGCCGCTGTGTGAATCAGGGAATAATTCGGGATAACAGACACATCTGAGTAATTTGTGACCTACTGGCAGACGATTCACGCAGACAGGCAACATCCATCAGTGACGTTATTCCTCCCAGAGGTCTTCTTGGGAAGCTTATGGGTCTGTGGGTGGCTCCACCTGTGGTGGAGTCATTGAGGGAGAAGCTGGGATCACAGGGATACCCTGGCACATGTTACTGGAGGAGCCAGCGGGGGTAGAGCTGTTGCTTCACCCACCAGAGGCCCAAGTACGATGGCCATGGTACAATAGGTGCTTTTGGGGACAGAAGCAAAGGAGGACCTTCAGGTTTTTCAAGCTGTTCTTGAGAAGAAAGGTATCAAGGTGAGGTGTGGTGGGCATTACTGTAGGCCCTGTATCCCATCCCTGCTCTGCCACACACATCCCGTGTAACCTTGTTTAGAGCTGCTTTATAACCTACTTTTCCCAATGAAAAATAAGTGCTTTCAGCTCCCAATGTGGTCTGTGAGACCCATTAACTATATTCTGGTATTCACCAAGAGTCGTCATGAAAGAGTCAACACCACAAATACAGAAAAAGCCTAGCTTGCAGCTCTAAAAGTGGGAGTCAAAGTATAAGACTCAAAATCTGGAGAAAACTAAGCTTCATCTCTGATCACAAAACAACTAGTTTTCCAATATCTAAATACTTATCTGCAGTGACATGTTGCCATGGGATAAAATACCTACCTTACCTCTTCAGCCTGGACACACACTGATGCTATGGCACTATAGCTGTACCTACAGTAAGGTTGTGATTTGCTATGCTGTATCTGAGGTATTACGTCAGACAGGGAAAAGCTTGAGCCTGACACCATCAAATTTCTATTTGACAGTGAATTGGCAATGTCTTCTGTGAGCTTCCTTTGGGTGCACTGTACCTCCACTCATCTCCATGGAGCAGGTGACTACACACAGTGCCAGGTGCCCAGAAACAGGAGGTCCCTGTGCACCTTGGGAGACGTGGTCCAGCTGTTCCTCCTGGCTTGAAGACACAAAAGGAAGAGGGAGGCCCCAAGCTGTTGGCAGATGGGGTAGAAAGTGAATGTTGTGGGGTGACAGGGCTAGGATGCACCTGGAGCACCAGTAGACATGCGAGGGACAAGGAGAGCTGCCTGAGATCGTATCAGGAGACCTGCACAGGCTCCAAATGCACAGGGAAATCTGCTCCAAAATAGTCATCTGTGGGACTGGTGATTTGCCAGAAAATCTTAAAAAAAAATAAAATTAATATAATTCCAAGTACAGCTGGAACTGGAATCTATAAAGGATCAACAGGGAGAAAGAATATCTTCACTGTGTTTACATGATCAGCATCAGGCCTGGAGATGCTGGAATAAGGAAGAATGGAAGAAGACTCTTTTTTGCGATGGGAAGTGCAGGGAAGGGAAGCAGCATGTCATGTCCCTGCTAGAGTTTGGTCGGGGCCTCACTAATTCCAGGGTCTTGCCAACGGTATGGAAGGACTTACAGGAGCATGCTGCTCACCCTGTCCTTCTGCAGGATGCACCAGCACAGCCCCCAAGCCAGGGTGCTGTCACCCATCAAGTACCCAGCCACCTTCCCTGCAATGGGATGGCACACCTTGCTTTTCCCTAAAGGGCTCCCACCTGGCCTTGGAGATGGTGAGCATCTCAGAGCAGTATGGAGCTCCCTATCGTCACACCAGCATGAGAACATGGAACCAATTTTTGTGCATCATTTGTACCATCATTGGTGTGGTGGAGCCTCCTGCATGGGAACTGTCTTCTGCCCCTGCTAGCTGGCATCTACCCGCATGCCCCAGCATGGCAGATAGCCATCGAGCGGCTTCCACTTATCTTTAAGAGTGGTTATAAAAAGAGCTTGACAAGATCAAATGCTAATAGAGAGGTTTTCTGAAGGTTGAAACTGATCTCCTCGAGGGCAATCGTGACGGGGAGATGCCAGAAGAAACCAAATAACCAGCGCATTGTGGAGTAAATAATTTGATTTTAAATACTCTCTGGGAAGAGATCCTATGAGGGGAAAAATAAGCCCTGCTAAGTGCTTGGAAAGCTCTTCTAAATCTTGCCTTTGCTGCAACCCATACACAGCATTGCCATCCAAAGCTATGCATGACAAGTGGGTCACTGTGGAGGATTTTCTTCCCTGAATTTGTCTTGAACCTTGTGAAACTTCAGCACCCACGGCATCCTGTCCCTGTAGCATCCATGGATCGTGTGGAAAGCCACCTCTTGCTGCTTGTATCCTTTTGTGTCTCCCTCCCCCCAGTTTTTGTATCCAGAGGGGCAGCAAGCAGTCCCCTGGCTTCAATGGCTGCAGGAGCTTTGGTCACATCCTTGAGTATCATCCCTCACCACAATGGGCAGAAACAAGGAGAGTTACAGCTCCCTCCCACCTGGCTGTAGCATGAAGCAGTGCTCATCTCCTGGCATGGGGTAGCTGTGTGTCAGTATTGGCTTCTGGGGGTTAGCTCAGTGCAATTCCACCCAAAACATGACCTCTGGGAAGAGGTTAACAGATTGGGCCTTGCTCTTTCTGAAATGGAGAGAAAGATATCAGTATTGCTCTTCTAGGACAGGGATCGAGAGTTGTAGTAACAGCAGGGCAAGCCAGGAGCACCAAAATGGCTCATTAGAGCCCTGCCAACATCTGTCCCCACCCTGGGTGAGGATGAATGTCCATGTGAACAGTACCCAAATCATTGGAGCCACAGGATTTTACCCTTCATGAGCATCTAGGCTCAACTCTCCCAATTTCCAGTCCACACTGGTGGACAAAGGCTCCATCTTCACTGGTGTTACTTTCACAGGATAGATGCCAAACCAAAAAAGGCCTCAGTCCTGCTAGAATCACACCATGGCTGAGCCATGTTTCTCAGACTGTTTTTCACTGGCTCTATTGGTGGGAGCACAGGGCCACACGACCATGGTTGCACAGCTTTTGGGCCAAAGCTGACTCCTAACCAGCCATGTCTGAGCACAAGTGTGGGTCTGGCCCCAAAAAAGCCATGCAGATGTGCCTTTAGGAAGGGCTGGTGCAGATCATCCCTCCAAGCATCACCAGGCAGACTGGGGACCAGAAATCCCCAGCTGTCCAGCATGTGGTCCCCATCCTTGTGTTTGTTCTCCTTCTCCCCCTGTTTCTCCTCTTTGCCGCTCTCTCTCCACTAATGCATCCAGAGCATAAAAGTGAGGTTTCCGAAAAGATCTCTGAACCCAAAGAGACAGCAGGGAGATGGATAGAGAGGGAAAGAGAAAGAAGCTTTTTGAATATTGAATTAAGGCTGTCTCCAGTATTATTGAATTCCCATAAGAAGGCAGCCAGTAAGCCCACTGCTTTAGTGTCCTATGAATATTTCATTGCCTGACTTAAGCTTGGTGAAAATAATTTCACTGCATGAAAGCACCTCTTTGGCTTGTGGAGTTCTCTCCAAGAACATGGTGAGTGCCCCCATGCTCACACCGGCTATGAAGGCATCCTGGCTTGCAGACACAGTCAGCTCACGCTATGGCAAACTAAATTTGTCGAACCCGAGTGATCTTTTGGCACAACTTGGCCAGGAATTTCCAGACAACAACTGGTCATCGTTCAAAACGTATTGGTGGCTCACTGGGTCAGACTGCCTGAGTGCCACAGCGGTGTTGGCAACATTGGAGCTCAGTACCTGTATCTCTGTCCAACCAGGGAAACCGTGGAGAAGGTGCATGGTTGGGGAGTTCGTCTCGCATCACTTTGACCTACCGCCTTCGCTGCAGAATTGGGAATACAAATCATGCATCCTGGTACCCAGTTGTGGGCACTGGCCTTGAGGGTCTGGATATGCTTGGTTCCCCAAATTTTAGATTCTTACTTGGAGCTTCTCTGGATAATCCAGTGCTCATGAATGGCTTGGGCCGGAAATCTTTCAAAAACAGGCTTTTTAACATAGATGTGGTGACTCCTGCATTCAGACAGGCTGTAAACCCCATTCACCAATGCTACGGAGAATTCTCGTGCAAGAGCATTTCTTGCCCACACTGCACGGATGAAAATGGTGTCTCAAATACTGTGAAAATACCTGCTTTTCCCTCTCCAGGACTGTATTTTTTGGAAGTGCAAGTGCCCAGTTCCTGCTACCCCTTGATTTTTCCTGCACATCCCAAGAGCTTCCTCTAAGATGACCCAGCTGTCAAAGGTCCTGCTCAGAGACTACAGCAGCACGAACCATTTTCTTGTTTATTAGTTGAGCTCAGAGATCTCCTAACCACAGCACTTAACACCTCTATTTGCTCTGCCAGATGCTGTCACACAGACCTGGAGTGATTCAAATGCGGAGGAGGCTGGCTGCTTCCACTGCTTTCTTCTCTTTTTTTCTTTTTAGTTTTTTTTTTTTTTTTCTTCAGTCTGGAAATTCTCTTCAAAGGCAAAGAGGGCATATGAATGAGAATTAATTATTTTATTGTAGACAGGGTAGATAACACTGGTTATCCAATACTTCCCATCATAGGACTCTGTTTCCCATTGCTTAGAACAATGCCAAAATGCAAATATTTAGGCAGAAATTATCTGCCAGGGATTTGCCTCAACCTGAACTTCTCTGGAAAATTTAAGCCAAACTGTGTCAGCTTTTTCCAAGAGAAAAGCCAGGGGAAAGGCATTTGATTTGCCTGTGGCCTAACACCCTTCCCGAACCTCCTTTGGAAAGATGTCACACCCTGTGCTTCACATGGGGAGGTGAAATTTGACAAGGGAGGTCCCTCTCGATGGGACCATACTTTCAACCTTTTTCACCTGCAAAACTGTGCCGGTTTCCTTAGAGGAGCACGATGCCCTTTGCAGCTTATTTAAGCTTGTAGATGTGTTTTTCTTAGCTAAAGTCTCAGCAACAGTCACTTGACCTGCAGACCAAGATGTGCAGGCAGCGCCATGGTGTTGCTCATGGTGGGCAGCTCCAGTGCCATCCTCCCCGAGCTGTGTCTCTTTCAGGGTGGAGGCCCTTCATGTCTTCTGCATGACTGAGCCTCAGCACTCTCCCATCCATGGCCGTGGGATTGAACAGTCCCCATAGAGCCCAAGCTGGGGACAAACAGTGGGACAGAGAACAGGGACCCCATTTCTCCTTGCTAGGCAAACCACCTGCTTCAGAGAAGGGGCTTGCAAGCACCTTCAGCCTGTTACAACCGCTTGTCCCTGGTGAAAGATGAGAAGAGAGGTGGCAATGCATTTTCTGAGCTAGTTTCTCATGGTCACAGATCATCAATCACAGAATGGTTTGGGTTGGAAGGGACCTTAAAGAGCATCTAGTTCCAACCCCCCTGCCATGGGCAGGGACACCTTCCACTAAATGTGGTTGCTCAAAGCCCCATCCAGCCTGGCCTTGAACACCTCCAGGGAGGGGGCATTCACGTGGTGCTTCACTTACTCCTTTTCTACAAGGTGGGGAACCTGTCTCCCCTGGGAGACGGGAGGTCTGCAGCCCGCTATCACCTGTGACACCCCCTTCTGATTGCAGAAGATGCTGGCCCTCTGCAACACCCCAGGCAGGGACAGCTGGAGACCCTGGGCGCAGCTCATGCAGCACAGGAGCAGCATGGTCTCTCCATCATGAACGAGAAGATGCTGCCCCAAGACCGCACCACCTCACCCCTTTTGCAATTTAATGAGGAGAAACGAGAAGCCCAAGTTAAACAGGCTCTTTGCGTGCTGGTGGCACAGGGTCTGCACGTTGCACGGTGAGCCCGGTGGCAGATCCAGTCCCGATTACAACCATAGATCCCTTCAGCGCCTGCCTCGGTTCTGCCCATCCTAGGCTTTAATTTTCTAGGAGGGTGACGGCGGGCAGCTCCGGTTGACGTCAATGCAATTGCGTTAGTGCTGCTGAAAACCAGGCCCGCGTCGGCTGCCCCGGCAGAGCCCACTTGGAGCGTGGCGGCTTGCGGAGCCGTTTGGCATACATTAGGTTGGGTAAGATGGATTGCTCGGCTCCTAACTAGGACAGATAGATAAGGATAATGGATGGACGGTCAAAGAGCAACCGTGCTTTAGGCAGATTAATAAATCACTTTGATTGTTCATATATAAACAGGAGGTGCCAGCAGGACTCAGCTTTCAGAGTGGGGTGAGTCCAAGCGGGGTGCCCTATGATTGTGTTTAAGGGTCTAAAAGCTGTTTGAAATGGGCTTCGTTAATTGAGGAAACCCCACTAATAGTGCTCCTGCAATAGAGCCAGGATCACTCAGCACTCAGGGCTTGGCCAAGAGTCTCAGTCCCTCTGGTCCCTTGGGAGCCTCTGTCCTGAGATGCCATGTCCCTGTAACACCTTTCCTGGAAAGAAGAGGTGCCCAGGAAAAGGAGAGGGGCAGTGCAAGGCTGGCTGCAAGCCCTGCCTTCCAGCTGCCTACCTGTCTGCACCCACCACAGACCACCAGTTGTCCTGGGTTGTGTCCTGGCAGCAGGAAGGGTCTTCAAGAGGTTTTGCAGCATGTCAGTGCCCTTAATTTCAAAGGATGCTCAGCTCAGGCATCATCCAGCATCACTCCAGATGGGGTGATGGGATGATAGAGAGTCAGCCTGAGGGACACATCTCAAGCATCTGGAGATGGGGCGATGGGATGATACAGGGCCACCACGAGGCACGTCTCCAGCCTGGCCTCCTCGTGCTGCAGAGCACTGCATTTACTCACAGCAGCCTGTGTGCTCAGCAGGATGGCAGCCATCAGGCTCCCAGTCTGTGACATGGGGACACCTTTCTCACCCAAAGTGGTGGACAGTGTGTTCCTGGTTTCAGCTAAATGCTTTTTTGGCACAGGAGTTGTGGCTGTTCCTGTGGGTGTCTGATCCTGTCAGGATCCATGCTGAGAGGGCATGGAAATGCCACAGCAGCTGCGGATCAGGGAAGAGAACAAGACCTCCAGCCCATGCAGGGATGGGGCAAGCTTTCAGTGCCCACCCAGGGCAAGGGGCAGCCCACGACCTGCTTTAACAGGAGCACCGGATCTGTTGTCACTGCAAGGGCTGTGCTGAACCAAAGCTGACCAGGGTGTTCCCACAGATGTCCTCTTATGCTCCGTACTGGACTGGGACAAGTTCTTGGTGCCCATGAACCCCCCATACATCCATGGCCTCCCTACATATGCCCAGGTGAGTATGACTTCATCATAAAGTCCCTCTGCTTCCACCCCCAAATAACAACATTGGTTGGTCTTGTTCATAGTGCTCAGCTGCCATGGCTTCTCCCCAGTGCCAAATAACAAGACCCAGCAATTAGGGTCTATCTCAATTAGGCTTCGTTCATGCCATCAGCTGCTAGCTTGTCCGCAGCAGCCCAGCTCCAGAGATGCTTCTCACCTTCCTCCTGAAGCAAGCCCTGAGAGACTCTGGGAGCCAACCAATGGTGTCTATCTCTTGATCCATTGCTCCCACCAGCCCTTTAATCTCTCCAGCAATGGAGCAAGCCAGAATGATGCTTTGACCATGCCCTCCCAGAGCAGCCGGGGTCCTGGATGCAATTCTGCTCCCTTAACCAAAATCTGATTCAACCCCTTCCCACCAGGCGCCCCCCTCCTTCTCTGTCTGCTCATTGCCTTAATAACCCTCTGATCAATCTCAGAAGGAACCAGCAACGCGGGAATGGCAGATGGGGAACAGAGCATGAATATTAATTAGCAACGAATTCCAAACAGAGGACTTTAATTACATTAAGAGCGCAGGCTCAGAGGCAGTGACTTACTTCCTGCTGTAAATCTGTTGACAGGTCATTTGCCGCAGCAGTGTTGGTGCTCCTTAATGAATGAATATATACATTTCAACTGCTGGTGTATGGGGGGAAATAGGGTCTTGCTTCCAAAAATGCAAAAGCAAGATGCCACACCAGTGAGAGAGCTTCGCACGTGGGGAGGATTCAGGGAAATAATTAACAGTATAATTACCTGGTAATAATACACCCATTCTGGGAGCCAGAAACTCTGCTGGTGGGGCTGGAAACCTCCCCTGCATGAGCCAGACCTGCCACTTTGTTATATGTGGTCTGGTCACTGGGGGGAGACCAAGAACCACAGCGCCTTCGCCGGGTATCAGGTGGGTGCCCGCGTCCCTGCCGCACTGGTACGCTTGGGTGCGCAAGATGTGCCTGGACTGCTGCCCACCTCGGATGTAGGCACCCGAGGATTTCCCTCGCTGTGGCATTTCACCAGCTCCCAGGGGGCTCACGGTGGCCTCATGGTGGGGTGGGGACATGTCTCAGCCTTTGGGTTGCTGATGGTGCTTTGGCAGCCTGGCAGGAGGAATCAGTGCTGCAACAACAGAAGGTTGGCTGAACAACCCATCTAGCCAGGACCCCATCTCAGTCCATGGGCAGCAGCAGGTGGAAAAGCACATTTTCCCCAGCAATGTTTGACCACCTTCACCAGGAACAAGGCAGCCAGTGCAGGGGACCTTCTGTACCAGCAAAAGGGTCTTTTTGTTTTAATCCCTCAAACTGGCATGGGACAGCGGTGCTGCCAAATGGCCCCTTATGGGGACAACTTTATCTATACTGAGGGATTTTGCTGGATGTGTTCGGCCTGAGATTTTCTGCACTGCTAACCAGCTTGAACTAAGAGCGTCACATGAGTGCCAGCATGCCGATATCCCAGCAAGATGAGGCTTTAGCTTTATCCTCCATCCCAGCTTCCTTTAGTCTGTGGAGCAGCACATTCCTCCACAGTCCCCTGCAGTGATGCTGAAGACCCTTGCTCCAGCTAGGGGCAACAACCAGCCACAGACCCCTCTGGTGAGTCCTACGGGCAATGGGTGATCCTCAAGCGACTGCTGCGTCCTTGAAGCTACTCCAGCTTGGCCCAGTGTCCCCAGCCCTATCGTGGGGAACTGTGGGACATGGTGTGTTTCCAGATTCTCTAGGGCCCAGGTAAAGGGAAGGAGGGAAAGGACCACTCTGGGTGATGCTAGTGTTGGGCACAGTGGTGTGGGCTGCAGGAAGGAAATAATGTGGGGGTCTCTGCTGGGTGGGCACACTGAGCTGCAAGGGACCCTTGAGCAGCTGGAGGCTTGCATGGGAAGGGCATGCCAGCAAACACTCTCTCATCTCCATGCTTAACTGGAACAACCTTGCCAGCTGGGTCTGTACCCATCCAAAGTGATCTTACTGATTTTGCTGGCTCACTCCAGACTGGAACTCCCATTCTTCTGTGCTTCTTGACGGCACAGCAAGGCTGGCAGAAGCTGGACATACTGCCAGCCGGCTCTGATGAGTGTGGGACTGAGCTGATGGATGGCTCTGAGCAACTCCCAGCAAACCAGGGATCACTCAGGCATCTACAGCTCCAAAAGAAGCCACAGAAACAGTTGAGGGGAAAACCTGACCTAGGAATGAAGCTTAGAAGAGCTAATTAGGTCTGTCTGAGCCAAGATAAAGACTACAAGAGCAGGCTACAAAGATGCAATGGGTTTTAGCATCCAGGAAGGCACTGGTTTGGAAGGGTTGGTCCTTGCCAGCAAGGACTTGTACTGACCAAGGCTTTCATGCCCGTGCCTTGCCATCTTCTGCTCAACAACTGTGGTGAGCGTGAGCTCTCTGGATTGAGGTGGTCTTAAAGTGACACCAGGGTTGGGATCAGGTGGAAAATGCTGAAAACATCTCAAGAGCAAAGGTGCCAAACAACCTCAGAAGATGTCCCTGTGCTTTGAGGTAGGCCAGAGAAGTGGGCCATGACCAAGGCACCATTGCTAAAGAGACACTGAAGGCTAAGGGCTCATGAAGTCAAAGATTCAAGGGCTTATGTGAGCTTCAGCTAACTGGCACAGAAAGCACAATGTGGCAGGATACGTCCCAGTGCCAGTGCCAGTCCTCCAGCAAATGGATGTACCCACTCTGGTTGCAAAGGCTGAAGGAACTTGGTACCTCCAGCTCCCACTACTTGTGTAGGCTCACAGGTACCAGGATGCTGTTGGTGTGATTGTTCATACACCTGGGGTTGCACACCCATGGCTGCTGTCACCTCCAACAACATGGGTGCAAAACCAAACTGGTTACAAAGTCATGCGGGCAATGTCCAGCAACCAAACTAACAAGCAACTGAAAACTTGCTGGACAACGGGGAGTGCCAGAGTTCATCTCTTGGTCTCCTTGCTGGTCCAGTGAAAACCAGGAGGTATCTTTTCCCCAGCCTGGGATAACCACTTCTTACTTTTGCTTGAGAAGAGCATGTGTGTGCGCATGCTCATCCTTTCTTTCACCTTTCCACTAGAGCTCCGATCTGCCCCAAGGTCGAAATGAATTGGGTGGTACAGGTCCATGGCACAGATGCAAGCTGGAGGCTGTGAGCTGCCTTAGCAGCTGGCACATGGCTTCCCTCCCCTCGCTCCCCCGCCTGTCGCTCTCCTGGCAAGTCTATTTTTATTTGTCTCTCCTAAAAATGAATGGGGAGGACAGAGGTGTTTCCTTCTTGTGATGAATTTGTCCAAACCCCAAATACTTAAAACCCTGCTAGCCAGCTTTTAAAAGCTGAGTCTGGCGCTTTCACCCTTATTTTTACTGCTTGCTGCCAAATTACAGATCAGGTTCTCCCCGCTGGCCCAGGAGCAGGATAGACGATGTCACAATGACAGTGTGTTTTGGACCAGCAATCAGGAGGCACCTCTAACTCACAGCGCCCATCAGTGCCACAAATCCAGCTTTACCTTGAGGACAGAAGCAACAAAGTTAACAAACACAGCCCCTTTGCCTCCACCCCAGCCAATGTGCTTATTTGTTCCTGCTCCATTTCTTCTTGCCACAGCTGTTCCCTTGCTTGGGTCAGATGGAGAGATGTTCAAACCGGAGTTTGAAGGGCTGCTGAGCTTTGCATCTGCAAAGCCGCTGCACTGGGGTGGCACGAGCCTTTTCGCTCTCCCCTCATCCTTCAGATACCTGTGCCAGATTAAATGTTCACTCTTGTCTTATCGACTGGCTCTAGCAAAGGGGTTTTCTGCCTGGCCAACATGTGGAAAGCACATATATATGCAAGAGGCAGAGCGAAGGCTATCTGGAGATGGCGAGGCTTGTTTGTACAAGTAATTGCTCTGACACTCCTGCAAGGAAAGTCGTGCTTAACCAGGGAAGAGATGCTATCATGTGAGCAGCACATCCAAAGGGGACTAACAAGTAGATGTTGTGGGCATGGGGACGGTGAAAATGCAGCAAGGTCATGTAATTATTCCACCTGGATTTACCAGTGGAGCTACCGCAAGTGTGGTGCTCTCCTGGAGCTCCTGCCAGCAGACCTTGGCCCTGCTGGGGTGAGATTTTGGAAAACTGAGCCAGTCCCTGCTGTGTTTGTATCAATATGTTCCTCCTGCAGGTGCCTGTGGAGCTCACATCCCTCTCCAGGATCCTGCCTCTGCCACTGGCACGGGAGCCAGTGCCTCTCTCCTCTTTGGCAGATGCTCCCCACTCAGCTGGGATACGGAGATGCACTTGAACAATCCTGACTTAATGGGCCTGAAACTCCCCAACGACAGTGGCAGAATGGAAGGGAAAGGCTGATCCCATTTCGCCCTCTGCTTTTTCTTGTATACTTTTCCTCCGTGGCTGCTGGAAGAGCTACATTACGTAAAGGCACATAAGTCTCTGAGTTTTGTGAGCAGTTGGAATAATTTTCAATATCTGAGACGCCCCGTCTGGCAAAGGTCGTGCTCTGTTCTCTGGATGGTCTTAATTTAGCACCTGCAAGTTCTTGGTGAAGTGCAAAACTCTGGGGTGCAGAAAGACCCCTGGAGGCTATTGTCTAGGAACATCTTCCCTCTGTAGAGATCTGAGTGTGCTGCTGAGCATCTGCATCCTCCTCACCTTCCAACTGGAAGTAAATTGTTTTTGGTGGAGGCTTGCAAGGGCCTTTCAAAGCACAGCTCTGCTGCAGCTCAGGGCTCCAGCATCCAAGGCTGCTCTGAAATAGCTGCACCTGATGATGATACACCTAACCAGCTTCAAAGTGCCTTAATTGATGCCCTGATGAGTGCCTGGCTAGCTGGTTTCCTTCATGGGCCCCTACCATCCCTCCTACCATGGGGGTGCCACCCACTGTCTGCAGGCTGTGTGGCTCAGAGGAAAGGTGGGGAGGCAGATGTGAGGTGTGAGGATGATGGAGCAGACATATCCTTGGCTGGTTGTTCTTCGCTATTATTTAAAGTTCATTCCCTGGCTCCATTGCCAAAGCAGTCAGGGTTATGTACATGGCTTACTGAATTCTTGAGGTGGGTATAGTCAAATTCAGCAAAGGGGCTTGGAGGAACTGTTGTCACCAAACTCATGTGACCAAACACTGTGGGGAATCCCCCTAATAGTGTTGAGGGGTGGGGGGAGGAGCCTTTCTATCAGACCTTGGAGAATCCAGGCGAGAGTGCTCCTCGGTTGTCTCTTGTCCTTTATGAGATGTGCCCAACTGCAAGGCACAAACACACAAGAGACAAGGCTCCAGAAGTTTCACTGCTGCATTTTCAGTGTGTGGCTGTGGACTCCTGCTGGTGCTGGCACCAGCGGCGGCCGCACACCAGGGCTTATCTCCAGACCTACCAGAAGCAGGAAACTCAGCGAGTTCCCAAGCAAACCTCTGGTGCAGGAGGCCAGCGTCTCTGACCTCCGGGGGTCCTGTGCGTTTGAACAGGCTCCTAATCTGCTTGGGAAAAGCAGGCGAACTCGGGAGGGAGAGGAGGGAGGGCTGGGGCTGTGCCCTGAGCTGGGTCGCTGTCGCTTGCGGCTTTGATTGCTGAGGCTTGCTGTCTTGGGCTTGCCGGATTTGGCTGCCTGGCCACGAACAAAAAAGCTGGATTCTCCCAGAGCCCTTATTCCCATGTTGAGATCACCGGTGGCTTCCTGAGGAGTGGAGGGAGGGGAAGGCTTTTGTTGATGGCTGTTGACAGGCGTGGGGAAAAGCATAGCTCAGCCTCTGCTCCAGCTAAAATGCTGCTTTTCACCTTCCCCTGGCATGGCCTGAGCCTTCACTGGGAACCCCGCTTCTGTGTTGGGGTCACCCCACAGCCCTACCTTGCTTTGGTGAGCACGTGCCCCTCCCCTTCTCCCCCAGCCCCTTTCCCCTGCCTCCTGCCAGAGGCTTCTGGCCAGGGGCTCAACATGGGCCCCCTGCTCCTGCCCAGCACCGGCAGCTGCCTGATTCAGTTGTCTGTGTCATCCCCCCACAAATAACCTCAACCGCAGAGACCTGCGGCCCAGAGGGTCCAAGGAGTGGGGACATGCCAAGAAGGACACCCTGTGGGGAAGGGATGAGGAATATCCAGCTAAACCTATGCTCTGCCACCACTTTGTCCTCCTCCTGCCTCCAGCATGCTTCCTCTTAGTCCTGAGCATCAGTAGATTTGAACTGCAGCTGGACCCTGCCTGGGATTAACATCTCCATCCAGATGCTGCATGCAAGGATCCGTGGAAGATGCAGGGCTGTTGCATTCCCCAGCCAAGGCAGCCTGGCTCTGATCTGGGACCTCTAACAGGTGCCCTCCTTACTTCCCCGAGAGACAGACGGAAAATCTGCCGAGGGTGCATTGCCACCAGTCTGACATCTTCAAGTCCCTCGCACTATCCCCAGGTCCAGTCTTTGCTTTACATGTGGTGAAATCATCACAACGGTCAAACTAATTTCCCTTTTTTTTGGAAAACAGAGTAAAACTACCCAAACGACAGGGATTTATTCTGTAGCCTGCAGTGGTGCTGGGAATGGGAACAGTATCCTGGCATTTCTGCTCCCCAGATGCTGACCCAGCCCGGTGAGGTGCGCCCATCATCCTGCCCTCGTCATCCTCACCAGCCTCCTCTGAGCCCCACCTTGGCAGTGGCTGTGAGAGGAACCTGCCTGCATGTGGATGGAGAGCACGCTGGAGCCAGCAAGGGGTAATGATTAATGCACTCAGCTGCCTGCTTGGGTGGTTCCCTAAATCTGGCCAGATTTGGGCTTGGGCAGGCAGGGCAGGGGGAGCCAGGGACTTGGCACAGTGGGGAGCTTTCCTCTGCTCTCACCCATCTCCCCTCCAAAAAGGGGCTCTTTGGTGGGCTTTCACTTCTGCTTTGCAGCTCCCTCTCCACACCAACCTGACAGACAGAAGAGCTATTTGTTGGAGGGTGTAGCTTTGTCAAGCGAGTGGCTTAGCCCAGGCCAGAGCCTATATATAGAGGCCTCAACTGGGTGCATTTTTGGAGGGTTTTATTGCTCTGATGCTGGATTCATCCCAGCCAGGCTGTCCCCAAGGAGGCAGCGCTGCCGAACCTCTTGGATGGTAGCACACGCTGCTGAAGGATGTTGTGGTCTTGCTTTTTTGGAGTACCCAGTCTGATGACTGGGTAGGACAGGGTGTTGTGTGGCAAGAAGATTAATAACCACTTGATAAGGTCACCACCATTCAAAATAAGCCATCCCATGGGATACTGTCTTATCAGGCCCTGGTAGACAGGGCTATCAGGAGCTCAGTTCATTCCTGAATGAATACGCATTATAAGAAACGCTTGCTGGCCTTGGCCCCAGGACAACACTCTTGCTGGGCTACCTCAGCAGTGCCAAATGCCAAGCTGGGTTATCTCAATATCCCCACTGCCAGCGGAGGGGCACTAGGGTGTTTGGTGGAGGTAGGAGAGAAGCAAAGCTCTTCTCGCCTCCTCCCCATGAGTGATGGGTGCTTGTGTTGTGCTTGGATGTTGTTCATGACCCAAAGGTCCTTAGGAGCTGCTCGAGCTCCTTTGCATGAGCCATTCCTGCTCTGCCTGGTCTTGTTCATCCCCTGCATGTCCTCCCTTCCTTTCCAGGCACCTCCAGCCCAGCCTCACCATGCCCTTACCTCTCCACATGCTTACACCTACCTTCCTCCTTCCCAGGGGATTGGCGAAGCACTGTGCTCACCCCTCCTTACCCTCAAGTTTTTCCAGCACTATTTTTCTTCTGTCTCCCTACACTAAGGCACCACCCCCCTCACCTCCTCCCATCACCCTCGCACCTTGAGAAGACAAAAAAACCCAACCCCAACCCCATGCAGCAGCTCCTGCTGTTTGTTCTTAAATCCCTTCCCTCTTGCCTTGCTGGTTTGAAAGCCTGTACCCTGGAAGGGGCCTCCCAGCTTTAGCTGGCAACCCTGCTTTGGACTGACCGCCACAGATAGTGTTTGGGAGTGAAAAAAAAATATATAAAATAATAATAATGAAAAGGGAAAAAAAAATGTCTCATTGCTGAAGTTTTCCTAGTCTCCCATGCCACGTGCTGGTGCAACGGTGTCTCAGGAACCAAGAGGAAAGTTTGGGGGCTTGTTTTCTCACCCCTATGCTTTGAGCAGCTCTCCCCTGGCAGCGCCGGTGCTGTACCCTCTCGCAGGATGGTGGGT
>KZ506025.1:320727-374632 GCA_002844005.1 Limosa lapponica baueri
GGTGGGTCCATTTGCCCTTACCAGTATTTAAGTGCCTTTGTGGCCACTGATTCCCAAGGGCATTCAGTGCCTCCAAACCTCTGGCTCTTGGCTGTGGGCATTCAGCAGCCTGAGTTTTGGGGAAAGTCAGCAAAGCTCTAGGTCTTTCCCAGCCTAAAACATAAGTTTGCAACGTGCTTGGGTACAGAGGGAGAGGCTGAGCCTGACGCTATTCCTGGGGATGGATTTATGCTCAGGAGAGCTTCAGGGACTGAGGCGTGCACTCGCCCGGCTGGAGGCAGCGCATCCCTCTGTCTCCCTCGCCTGCCCATGCTGGATGCATGACTGGTAGGAAAACTGGAGCGTAAAGGAGAGCTGTAAATCTGCCTGGAAGCTGTTGGGGAAGCGTTCCCTAGAGGAGGCTGTTTTGCTTTGGGTTGCTGTGCTCTAATTCTTAAAAGCTTTGGCCTGCAGATAAAAAGCTTAGCCTCTAATCCTGTCCCACAGGAGAGCTGCTATTGAAAACAGTTCGGAAACTCCTTGCTCTTCAGCTTCACCTCCTGTCTGCACTCTTCCTCCCCTCTCCATTCTGCCTCTCCATCTCTCTGCCATACTTCCTGACGACTACTCCTGCTCATCCAAAGATTTTGAACAGGGGCTGGGTTGTCTCCCCTGGTGCAGAACCCATTGCCCAGCCAATGGCCACCTTCATTTACCCATGGCAGTGGCAGCAGGAGCCTCCCTGCAGCCCTGCCAAGAGCTGTTCCACTGCTGAGGACCCAGCTTGTGCTCTGGGGGGCGAGTGGCGGTGCTCTCTGGTCCTCACCAGCTCTCCTCTCTCTCCATCCCCGTCCCCATCCCTGCTGCAGGCGTCTTTGACAACTGCTCGCACACAGCCAGTGATAAGGGCTGGGCGCTGGGCATCCGCGCCCTGCAGCTCGGCGGCAAGAAGGACGCCCGCTTCTTCTTCTCCCTCCGCACGGACCGGGCAGCTGCTGCCACCGAGGTGACCAGCTACCACCGCTACCGCCCTGAGGCATGGACTCACCTGGCCGCCAGCTATGATGGGCAGTGGATGGCCCTCTACGTGGACGGAACACGGGTGGGCCGTGCTGGTGGGCAGGGGGGGCCCCTGCACAGCACCTTCATGGCCTCCTGCCGCACGCTACTGCTGGGGGGGGACGCCTGGGGGACTGCGCATGCTTTCCGGGGACACCTGGCCAGGCTGGCCCTGTGGAGGAGCTCCTTGTCCCAATCCCATCTCCAGCGTGCCTTCCTAGAGGGGGTGGCGGGGGGGGTGGCTGGGCTGGCTCTGGCCGCCAGCTTCGCCACCCCAGAGGAGCGCTGGGCGCCTTTTCGGGAGGGTGCCTTTCCCCAGCAGCGGGTGCTGCCGTCCCCGCCACCCCCTGTCCTGCGGCCCCTGGGCCCCCCTGCCTGTGGGCAGACTGCTTGCGATAACGTGGAGCTGGTCTCCCACTACAACCGGCACTGGCCGCTGCGGAGCGGGAAGGTGGTGCGGTACCGGGTGGTGAACCTGGTGGAGGACGGCGGCGGGCGGCCGACAGTCAGCCGGGAGCAGGTTTGGCGGCAGCACCGGGCACTGAGCGACGCTTTCCGACCCTACAACATCTCCTGGCAGCTCAGCTTGCTGGAGGTACGCAACTCCTCGCTGCGCCGCCGCGCGGTCCTCCTGGGCTGCGAGCCCAGCAAGGTGGGCAACGAGCGCTGCGATCCCGAGTGCGAGCATCCTCTGACCGGCTACGACGGTGGGGACTGCCGCCGGTCTGGCCGCTGCTTCTCCTGGAAGCGCCGCGATGGCGTCTGCCACATGGAGTGCAACAACATGCTGGATGACTTCGATGACGGTGACTGCTGCGACCCGTGGGCCACCGACGTGGCCAGGACCTGCTTTGATCCCGACTCACCCCAGCGGTAGGTGCAGGGCTTATGGTGGGGAGGTGGCACATCAAGGGATGGGGCACAACCTCTCCCTGACGCTCGCTCTGTACCTGGATGCTTCTGATCATCTACTTTCCAGCATGAGAAGGTGGAGGAGTGTTTTCCCGTGGGGATGAGGGATGTGGGCATCAAGGGCAAGTAAATCCTATGATGTGGAATGGCACCCCTCTGTGATGCCCTGACATTAATTGTTTTTCTCTCCCAAAATGAACAGGGTGTGATGGGGAAACCCCCCGGGGGGGATTCTCAGTGCAGAGCTGCTGGTCTCCAGTGACATGCCAGTGGGACCATGAGCATCCCCAGGGTGGACAGAGTGGCCCCATGCAAAGGGTGCAGCATGCCCTCACCCTCCTTCATGGGATGCAGAGGGGGATATTGCTGCCCCTTCCCCACCATCCCTGGATATGTTTAAAACCTTATTTCTTATTTTTTATTCAAAATGCCTTTGCCTGAGTGCTGGGGTGAGAAGGAGTCAGTGCTGTTAGGTCTGAGCAGCAGGATTTGGTAAGGTGTAGGTTGGCATGCATGAGCCTCCCCAAATCTTGCCCTGGGGAGTTATGCCTGTGAGGAGATGCCCTTGGCTGGGCACGAGCAGGGTCTGATCAAACCCTGCACCTCAAAGCCAAGTGGTGGTTTTGGAGCAAATCCCCCTCTTCAGGCAAAGGCAGGAGGAGGCAGCTCGGTGCCGGAGGAGGATGTGCGCCTTTACCACATGCCGCAGGTGCAAAATGCCCTGCAAAGCACACGTGGCTCTGTGGAGCACCAACGCATGGCATGAGGGGATCCCTGCTTTCCCTGGGGCCCTTTGGAGGTGGGATGGAGAGGGGGACCCCCTCCATGGGATGGGTGATCCCGCAGCAGTGTGGTCAGTGGCCTTGGTGTGGTTGGTGGTTTGTGCACGCCTGCCCTCCTCCCTGGAGCCTCTGAAGTGCCGGCGGCCCCGCCGATGACTTCCAGCGCCAGCAGCCCTGCCAAATGTGCTTTCTGGCTGGAGACAGGGAAGGGAAAAAAAAGTCATGGCTTTTCCTTTTTTTTTTTAAGCCGTTTCTGCCTCGGTGTCAGAGAAAATTGCTCATTCCCTGCTGCTGGCTCCCAGCAATCGGCAGAGATGCCCATCGGAGCAGGAGTGGTGCAGCATGGATGGCAGCATCTGGGCAGAAAAGCTGCAAGGGAGGGCTTAGGGACACATTACTCCTTTGATTGTCTTCTTTCTCTTTCACCTTTTTTTTCCCCTGGGCTGTGGGAGCAGATAGGCTGTGGCCATAAATTCTTTTTTCCCAAGCCAACTTCTCTCTGCTGCTTCCCAAGTGGGACACGGAGGGAGGAGAGAAGCAGGTGTCTCTGCTTGGGCAGTTGCGATGGGAGAGGAGCAGCACTTCCCTTCCTGACCCGTTCTCATATGTCCTTCAGTCATCTGAGAAAAAATGGGAGGAGGATGGGGAGCCTTTCTTCCATTGCATCCCTCCGGCCATGGAGCCTCACGCTGTGCCTCTGCCCAAGCACTGCCCCCCAGAAGATGTTTTCCCACCCCTGGAAGTCTCTTTGGTGACAGCCACCATCACCACCCTGTCTCTGCCTGTCCCCTTGTTTCCCACCCCTGTGAGTGATTACGGGTAGTGCTTTCCTGAGCACAGGGGAGATGAGCAGCTCTCCTGCCTGCACAACAGCTCTCCTACCTGCACAACATCTCTCCGCTCACGGTGGCCATGAGCACCCAACACCCCTCGGCCTTTGCTTAGGCAGGGAAAAGGCTTGGTCCTTGACCTCTGTGTGCAGTTAGAGAAATGTTTTCATCCTCAGACAAGAAGGGCTCCACCTTAAATTAAAAAAGGCCAAATTTTTGCTGGTATGAATCAGGGCTTCCATTTGTCAGGATTTTCCCCTGAAAGTTGGGAAAGAAAAAAAACAAAACAAAACAAAACAAAACAAAACAAAAACCTTGCTTCTGTGGGAAAGGAATGGGAAAGTGGGAACACTAGGGAAATAACAAATCTTTTGCAATTTTCTTTCCGCAGACTTCATTGGTCTGCACAGAAGACAAGATTGATTGTAGGCTCAGCTCTGAAAAACAAAAGCGGTGTGCCCAGCATTTGGGAAGTGTGGGGGCATGAGTTGAATTCGGCTGCTGCTGAGCTCTTCTGAGCTGCCTTTCGCCAGCTTCTTCAGAGATGCTGGTGGACACCCACCCTCCCTGGGCTCATCCCTGCAGAGGGTGCCCCTGGCTTCTGGGGAAGAATGTGCATGTTTGGGGGAAAACCATTGAGAAATTGGTAGCGTGGCTTTGGGAAAAACCAAGGCAAGCTTGGGGTCATCCAAGGGCATGGCCAGTTGGGTGTTTTTTCCCCCGAAGTTGGTGGATGAATCCCAAGACACACGAGCAGGCGACCTTAGCCCAAGGGGTTTTTGTTCAGGCAGAGCTCCTGCTGAGCAAGTACCTCTAGGTTTGCTTGTAAGGTCTTATACTTGAATGAACCTTTATGAGCAGCAGGGCAGCTGGGGAACTTACTGAAGGATTTTTAGGGTGGAAGCCAAAACGGGAGAAATGACGCAAAATAGAATTTTTACAAACTGTGTCAAGGTGGCACAATAGGAGCCAGTTACTTCGATGTGAACAACAGCTCTCTGACTGTAACTGGAGGGAAAGAAGCGAGCGAGCGGGCTGGCTGCTGCTCTGCCAAGAACCTGTGCTTTTACATACCTGCTGGAGAACCCCGCTCTAGAGCCCAGGGGGGAGCTGCAGGTTCGGGAGAGCTGGGGGAGAGGGAAACACTGCTGCAGGTGTTGCTTTCTGATCAAATCTCCTTTCAGATCGGGGTGGCAAAACAAAAATTTTGGGATTTTTTTCATGGAGTAAATAGTGTCTGCTGCATTTCATTTCAGGGCTCTCACAAACAGTGGTTCAGATGTGAATGTTTCTTAGTACGGCCAAAAATAACCCAAATGAGAAAGTCGGAGTGAGACACTGGGCAATTTCTTAGCAGCATTGTAGACAGATTCAGTCTATTTTGGTGAAGGGTCTCAATACCTTGTCTTGACTTGCATGACCTTAAGCACTCATGCAAAAGCTTTTAGCATCTTAGCACATCCCTCATTTAAAACCTCCTTTCCTTGTGCTGCAGATTTGAGAAAGGCAAATCAGAGGGAGAAGCCTTAGGAACAGTGGTATCTCTAGAGCTTCTTAGCTGGTAGACATCTCAGTATACTTCCAGAGTCACACTTACTGCTAGCATGTACTCTCACTTATGCTTATCAGGGGAAGGAAATGAGTTTTGGAAAGAGGGATTATAAAGCTCTGGTGGGGATGGACCATGCTGTAGATGAGGTAGGAGCTGCCCCCAGCTCTGAGGTAGGGGATGATGCTGAAATGATGGCAGTGTTGCTGTGCACAAGGCCGGGCCATCAGGCCAAGTCCTTCCTGCACCTCCTCTAGTAGCAGGGTGGAGTCCTTCCTGCACCTCCTCTAGTAGGGACAAGACAAGTCCCTCTGTGATCTGAGCCAGCTGGGCCACCACCCGTGTGTAAAACCCACCAATGGGACTGTGTGCTTGTGCCTGGAGGGAAACTTGAGTGAGAGCTCAGGTGAGCACCTGAGTGCAGACATCACTACAAGGCACCACAACAGGAGCCATAGGAAGCACGTCAGTGACTTTTCATTCACCTTCACCCACCATATGGAGAAAAAAAGGACGGGCAATGGCAGGAGAGTTGCCTGTTGTCATCCAGTCTTCTCCTGATTTAAAGCATTTTCCAGGAGTTGCCGGCAGTGCAAATGCCAAGGTCTGGAGTAAAATTTGCCTTGATTTGCTGCAGACACGAATCTTCTTTCGTGCCTGAGTGCTGTTGTAATTGGTGCTCTTGGAAGAAAAGCAGCAACAGCTCATTAACAGCAATTAACACTCAGTGAGGGTCCCCCTCGGGCAGCTAGTGAATGAGAGTCTGGTGTGTGACACAGTTAATGTGAAAAGAAAAACTGGAAGAGAGTCTGGAGAGCAAAGTGGGTAAGGGCAGAGCTGCTGGGCCTTTCATCTCACTACCCAAAGTAATGGCAGAAATAAGCAAAGTGACAAAAGAAGGTGAAAAATGATGAGGCATCTCCAGCCTCTTGGTGGCCTCCACTGGGATGACCACAGCTGTGATACTAAAGTGTACCTGATTAACAGGACACTTGATGAGCTTTAATGCAAGCTTAGCTGGCCTCCCCTCCTAAGGGAAGGATGCTTAATTGAGTAAAGGTGGCTTGGGAGCCTCTTGCTTTTTAAGTGGTGTCTTCAAAAACTTATCCAGATTAACCTCATGTCTCTGAATGACAAACCTTTGAGGACGAACAAATCACTCAGAGCTATTCTCTGTCACCTGAGCAGCCCATTGTCAGATGTTCAGCTGAATGTGGTTGGACTTACAACATAAAAGGTGTAAAGTTGAGAGCAGGTGAGGCAATGATGGCGTCTTGGGGCAACACCTGACCTGCCTGGACCTTGATCCCAACCTGATGGTAAGACAACATTCAGATTAGCTGCTTACTTCCGCTCCACTTTTCCTTATTACAGGAGCCCTTAGCAGGTCTTTCTCACGGTGAAAGAGGGCAAATATGTGCAATGTTATTTTAAAATAAAATTAATTAATTATTTGGGAACAATCTGAGGCCACCAATGCTGTTGTAGAACATAGTTTCAACTGGAGACAGTGGGTGTCTGCAGGCACCTTCACTCACTGCTTGTGGTGGTCTGTCAGTTGAAGAACAGATGGAGAGGTATGTGATCTGTGTGCTGTCAGGTCAGTGGGACTGCAGGTGTGACCTTTTCTCAGGGGAAGGTGGTACCCAGGTACAGCTGTCTGGTAGGACTGTGCAAGGTCTTGGGGATGCTGGTCAAAAGCAGAGGGTTCCATATCTCACTAGGACCAGAGCTCTGTTGTGTTACTCCAGGGAAGTAGAGTAGTGGGGCTAGAAGAGGAACACAAAGGTGTAGAGGTGTCTGGGTCCAAGGGCTGCTTCCCAGCCCCTGGTTTTGGCACTAGCCAAAACAGCGTGCGTGTTTGGCAGTATACTGCTGATGTCCCTAAATCTTCTTCCATGCATTTTGGAGTGCTAAAGGTAGGAAATAAAATCTACAGCAACTCACTCCTTTTGTTCCCAAGGTTGAGGGCTCGAGGCTTAATTTCCAATAAGCCTCTGCTGGAGAATGGGCCTTGATCAATCCTGAAAGCCTTTCTGCAAGCATGGAGCTGCCAGGCGATGTTCCTTGAGGAACCTGCATGTGAGTGAGGGGAGAAGATCTCTGCCCAGCGGCTGTAGGCAGCCTGGGTACTTTCGGGGAAAACAGCTGCCCCAGATGTGAGCTATTGTTCTAGCAATCACCAATGTCCTGGAGGCTGATTGTATCAAGATGGCAATTGTGAAGGAACAGCATGTGTCTGAGGGCTGGGGGGTGTGTGTCACTCTTTGTCCTGGTGTTCAGCCCTCCCCAGGGCTCCTCCTCGTCCAACTGTACCCTTGCCCGCAGGCACAGGACCCCAGCCAAGACCCTGGCCAGGCTACGAGACCCAGGAACTGAAACAGCAGGCCGGCAAGGAGCTCGGCAGCTGTGTGGTGGGACTCCATTAGCTCGGCATTGACGGGGTCTCTGGGATGATTTATCCTGCGTTTGGGTTGGCACGCTGAGCCGCAGCCATTGGAGTTGTTAAGTGAACATACTGCTTCTAGTTTTTCTTGGCCCAGACGCCACCATTATTTAGGAAATTCAGTTGCCCCTTTGCAGAGAGTGATGGGGCAAGAGGGAATGGGTCTGGCAGAGCCCAAACCCACCGAGATGGCACAAAGCAGAAGACTTTGCTGGGAGGCTCTAGGGAGGGCAAGGATGCTGAGCCCTTGCAACTCTTGCCTGCCAAGGCCTGTGCTGGGTACCAGAGAGAGCCTCGGATTTTTTTTTTTTTTGTTTGTGGTTAACATACAATCATTACATTACAAAACTTCCACAATAAATTATCTTGACTCCTTTTTATATCCATGAGGAAGGCATTTTTAGAATGCTGGCTTGCACACGCTGCGCTCCGGCTGGGACACCCAATCGCCTGGACCTAAAAATAAGTTGGAGGCTTGGGACTTGTTTTTTCCCTTTTTTCTTTTTTTTTCTTCTTTTTTTTTTTAATAATATAAAAACCAGGGGGGAGTTGTTTGACTTGAAGAGATTTCTTTTCCTCTTTTTCTCTGTCTCAGTCCCTTTCCTGACCAATATCAAGACTGCAAGTTTTTGCCCTTCAGTAAGAAGTTTATGGTGAATGTAGCAAAGTTTTGGATCTTTTAGCAAAACTGGACACTACCATCATGGTGAAGAGTGCCTGAAGGGGGTTTATTAATGACAGGGCTGTGTGGTTCCCCTTCTAGAGGAACTGAGAGCTTTTAGCTTAATGCTCCTGGGATCATCATCCCTGCTCAGCAAATTCATCTACTGTTGTCAGCCCCATTACAGGGTCCTTCTCCTCTCCATGCCCAGAAGCTTCCCTGCTCAGCCACCTGAAGCCCACACAGTGCTGGGGGAGACCAGGCTCGTTGCACCGACCTGTGTTATCCCCTCTGCCTTCTCTCATCAGATTGTGAACTGCACTGTAAAAACTGGCATTGAAATTTGGGCTCCTGGGAACACTGACCTGCTTGCAGAGACCTTAAGACCTCCCGAAATCTGGAACGTTGCTTTGTATTTTTGGTGCAGGCAAAAAGTAAGAGAAAGCTGATTTACACTAAATCTACTCCTCTGGGTTAGATGGGACAGGGCTTATCCGTGCAGCCTTAGACAGGCAAAAAGTGCTTAGTCCTGGCCTTAGTTTTTTTATTTTCCTTTGAAACAAACAATCCAGGCAGAAAGTAGACCATACCTGGCTTTGTTTAGCTTGGAGCCTGCTCTAGAATAACTTGCCACTGTTAAGTTCTGCCTTGCAAAACCGCAAGGGGCTGCAAACATTTTTCTCTGTTTCTCCCAGTGCTTCTCGCTTGCCCTCTTTCACACACGTTCTGTGTAACGCCAGTGTCTTGCCAGCCAGCATCAACATTATCAAAAGAAGGCGAGTGCTTACCCCGCACGGTGGGTAGCGAGTCTCTCCAAAGCACGTCAGTGTGTGCTGGAGCCGGGATGCTGCCTGTGCCGGGCTCTGGAGCCCAGCCACCCAGGGCAATGCTCAGCTCCCCTCCTTCCCCAGGCTGATGCTTCTCTGCCTTTCTCCCTGCTAGGGCTCTTTTCCTTCCCCTAAATGGTTCAAAACTGGATCTTTAACTCTGTTTCTTCAGAATTCTTCTGATTAACTCCACCCACCCAGTGCTGTTTCCCTGTTTTCAGGGATGATGTCTCATGAATACAGCTTCCCTCTCCTTCTTACAGCCCCCACAAATGTGCAGTAGCTTCCTGACCTGCTAGGTACACTGTTAGGTCTGTGCTTTAACAGGTGGCCAGGCACATGCTCTGAGGAAATGGCGATAGGGTTTCAGAGGCCACCATGATGGTCTGAACCTCCTTTAATGCCTGCTGAGAGTGATGGTCAGTGCTGAGCGCAGGTGGATAGCCCAACCCAGGGCGGGTCCAATCACCCAGGCACCTGCAAGCCTTGGGGTTTGCATCCAGCGTCTGCACCTGGTCGGCAGCATGGCTCCTTCCTTGGATGCTCTTGGGGTCCAGGGGGTGGAGGTGAGTGTTGCTGCAAGCAGGTGGGATGCTGTGTTATGGACCTACTTAGGGGTGGCGCTGGGAGACACCTAACTAGGGTGGAAGCAGGCTGTGATCTGCAATATTTGTCTCCTTTACTTATTCCACTGATGATGAGGAGAAGCAACAGGCTGTGGCTCTGAACTCTTTAATTCCTGCTTCCTTGGGTTTTTGAAGGGGAAGGTAAGAGGGAGCAGGAGGACAGAGGCCCCTTTGAAATTTGGGAGTTTTCAGGTCCTTGGGTTTTGTCTGGCCTGTTCTATAGAGGTGACACGTACCCAGCCCTGCTGTCCTGTGTATGTGTGGCTTGGACTGTCCTCTTTGCAATGGCTGAAACCACAAGCTGGTGCATTTTGGGCATCTGTGTTCCTGCAGGCTTATGAAAAAGGCAGCCAGGAGAGGGGAGGTGCCCCTGTGATGGGCAAAGGTGGGGAGTAACTGCAGTCTGTACTGAGCCTTTGTAGATCTTGGAGAGCTGGTGGGGGTGAAAAACCCAAATACATCCCTTAGCTGGGGGAGAGGCTCCAGTCAGTGCTTGTAGACACCATGAAATAAATATCACCGTTTATTCTGTTCGTTGCTTGCAGAACTACTTCTTAGTAATTACTACATTCCTTTGGGGTTCACTCCTATTGATGTTTCTGGTATGTGTTAACCCCAGATAAACCAAGATTTCTGCCTGGGAATTCCACTGTAGGATCATCAACTGGGAGCCTGTAAGTCAAGTTTAAACCCAGGAGTCTGAGGCACATGTGGCTTTTTAGCTCCCTGGGAGCAATGGGTCCACGGAGGATGAGATATGGCCCATGTGTCTTCAGCTCCTACCACGAGGAGCAGCTGGGAGCCCAGCCGCTCTGAAAGCCTGACTCTGCATCACCGCCTGGTCTAATGAAAGACATCCACGTACCTTGATGGGTCTCAGATGGGTCGCGTGTTTTAAGATGATCTCACCCGTGAGGAAATGGTAAGCCTCTCTGAGGAAGAGATGGTCGTGATTCACTCTGATAGAAATAGAAAGGCCAAACAAGCAAATGGCAACTCCCTATTGACCAGGTCCCTGCAATTTAAAAGGGTTTTTACTACCTATTCCAGTATGCATTTGAAAATCATATGCATTTACTCTTACATACTACAATCAGATGGTTTTTAAGCCATTAAGGCCCAATTGGGTCAATAACCACCATTTTTAAAATCTATTAAATACCCATTTCCGTGGAAATAGAGCTTTTACAATTGATCATGGCTACCAACTCCCATTAAAATAAACCCCAAATGCTATCAACTCCCCCAAGATGTAGAGCACTGAAATGCAGATTGCCAGGACAAATTTATCCCAGGGGAAAGTTGATGGCCCATTATGCTTAAGCAACACAAGAATTGTCACATAAGCCAGGAAGTTTATGGGACTTGCATGGATTTGTCCTCCCTGAGGGGGTAAAAAATAAGGTTCATGGGCTGAATCAGTAGTGCTAACACAAGCTTGAAGCCGGCCTCCTGTGGGAGCTTTTTGGGAAACATTTGGCATACTTTGTATTAACTTTCCAGTGTGTACAGGCTTTGGTTGTTTGGCAGAACCAAGTGATGCTTTAGGGCTGAAGTGCTGTAAGAAATCCTAAATTTGTGAGTCTTTTCTTGGTGGCACAGGGTTTTCCATGTTGAATTATACAGGGATGTTGCACCTCTGAGGTTGTATGAGGAGAGCTGTTGGAAGATGACCTTGCAAAGATGAGGTCCTTGTCTCTCTGCCCTGAGAAGGAAGCCCTTTGGGGCTGCTGGTGTTGTGGTGGACCCTTAGACAGGCTGCAGGGGTGTGAATGTGGTGGGACTACAGAGAATCCTTGAAGGTTGCCTCTGGCTGAGAAGTAGCTGAAAAGATGAAAGACCAGGAGCCTGACAATGTGGGGGAGAAGGGATGGGAAGAGTAGATGTCCCCACTACAACATTGCTGGTGGCTCTTTCCATGTGTGGGAGGTGAAAGCTGTGGCAGTCCTAAAACGTACTGTGGAGCAGAGAGAACCGGTGTGTCCCTAATGAGCACTGGTGGTGGAGGGTGACAGCTCTGTCAGGTCCACCTCAGGTTGACACATCCTTGACACACCAAGGATGGGGGAACAGCAGTGCAGGAAAAAGGTATCCCAGCCTCGGCTCCCACGTCTTGGCTCAGCAGAGAAGCACAGGAGAGAGCTTTGTGATCCAGCTGTCCTTTCTGATTAGGGCTTTGCTGCTTACTGTCTCTGCCAGACAGCAACAACTCTCAGGACACGGGCTGGCTGCCAGCATCAGTCGAAAGCTGCCGTGGCCCTTTGGAGGAGAGGTCAGGTAGTCCCTGCCGAGCCAGTGGCCAGCTTCCTTTGTTTGTCTCCCTTCATGCCTCCCTCAATCAGCTTCACCGCAGCCCTCTACTCCCTCCTGCAACCCTGGATTTCTCTTCTGTGTGTGCCTGATCCTGACCCAACGCTCCTCTTCCCACTGCCCTGTCACCCCTCTGAACCCTTTCTTGCTGGGGGATGATGCTATGGGGCATGTCTAGATGCCTCCCCCATGAGGCCACTGTGAAAAGATGTCCCTTCCCCCTCCAGCAATGTGGTGATGTTGGATGGTATTTGTGATGGGAATGGAGGAGGCAATGGGGTGAATTGGTCCCTACTTTCCTAAGAGATTTTAATTTGAGGCAGGCGAAGGGGAACGTGTGAGTTCTTGTCCCTGGGGAGAGTGTAGACATCTATTCTAGAGCAAGTGTTGTGGAACTTTCTTCTGGGATCATGATGTAATGGCTTCAGTGTCAGGCACCAGGATCACTTGACCATTTGGGATTGTTGGTGGTTAGTCTTGATGCTTTACTTGATTTACTCCTCCTGGAGCTCAGGAGAGACTAGAGGTCTATCAGGTAGCCACAACCTTTGGAATTTTTTTTTGAAACTGAGATGCAATTTGGACAAAACACGGGTGCATAGGTCCAAATGAGTGATTCTCAAAAACCTTACCTCCTTCTAAGATATCCTAGAACTGCTGATACTTCAGTTATAGCCAGGAAACCTATACAGGCGCATGGAGATGTGCTGGGATTCTCAGCAGAGCCATCCCGAGAGGCCGTGGTGCACATCATATGCATGGCAACTAAAGGCTGAATGAAGCAGCATGTCAGCTTTGTCCGGAGGGCACAAACATCATGAAACCAGTGTTTTTCAATGATCCAAGCATCTGATGCACATGTGATTAATCTGTGCTGAAGGAAGAGCCGCTGAAAATCCCTATCCCTTCAGAGGGGCAGTGGAGGGAACTCCCTACTCCTGCAGTGCTGGTGGTCTGACCCCAGCCAGCCACTAGGACCATGCAGCCGCTTGCTCACTTCCCCTTTCCCCCCTGCAAGAAGGGTAGGGAGAAGAGGGAGAAAAGGAGCGGAAAGAAAAAGACCTCATGGGTTGAGATAAAGACAGTTTAATAGAATGAGATCAGAAAAGGAAATTAACAACAGCAATAATAATAGTTATTATTATTGGGGGAATTATTATTATTGTGGGGAATTGGCACTGTGTGGAGCAATGATTGCAGGAGCCTACATCCCAGCTAACCCCATATATATATTGAACATGATGTCTATGGTGCAGAATATTTTATTGGCCATTCTGTTTTTCTGTCTATATTCCTTCTCAGCTTCTATGGGAAGCTGAAAAGAGTCCTTGAAAAGCATAAACATTGCCGAGCAACAACTTAAACAATATGTATTGTTGAGATTCCTTGCAATCGCTGGAAAGAAAATTAACTCTTTCCTTGATGAAACCAGGATAGCTAGTCAGAAATCCCAAGGGCTGGGGGCTGATGGTGCAGGTGCTTTAGCATCCTCCAAGAAAAGTCTCAAATTTGGCAAAGCCTCCAGTGAGAAGCTGCAAGAAGAGGCTGTATCTGAAGACAACATTAGAAGGGGAAGTCAGAAGATGTACTAGGGGGTGTGCACCCATCGGCATGGGTGTCCTGAGGGTGCCCACCATGCTGTGAGAGCATGGCTAGGGGAAAACCTCTCCTCAGGCTTTTTCTCATGTATTCAACACAAGTAGAGGATCATCCCAAAACATGAGTACTAGTGTGCCACGTGCAACCAACCTTAAAACCGGTCCCTGCTCCCTCCCCCTGCACATAAGCTGTCAAAGATGCAGAGAGGAAACCAGCATGTGGCAGAAAAGCAAACAGTCTCTAAACAGAATGGTGGGAGGAATTAGCATGGGTTTCCTAAAGTCAGGTGCTCTGGCATGGTGTCAGAGGCAAAGACAAGTCCTTGATGCCTGACTGTGGCTTCCCAAGAGAAAGGCCAGCAAGTGCAGCACACCTTTGCCTGCATTCACATTGGCAGAGTCTGGGATCAGTCAGTGCAGGCAGCTGGTTAAAAATTTGGTGTCCTTGGCAGTGTATTCAGAGTTTGCCAAGAGAGGGCATTGCATGTCCTCCACTGACCTGCAGGTGATCACATTGACATCAATCCCTGTGTTTGAGCATTTCCATTATTTTTTTTGAAAGATGAGGTAGGAGGGTGAAAGTAATAACATGGAGCCCTTTATACCTGAAAGCCTGCTGAAATTTGCAGGTGGATTTAAGGTCTGTCAGAGAGAGGACAACCAGATCAGCCTGTCTCATTATGATCTTTGTTCACCCCTGTAGACATCACTGCGTGTATCATATTAGCTGTTTTCCAGCTGCCCTGTGGTCAGTCCTTGTGGATTCAGGGTGGCATTTCCCTGGGCTCCTGCTGCAAATGTGTTACATCCACTGAGACTTGTTTATCTATGGACATTTCTATTCCTGCACTCTTCTCTCCTGCTTTTTGCCCTTTGTTCTGTATCCCTACATCCCATCTCTTTCAGAGTTGGGACTTGCTGCTGCCTCCCAGCAGTTCATCTTCCCTCCCACCCAATCCAAATGGCACTTCAACCCCCATCTGACTGCCACCACCTTTTTTTTCCTTTATCTTGAGATCTGCTCCAGTACCATGCTTTTAATCTTGTACCCCACTGGAAGGGAACTTGAATTCTTCCTCATAATCCTGAATAAAGGTACAGACCATACATTAATTTTGTCCAGGGATGCATCTCAATCACGCTGAGCTTCAGCTCCATCTTCCCTGCTCAGCAGATCTGGTCCTTCCTTTGTTTGCTCTTTTTATTTCTAAAAGGCTCTTTTACTCTCTGTTTTTGCTGGAGTCAGCTTGATTTTGAGGAATTCCCATTTCACTCTGTTCTCCCTGGCATCTTGGGTGAAGTGGTGACTGCTGGTCAGTCCTGGTTTTCAATTCTTAGTTCAAGACCTGTGTTCATCCCTCCATTTAAGATAATCTGAATCAATTTATTATTTGTTCAGGCCAAGTTTTCTCTCTCTCATCAGCTCTCCCATAATTTCTGCACTGCTTACCAAAACCAGGGCTAAAATAGCATTGCCTTTGGCCAGTTCAGTGATGAATAACTTTTTAGCAAACACTTCCAGGAATAGCTGGGCCATGCCATTGTTAGAAGCACTTACTCTTCAGCCTATCTCAGGGAAAAATGCTCTGCAGGGCTTTCTGGTCTAACACTAATGTTATTGTCTGTCTTTCCCAAATCTGACCTCAGGAAGTTGTGTGCTACCATTTGATGTCACTGAGAGCTTCCCTGCTGTGTGCTAGTGATCTGCAGCCTTCTTGGTCCCTCTTCCCAGTAAATCTATATGGAAGGGTCACAGCCTTGAACCACAACTTGTCTTTTTGATCCCATCCACAGCATTGCCAGTGCAACATTCTGACCCTGCAATATCTGCTATGGCTTCAGTCCCATAGCCAAATTCCACCTCCTACATGGAGATTGAGGATTACCTCTGAATCCAACAGGAATTGCTCATGCATACGGGAAACCTCTGATCCTGACGGCCCTCATGTAGGAGCATTTTGCCCTCTCTGACATCTTGCTAATCAGCCACTCATGCAAATTTTAAACGGTGTCTTAAGTGGTGCTGCCAGTGATGGCTGCTTCCTAGGCTTTTCTTCCACTCATGCTTCAGCACCTCAGAGGTGGGTTTTTTTCAGGCATGTCCAAGGGTGTGTAATGTCCTCATCTGTTGTGTACCTAAATGCTCTTTGGCTGGAGTCCAACACCCAGTGAAGGTGATGAGAGACTCCTGAGGACTATAGAGGATATTATTCCAGCAGTGTTGTGCCTTCTGTGATCCCAGGGCAATGTCTGACTCTTCCTCAGCCTTCCCTTCACCTCTTGCATGTGTTTTGTATCTGGCTGTGTTACCAAAGCCTGTCCAGATAAGAGTCATTTGAATGTTACTGCCTTGTCAAGTTGTTATGACCCTGGCAATGATGTTTGTGGCATACCAGCATAGTGCTGGACTGGAGTCAGAGTTCTTAGACCACGGTCATGGGGATGCAAGTGGTTCTAACAAGTACAGGACTTAAGCTTTTTCCTAAAAATAGAGCACCCCCCAGCTGCATTAACACCAGAAATTTCAGGGCAGGTAAATCCATGAGAACCACCATCAATCTAGTCTGGAGGCAGACCAAGTAACCTATCTTGGCCTGTGTGCTGTGCTAAGATGGTACCATGTCCTGTTTATGTTGTGGTAGTGGGCTTTGCCTGCAGCAAAGCAGAAAGGAGGCAAGGCTGAGCCTCAACTGGAATGAGGGTTCACAAATTCTAGCAAGGAGGGTTTGCATATGCAAGGAGAGAACCCAGGCCTGGAGGATTATCTCTTCAGACCCCTCCTGAAGAGTCACCATGGAGAGGATTCCTTTGGTGCGGTTCACTTTAGCTCAACATCTGGAGAAACATCTCTCTTCTCTGATGATATGGAGAGTTTAGAGAGTCCGCTCTCTGAAAATATTTATGCCGCTTGATTCAGCACCTGTCTTTATGGGTTGAGTTGTGGCTCTTGGGCTTGTTGCTGCATGTTGCTTTACCCCTTTTCAGCCCTGGGGCAATGTATTGTCCATGCATCACAAAATGTTATTGGCAGGCTGGTGCTTGTTCCTGGGAAGTCTGAGGGATTCCTCATTTGTCAAGCAGAGGTCTGGGGAAAAAGGGAGCCTCCTAGCTTGGCGGGAGTAGAAAGAAGAATTTCTTTGCGGTGGGTGAAGGACATGAAAGCAGAGCCAGGAATCCCTTGTGACTTCATTAGGCTGTATGGTTAGCTGGAGCTGGCTGGGTCTCAAGTATTTTCCAGCTGTCCATGGAGGGCACTTGGATATCTTCCACCCAACCCCACTCCCACATCCCCTCTGAAATGTCTACAGGGAAAAGACTCCTATTTTTGAATTGCAGTGGAATTCCTGTGGCATTACACACTGCATCCTTTGCAGTACCCAGAGAATTCAGTTTGATTTATGGTACTTCATGGGGTATGTGCTGGCCTTGCTTTTCATTCGGAAGTGCTACCTTTTACCTATCAGTGGTACTGGTCACTTTCACAGCCCCAAGACTTCCTGTCATGATATGGCTGTCACTAGAAAGTGCCACTCTTGCTACTCTTTTCCTGCTTTAAACCACATCAGGCTTGTGTTGCAGCTTTATTGTCCGTTCTACTGACCCATAGATTAGCAGATCCTCTCCTCTCTCCCACCTGGGCACCAGCTGTGGTCCTGTTGTTGCTGCAGAAATTGCTGTCTGGAAAAAGCAATAATAGCTCTGTGTGTCCAGGGTATGTCAAGCCTTGTCCTTTGACCAAACCAGCCCAGAGCTTGATTTACATTCACGAGTAGAAAGATGCTGTCTGCCCCATGGGCTAGGACAAAATTGTCCAAGGGAAAAGCATGACAAAGGGATATGAGGGTTCTCCAGGGATGTCTGGGATCATGGATGGAGCATGATTTTTCAACTGATCAGAAAGGAAGCTTTGGGTCCTTAGACCTTAGTGTGGTAAGGTCTAGTGCAGTAATAGTTTTCCATGCAAAGCTGGAGTCATTTGATTTCTTTCCCATTTGACGTGCTGGGGTGACACAGAGAACGTAGAGCAGGGATCTGAGAAGAGGTGCATGACGATAGGACATGGAACAATGGACAGAAGTTGGAACATGAGAAATTTGGATTAAACACTAGGAATTTTTTTACCATGAGGTTGGTTAAATACTGGAATAGGTTGCCAGGAGAAATTGTGAAACCTCTGTCTTCAAAGCTGTTCGGGTCTCAGCTGGACGTGGCCTTAAGCAGCCTGATTTAATTAGACCTGTTTTGAACAAAAGAGTCAGACTAGATGACCTGTGGAGGTCCTCTCCATCCACAGTTATGAGTCTCTGATTCCACTGTTCTATGGTGACATAGTCGCTGAAGCTGCTGGACTTCATCTTCCTTTCCTTCTTTCGATAGCCTGAAATGTCACATGAGAGCACATCATTATGTCCCATAGAGAGCCATGTGCTTCTGATCCAGCACAAGAACCGCACAAACATCAGTGTGGATCCACTGTTCTGCTGTAGATCAAAACAAAGTCCAGGCTTTCTCCCTATCTGCCTTCTTCCAACCACGAGTCCCACAAGTAAAACCTTATGCAGTGTGGTACCTAAGCCTGCCTTGGAGTCAGATGGTCAGCTAGTGTCATTCAGCAGAACTTTAAGTCAACAAAATCACAGGTGAGCACCTGTCATGAAGGAGACCCTCATACCTGGACTTGTTCCCTCAAATACCATAATTTCAGATGGTGTTCATGACCATGCTCATTTCTAATAATGGCAGTCTGTAGCCCTCCCATCCCTAATCTTTCTCTACTGTTGCATATGCTCTTCTTGCAAGCTCGACCCTCCCAGGGTTGCAAATATTCTGCAGGTCAAGGTGATATTATCATGCAGCTAGCTGCTTACTGATGAGTTCTGGATGCTCTTGGAAAAACATTTGTTTTGGATCTGGAAAACCTAATGACTCTTTGTCTCTCTTCTGTCCTCTACCCTATTCTTTGGGGTAGGGTTTTTTAGCTGCTAAGCTGATATCTGTGCCTTCATGTGTCCTTCTGGCCTTCCTTGTGATTATGTGTTGACTTGCAGTGCCCACCCTGCTGTAAATACCATCTAGTTTGGAATACTCCAGTCTTGTAGGCGTTGAAGCTATTTGGGGAGCAGAGAAGAGGTCTGTCATTTAAGCTGTTTGTGGAGACCAAAGGCTGCTCTGCCTTCCCCCTGGGAAAATCACAGAAGTGCCGAAGAAGAGGGAGAGCATGACCTTGGCAGTAATCAACAGGCAAAGACGCCAGTTACATGCTCCTTGTCTAAGCTAAGGATGCCAGTGGGAAATGTGGATTGAGGGGAATTGGAGTTTCCCATTCTAGAGTTGTTTAGGTCTTAGTTGTGTCTTTGGGGATGCCAGCAGGAGGATATTTATGCTTTCCATGCCCTAGTGGTTGAAATTGGGGTCCTTTCCTTTCCTCCTCCATTCATCTGAGCATCTCTCCATACTGGAGCCGCTCCCCCTACTCCTGACACAGCCCTGAACCATCCAAATCTCTCAATGGAGGAAATTACAGTTATTTATAATTAAGGGTTGACAAAAAATGTTGCTAGTGTCAAGGGAATGGCAGGCGACAGCCAGAAAAACATCGTGTCTCCAGAAGAGGGGCGGCGGGAATATCCCTCTGAATAGGGCTGACGTCAGCTCTCGGAATTTGGACAGCCTGAAAGGGTTTGGGGCTATTTTTCCAAGATATCATAGGTCAGGAATCAATGTTATTTTTAGGTCTGTGTCCCCCGAGCAGCTCTGGTGTGTGAAGGAGACTTTCTCTCCCTCCTTCTCCCTTCTTTACGCTCTATTTCTATGAAAATTTTGCTTCTCTTCCTTCCGAGTCATGCCACAAATATGTCCTTCAGGTTTATTTATTCTTCTCCCTATCTATTCCTCCCGGCCTGCTCCCGTCTTGGTTGGGTTGAAGGGATGGCGTCAGCGTGGCGCGTGTCTGGGATGCTCAGGCGAGGCATCACAGAGAAGAGATCGTGTTCTCCTAATTTGCCATTTCCGGTTGGGAGAGTTTTCTCCCCGCAAGCTGATGTGGCCAGGGAAAGTGTTCTGGGAATGCTGCTTTGTGGTGGGAGATCTTGGGGCCTGGTGAAGGCAAGCTGGTCATCCCATCTCACCATTAAATGTTGCCATATAGTCCAGCCAAGATTTTCTAAAGTGACTGAAGTTTTGGAGCTGCTTTGTCGCTGGCAAGGTGGGTGAGATATCTCCAGTCCAGGATGGCCTACTGGGGCTGATGGTAAGGAGGAGGTACTCAGCAGATCCTGGTTCTCTGACACTTCCTAAGTCAGTATTGGCTTCTGAAAGCCTTTTGGCTATTTCAGATCCAGGGAAGTGGCCACCCTTAGGTTTACCGAGCTGCATTCCATGTGCCATCCTGCTCTAGTCTGCGTCTGGATTCCCGTTTCTTTATTTTTTCCCCACTTTTTTTCTCCTTTTCCATTTGCTGCAGCAACCTCTCTCTTTCTAAACAGGTCTGTTGGTATAATAACTTGGCTAGGGATCTTGCCATCTCAAACAGTGTGTTTTCACATCTCTCGCTGGTTTCGCTTCTCATTTCACATCTTGGGTGAGGATGTGACTTTTTCCCCTTAGCCCATGCTCAGCTTTTTGTCCTTCCTTCCGTAATTCAGTGAGGTGAGGAATGCACTAGTAGATGCAGCATTTACAGAAGCTGCTCGTTCAAATAGAGCTGGTGTGTCTTCATGGCTGGTTCAGTGTAAAGAAACGGCCACATTCCCTTCATAATCTCTCCATGCAGCTGAAAGATGCCAATTGTCCTGGATGCATGGGAATAAGTGAAATGCTTTCCACCACCTTAATGTTGCTGTTGGCCTTATGCTGCAGGTTTAGTCATTCTTATGACATATTTCCACAATGGTGCATTTCCATCATCATTCCACAGTGATGTATTTGAAGCCTTTCCATGAGTTTTTCCCTGCTTAGAATCTCTTAAATTAATGGCTTCAAAAAACTGCAGGTCAGGGTCCTCAGATTTTGAAGACTTAGAGACAATGTTTTCTAGGGCTACCTGTCCTAATGCTATCTCAGCCCTCAAGGTTAATGGCACTGATGGTGGAAATGGTAGTACTTGATTTAAAAGAGTATCTGGCATTTGCAGCACAGCCCAAAGCCCTACAATCCCACTGCTATTATTATTGGAATTAGTATTGTTATTATTAAGTTAGATCCTGATCATTTTATGCAATTGAGGACATGAACTCCCTGAAGATCAACCCTGGGACTGTTGATGTACTAGAGGGGAGAGTGAAACCTAAAGTGCTGAGAGACATTCCACATTGTGAAGATCGTTTTGTGGACACCCAGACATACCCACAGGTGTTACTGCTGTGCTGCAACGCCTATTGCTTACCCACCTCTCCCAGCCCACTACCTTCCTGGGTCCTTTAGAAATGGATGTCTTTGATATCCCCATTCCTGTATAGTTTCCATTGCTGCAGCTCTTTATTCCCAGCTCTGGACACAGGAGGAGGGACAGCCAGGAGTGTTGTCAGGAAGCTTTCCCTACTAAACCTGCCCTTCGATGGAGCTGTTTCCATGGATGTCGCTCTCTCCCCATTAAGCTTATTTTGGGACCTCTTGTGCTTCCCTGCTCTGGCTCCTGCAGACATCCCACATTTCCTCTCAGAAGGGATTTGGATCACATACAGAGACAGATTTGTTGAAGAGGGCCTTGCTGCTGGCTCAGCACTGGGGGAACCAAGGCAGCACTCTTCTCCAAGGTCCTTTTTGAGCAGAGCTGCAAGAGAGATGTCTCAGAGCAAATTCTGAGATACCTTTTCCTCATGCTCTTCCTTATACAACACACAGGGATGCATATGAGGTAGCGTGCTTCTTGATGTGTTATGTGCCTGTGCTCTGCAAGGATCCCTTGTGCTTGCCACCTCTAGCATACTGGTTATCCTGGGGAAAAGGACAGAGTGGAGAGCCGTGGTTGTGAACTTCTTCAGACAGGCTAGAGAAGCTGGAGAAGAGATTGCTTGGCCCTGGCTGGCAAACTTTCTCTGCTCCCAAGAATAAGGTTTGAGGTCCATTCCTGCCCTCACCTGCATCAAGGACAACCACTTGTTGGAACCAGCTGAAGTTCTGGATTCCTTTCTCTCTCCTGACACGTGGAGGAAAAAAACATTTTTTTCCCTCAAATTCCACTTTCCTGATGCCAAACCCCTTCTCTTTTCCCTAGCAGGACTGACTTCTGCATTTACTTTCTTCTCCCATTATTTCTCCTCCCATTTTGTCTGCTTTTATGCTATTCTGTGGAGTCTCTTCTGTCCCTGTTGTTGGATAACCTTATTTAAGAGTAGAACTCATCAGCAAAGCTACTGTAATTGGAAAAAGTTCTTCAGATTTGCATGACTACCTCCCTCACAAACCCCATGCACCTCACAGAGCAGAATTAATACTATCATAGGGCACTCCTGAAATTCGCTGAATTTTGCCACACTTGCCTAAATGCTGCTGGTTTCAGAGGGATGAGGATGGGGTCTCCAGGTCTGCTGCACCCTTTCCAGGGTATCTACGGTGGCTCCTGCTTTTCCTCTTTGCTCCATTGAAGCCTGTTTCTCTCCCTTGTCCTTGCAGAGCCTATGTGAGTGTGAAGGAGCTGAAGGAGGCACTGCAGCTGAACAGCACGCACTTCCTCAATGTTTACTTTGCCAGTTCGGTGAGGGAAGAGTTGGCTGGTGCTGCCACTTGGCCGTGGGATAAAGAGGCCCTTAGCCACCTTGGTAAGTAAGCTACCCCACTCAGGGGGTCTGAGGGTTGTTGGTTTTTCTCTCTCTTGGTTGACTTGGCAAAAGGAGGCAGCCATGATTTGGCTCAACATTGAGAATGTTTAAGAAGGTTGTGATAACAGGCTTTGGGTGTACCAACAGCTGCTGCTGTAAGGAAAGGAGCTCCCTGTTCCCTGTGTCCATGTGGATAAAGTGGTGGGGTTACAGCCTGACCAAGGACTTCCAGGCTGATATCAGGAAGTTTTAATGGTGAAGGCAATGAGACAGTGGGACAGAAAGCTTGGGGAGAGATGCAGGTTCACCATCAGCGCAGGCTCTGGAGAGCGGTTTAGACATGCAATTGTCTTCTCTGGGGCCTTCCAGGTCTATGTTCTGGATATGGATTCTGGAAATGGTGGACTTCACTCTGCAGCATTTAATGACAAACAGGTAAACCAGGAGTGTCAGTGATGTTAGAGTTGAGACTTGAGCGACGCCAGAGCTGACCAGGCAGAGAGCACTGTCCACTTCCGAATCGAGCTGCAAATGTGAGGATGACTATCAAATTAAACTATGCTTTTGTAACTTGGCTTACTAACTGCTGGAGGCAAGGTTCTCCTTGGCTTCAGTGAATTCAAGGCAGACACTTAAGGTCATCAGTCCTGGCAGGCTACAAGATAGTCAAAATGGCAACTGCTTCACTAGAATGTAAATATATTGTGTTTTCTCCTATTTCTGCTGTCTCTCTTTTTCCTGCCTCTCCCTCCACCTCTTCAATGTCGGAGTTTTCTGGCAAAGCCCTTTACACTTTGCAGTCAAAACATCTAAAGTGTTTCTCAATAAGTAACTGGAAATAATTACTCCTGACACCTGCACAGCAGGCCTAGACCTTCTGCTTTTACAAGTGCGTGATGTTCAACCCTTAAAAGTTTTACACTGCTGTTAAAGACCTGTTTTAAAGTTCTTTTTTGCCAGCTTCCCTCCCTCAATGAGTTTCAGGACTGTTTTTTCAATAGCCTATTGCTACAGTTGCTTGCTGAGGAAGGCAGATATCCATGAAATTTATTCCTTCAGCTTCCAGAAATCACTTCCAAGGCTCAGCTTGACAATCATCTTACTACAGCAAGTGCTTCAGCCGCACATGTTCTCTTCAGACCCCTCCCAATGGCTCACAAAGAGTTGTACAGAAGGGTAATCAGGGTGACTGGTTTCATCAAAAGCTTGCATTTAACTCCAGTCTCAGAGTTTGTGTCCAGCCAGGGACACAAAAGGTGGCACCATCTGGAAATGTTGGATCAGGGTTTTACCCTGGAGGTTAAGGGGAAAAGGGGTGTTGTCTTGGCTCTGGTGCCAGACCTGTGAAGTATGAAGCTGGATCTGAACTTCTTTGAGGGTCTGGCACAGACTGAAGACTTTGGTTCAAGGTTGTCCTTAGTTTTAGATTTAATGATCTTGGGAGGGCGGGTGGTGGACTCTGTTCTCTGTAAACAGTAGTTTCCACCACATCACCAAGTGTTTTGTACCATGCACAATGTATATTATTGTCCAGCATAGAAGAAACTTAGGACTGAGCAGGTTGTGAATTTATGACTTTTGTCAAAACCTCTCACAAGATGCTACTGGAGAATCTGAGTTGATGTGAAGGTAAAGCAGTAAGGAAAGAGCAAGGAAAACCTTGGGAGGAGTGAATAAGTAGTTCAAGAATATTTTCCGAGCTTTATTTAAGGAGGTAACAGTGACCAGCGGTGGAGACAAGTCTTTACACAAGAGAGAGGTCTGTCTCCAGGAAGACAGACTCCTTCTCTTGTACTCAATCTTACCAATCACCTATCTATCCTGACCTTAATATTTTAAGGTCAGCACACAGACTCTGCTCCCCCTCACACCACTGTCTGCTCCTGTGGAGCAGAAATGCCTTTCTGAAAGTTTAGGGATGGTTTACCATTTTAGACTAGTACTAATACTACCAATAGCAACTACATTCATTGAAGCATAGGAGATAATTACTGACTTGGAGAGGGTGAGGTGGTCTATGACACTTCTATAGGCAGTATTTCAGCTGCTGCGGAGCTCTTAGACAGAGACAACTTGCAGCCAGCTAGAAGCAGAAGATCTCAGGTCTGTTTGCACCACTCCTAACCATACTGTCTACGTCAGTCTTTCCACCACAATCACAGTGAGTTCCTCTCAAATTCAGAGCTCTTGCTTGGAGTCTGGAATGAATTTTCTGAGAACTTAGAAGTAAATCTTTTCAACTACAAAACACAAAGAGTCGAACAACTCCTGTCCTATAAAAAAAAACTTAGCTTTCCACAGTGGAAAGCCTTGCCTCAAAAACCCTAGCAATATAATAATGCAGATGCTTTAAACTTCATGTGTAGCTGCATGTGAACTGTATTTGCATAAACATGGTTGAAAGGCAAGGGAATTGTAAATATTTGATGTTATAAATACTTTCTGTAGTTATATAAGCTGAGGCCAGCTCATATATCTGGCTGAGGTCAGTGGATCCTGAAGGAGGGCCAGCCGTTCCATCAAAGGTACCTTAAGCAATGGCCATCTTCCTGTCTGACTAACCGTCATGCGTTTGTTCCGTTAATTGCTGTGACTCAGTGTTTGGGGAAGACTGGCCCTATGATACGCGTTCGCCTTTGTGGTTTGCTGTTTAAAGATCCGGCGCTTGCTTGAGCATGCGTCCTCTGGGACAGCCCTGACCCAGGACCAGGTTGGCTTCTTGGGGGCTGTCTTGAACCAGAGTCCTTCATCATTGCCATTGGTTCTGGCTAGAAGCAGGGTAACATCCTGGGACCTTTCAAGGGATGTGTGAGTGAAGGTGAAGTGGGCTCCACACCAGTGCAAATCATTGTACTGATGGACTGGCCACCTCTTGCTGCTCAAGCAGAGCTGAGGCTTGGCCTTGGGGATCTTACCAGCTCTGCAGCTGTAGCTGGTAGATCTGGTCTGGAGGGAGAGGGTGTGGCAAGACCAGCCCTGGAGTTTCCAGCTGCCTGGCCTCAGTTTGGTGGGCAAGTCCAAAGAAGACTCTGCTTCACTTGCCTTGAAGTGCTGGACCCCCTTGAGATGACGTTGAAGTTTTCAGCTTGATTGACTAAATGCTGAACTTGAGGGCCTCCTTCAGCTGGTTCTCAGGCATGAAAAGGAAAGTTCACTTAAAGCTCAATTTAGCCCATCTCCCAGGGTAGGAGGAGGCAGAGGTGAGAAGGAAAGCCCGATCTATGCATGAAGGAGAGGGGAGGATAATCTTGTTGGGATGTTATGAACACTTCCACATCTTGCCTTTACAGCCAGGACTCCGCAGAGGGGAAATACAACTTCCTGGTCCAAAGCTGGGAGCTCTCCCAGCTCATCAGGGAGCTGTGGGGACAGGGAATGGAGGGACAAGGGTGTTCTGGAAGAGTTCTCATGCTGTTTCTAATCCTTCCATCTAATTTGCTGTAAAAAAAAGTACTAAAAGTATGACCATCCTTGTGGAGTGCGGGGGAGGAATGGGATAGGGAAAGCCAGCAGAGAGGAGGGAGGGACAGGGTATCCCAGCCTTGGCATCCCTCCCCTGTGACAGTTTTCTCCCTCCCTGTACTGGAATCCCATTTATTCCCCCGCATGGGAAGAGCATTGGGTTTCTGCTGGGAGGAGGGCTGCTTGGTCACAGGGCCTCCCGTGCCCCTGGTGCTCAGACCCGTTGTTTGTGGTTAGTGCAGCAGGATGCGTGCAGGGCTTTCACATCTAATTTATTTGTTTATGAACACTATTTTCTTTCTGTGTGTGCATTCCTCCCTTCAGACCTTTGGGCAGGCAGCCTCCTGCCTTGTTCAGGCTTGGGTTTGGCTGCAGAGATGCCTTTTCTTTCTGTTCTGTCTTCTCTCATGCCCTGTTTTGATTAAAATGAGAAGCAGCTTTTTTTTTTTTTGCCCACTGGGTTCTCCATCAAAGGTATGCTGTTTACTATCTGTAGCATTTACCAGCCTGGTAATTGAGAGGGGGGTGGCTTGCAAAAACCTAACAATTGGCAGGACACAACATGAAGGTCCCAAATGGAATTTTCAACCTCTGTACCTTCTTGTGGCCCATCTCCAGTCAACAAAAGGGTCAAGAGCTGACTGATGGCATGCAAGATCCTCTGCTCTGGTGTTCTCAGCTGGGGATAAAGGGAATGCAGCTACTTTGTGACCCATCCTTTGCCTCAAGCCAAGCTGCTCTGGGCATAAGATCCACTCTCTGAGGAAGAAGAACAGCAAACATGAATTTTTAGCTAAGAAGCGGTGCCACTTGGCAGGTCACCCTCCTGTAACCCTGTTGGGCTTGAGAGAATTGCTTGGGGCATCGCTGAAGGCCCCTTTCCATCCCTAACCCAGTGTTGACCCAGCATGGCTCCACCAGAGGAGTCACAGTTGTGCTGGTGTCCTGCCAGGGACACAGTGATCTGAAGAAAGCCCTCTCTTGGAAGGAGTGCCCTGTACTTGAGGACATGAGGTAGTCCGGTAGCGCACGGAGCTGATCCAGGAGCAAATTTCAAGCAGTCTATGCTGTGGCTGGAGACAGGATCACACAGTGTCCCTCTGCCAATTTTAACTTTGCTGGCAGAGGCAGCAATCATCAGCAGAGATGCAGTAGCAGAGGCTCTGCTGTGAGGTAGCTGGCATAGTAAATACTCCAGGGGCCTGCAAAGGAGGGAGCAAGCTGTGCCGGAGCCAACTATTCGCCACGCTGCCATCCAAACTGTCTCGGTTAAAAGCAGTTGGGTAAAAACAGCCTCCCATGCCATGGAGGCATTGCCTGCAGTCAGCCTGGGCACATACTGGGGTCTGCTTTTTGCCCCTTCATCTTGCTGATATTCCCCAGCACTCACTCCACTGTAAGGCAGCATGGAAAAGTGGATGGAGCAAGGAAGCAAGATGAAGAGAGGGGGAAGGAAATGGCCACTGAAAAGCCTCAAAACAAGGAGAAAAGATGTAGAGTTTCCAAAGACATTTTCATTTGGGCAAAATAAAAGTAAGCAAGAGAGGAGAGGTGAGTTTTGTTCTTGAGTATTCTCCATGGACAGTTTCCCAGCAGATGTGGTACACAGTTATTGGTACAGGGTGTGCGTCCCAGGTCAGGAGTCCGAGATTCTGGCAGCGAGCAAAGGGAAGGCTCTGCTCTGCTTGGTTTTCCCCAGCATCATTGCTCCTTGCTCTTCCCATCACCAGTGGGTGGGCAGGAAAGGAAAGCACCTTGTCCTGCAGCTAAGGGTCCTATCCAGCTCTGTGCTGTTGCTGTCAGCATGAGGCGGCAGCTTTGAGCAGTTTCTGGAGGACTTTGTACCTGTGCTCCAGCATCTTTGACGGTTGAGCCTGCACCAAGCTGGCTTGGAATTGAACTGTCCCTTTGGGCCCCCTTGAGCCAAGGGGCTGGGGTGCCCCAGTGAAGAGGAGTAGGACTGCAATGGGTGAGGGGTTCTCACCTGGTTCACTTGGTGCACTTTCCCCACACACAAACCCTTCTGAAGGAGTCGAAGGGATCTTCAGAAGCTGCATTTTGGAAAATCTCACTTCAAAATACACTCAAATGAATTTGAGTTGAGTTTGTGGTAGAAGCTTAGTGGATTGCAACAGCACTTGATATGAGTCTAAATTTATTCCTTAGAGGCTGGTTTACAGTAGACCATTGATGCTGTCTCAGTAGGGGCCAGAGGCAGTGCACTTGAATCTTCATATGGACTTGTGCTGAGGGTGGCTTCTAGTTGACACAGCTGAGTGCATCAGGAATTTGCCAGACATCTTGTCCTCACCTGCCATGTGTACTGCTATGCTTTAGCCACGTGTCTAGGCTAAGGAAGGTCTTTCCTCTGGTCAAAAAGACTATCCCTGTAAACCCACAGCACGTCTCAGTTTGGTGCCTTGGTTTCAAACCTCATTTGGAGTTGTGTGAAACAAATTATAAACATGTGAAAAGACACAGAGGGAAATGGTAGCCAAAATGATTGAAGACATCGGGGCGTGGTGTGGTCAGAAGGGGAAGAAAAACCATCCATCCCATTCCACTCCAAGGGGGAAAAGGAGCTCTCTTCCCATCCTATAAGAGGGTGAATGTGTCCATCTTCAGGTCTCCATCTGGCACCTCATTTGTGACCTGTAAGCACAGTGAGGGGAATTCTATCTAGCACAGGTAAGTAACGGCAGCTGCCCACTGTCTCTCTCTGGATGATGATCTCTACTTGCAATTCTAGGTGGAGTTGTCCTCAACCCTGCTTATTATGGTATGCATGGCCACACGAACACCATGATCCACGAAGTGGGACATATCCTGGGGCTGTACCATGTGTTTAAGGGAGTGAGCGAGCGTGAATCTTGTGACGATCCCTGCAGGGAGACAACTCCGTCTATGGAGACGGGAGACCTCTGTGCTGACACTGCCCCCGCCCCAAAGAGTAAACTCTGTCGGGATCCAGACCCTACCAATGACACCTGTGGCCAGACGCATTTCACAGGAACACCCTTCAACAACTACATGAGTTACACAGGTAATGAGCAATAGTTGTTAGAAATTGTAAGGGATCACCTTCCCTAGAAAATTGGGTTTCTCTCCCTTCTGCCTCCATCGATAGTACCTTCCCTCGTTTCCCAACTGATATGGTCTCCCATGGTGGGCAGGGATGTGGCAGGCTGCAGCCTGTGCTTGCAATAGTTTTTTTAACCCCTTTCTTGCTACAGGCTGTTTCCACCTCTCCCTCCCTTCCGGTCTGTAGGTCATTGGAGATTAACCAAATCCATTCTTGTCTGCATGGTGGTGTGCCTTTATTCTCCAGTCCTGAACTTTATTATTACTATTATTTATTATTATTATTATTATTACTACTGCTGTTATAGTTTTGGACCTTTAAGTTGAGCCCTTTTGGTTTGGTTTCCAAAGGCATGCTGTGGAGGGCTAGTGTTCCTTCTGGCAGCCCAGGAGGACCAAAGCCCGAAGAGCAATTCTGTCACCCCCTGCTGACCCACTGCGGGTCCCACGAGGATGGTGGCACTGCCCAGATGTTTGAGCTGGTGAGAGGCGCTGATGTTGAGGGCACTGCAGTCCGGAGCTGAGGGATGTGGAGCGGCTGAGGCAGTGCCATCTTGTGGCTTTGGGGACACACGACACCAGAGTGTCCTGGACGGAAAGCAACCGTGCACTGATATCTTCCAGGTCTTCCCAGAGGTCCCCAAAACAGGGTTTGGAGATCAGGAAGGGTGCACATTTTCATGCCCCGCTGACCAATCTCTGCTATGTCTCTTCCCCCAGATGATGATTGCACCAATACCTTCACCCCCAACCAAGTGGCCCGGATGCATTGCTACCTGGACTTGGTATACCAGCGCTGGGGCCAGAGCAAGAAGCCTGCACCCATTCCAATCCCTCCCATGGTCACGGGGCAGACACAGGACTCCCTCAGCATCTACTGGCTGCCTCCCATCAGTGGTGTCATTCATGAGAGGTAAGGGATCTGCTGTTGTGATGGTCTTGGGCTTACACAGGAGCTTGCTAGAAAGGACAAGGGATTTTCTACGGTGCAGACCCCCCTTATTCCCTTTCCCACTTGGTCGTCTCCAGCAGAGCCCTCAGACACAAAAGCCAGGCTGCTGCAATGGCCCTGCTGGCACATGGGCTCTCCCGCAAGCTTTCTACTGTCGGGGTGCTGGGAGGGGAAGCCAAAGAGCGTCGGGAGGCAATGCCAATTCTTAAACCCCAGAGTGCAATCACGGAATGAAAAATGAGCTTCATTTAGCACTTATTGTATAAAATAACTATTTACCAGGAGGAAATGCAGCCTTGTGGTTAAGGCAGGGAGCTCGAACCACAAGAGCTGGGTTTCATTCCCAGTGCTGTCACGGACTTACAGTGTAACTAACTGAGGGTAAGTAAGGAAACTTTTCAAGCCAGAGTAACGATGCTGAGGAACCAGAGTTGTTTGCCTGATGAGCAGTGCATGGCCCTGAGCACCGGGTGGCTGTCTTCTTTCTCCCCAATACCAGGGAGTCAGCAAGACCTGGTTACACCACCAATGCCTCTATTCAGCAGCCTCTCTTACTAAAACATTTTGGTTTCCACCGGTTTTTAGGTCTACATTTTTCTTATGGGATGATAAGCACGTTAAAGAGCTCTTGAATTTGTTTCAAAGCTGCTTCACAAAGCTGTCACTTGCAATGAAAAGAAAAGTGCTGTTTGATGGCAGCTGGGACACTCTTGCATCAGTGCTTGCTGCCTTTTCAAAGAACTGGTGCTCTCCATGATGGGCCTTTCACCCAGGGATAACAGGAGCATGTGCCTGTCATCCCCTGGGTGCCTAGAGCCTCCAGACACCTAGCAGCTAGAGCTTCTGAGTGCTGGGTGTCCCTGAGTCATCCAAACAAACTGCTTTGGTGGGGAATGGAGCTGTTTAGGAGTAGGAAAACATGGCTCTAGCAGGCAGGCGCTGGGTCTTTGGATCCATCCCCTGCTCTCGCTCATAACTGTCTCAGGAGCTGGTCCAAGGTGGGGATCCTGCATCCCCTAGGGTGAACTGATCAAGGAAAATGGATGAAACTGACCCTTATCACAGAAAAGTGGCTTTTTTTTTTTTTTTTTTTCCCTGGAGAGCACAGTGGGACACCTTTTATTTGACATTATTGTGACCATTTTTGTATTACAGTAGTGATGAAAGCCAAAAACTTGATTCTGGGGTTTAGCAGAGAGAGACCCAAGTGTACCCACCCAGCTGCAGAGGTATTGCCCTGGGAAGCATGAAGTCTGTTAGCTCTGCTTCAGGGATAGGGAACAGGCAATTGAATTGCTCATCCAAACTACCCAGAGAGCCTGTAGAAGAGGAGGGATTAAACCCAGCTTGTCTCATGCTCACTCTTATTTCCCTGTCTTTGATGGAGCTTATTCCAGGCAGGATGATATGCCCAGGGGCTTCCTGAGAGCTTCACTTTGCTTTTCCGACTTCCCATCCTATCCTGCCTGGACAAACACAAATGGGAAATTAACTGGTCATGATTAGACATGCTAGTGCCTTTGTCTTTTGTCTACAGGGAGCAGGACACACTCTGTGACGACTGTGCAGAGGATGGCACCTTCCGTCAGTATGTGCATAAGGCCTCTTCCCCTCGGGTCTGTGATTCCTCTGGCTACTGGACCCCAGAAGAAGCAGAAGGTAAACACCTCCTCTTTTTCCCTGGTTGTGAATCCCCTGGGCGGAGATGAGATCTTGTTGGGAAAAGAAACAGAAGCTTTTTTTTCCTTTTAGAAAATGAGTTGTCTCCTCTTTGGGGAGGCCCTTTAGTGCAGGAAGGACTATCCAGATGCCCAGGAGATATGTGGTAACTGCCAGCTGGCTTTGGACAAATAAATCAACACACCAATATTAACCCAAATCATTGCCCAGAGAGGTGTTAAAGAGAGACGCTGGTCAAAAGGAGGGGCATTTCACTGAAATAAGTCTTACAACATAGATCTTGGAAACCTCATCCAAAACATCAGGGGCATTCACAGGTTTCGATATAGCCTTGTCCAAAGGGAGCAAGAGGAACTCCTTGCTAAGTCCCACTGAGTCTGTACAAAGTCCTGGGCAATCTGGTTTGGACTCCATTCCTCATTGGCAAGGTGAACAGCAGCGTGTCACAACTTCTTGTGTGCTGAGACCCACCCTGTGGCATGATGGTGGCTTTTAGGGTCATGCAGTTGCTGTAGGAGCTGTTGGGCTTTTCATGCTGCCCCAACTCCTCCAAGAGCAAAGCAGAGGAGGCAGGAGACCAGGTGAAATGATCCTGTGGGCTGTATGTAGTGCACATGCTGCTGCTGAACCACGTGGAGCCAGAGGATCTGTTAGGTCTCTGCATCTGCAGGTTTGAGCCACTGAGGTCAACTGAAAATGTGCTGGGTTGACTGCTGAGACAGCGCAGTTTGGACATTATTACGCCTTTGGGACACAGGCCACGCGTCGAGAACAGGACTGTCAGGGTGCAGCTGAGATTCTGCATCAGAAAACTCTTTAATTTAAGTATCTCTTACTAGCTTTGCAAATTGAGGGCAGGGGGAAGTCAGCTTAAAGAAATAATCAAATATGTGCTTATTCAGTGATACCAAGCAAATAAAAGCTTAGCTCATTTATTGTCAGTGGTTCCTGTTTCCCCCGCCTGTCTGATTCCCTGTCAAATTAAAACTGCTTCTGGAATTACTGGATGTTGTTTTCTCCTATGCATGACCTGCAATTATCACAGGTGCATGTTTGCTCTGGTGAAAAAGAGACAGGTTTTATTGTTTTTAGAAGACTAATATTAAATGGATGCAGGCTTTTAATTGGGGCTGGGTCCTAAGAAATGCTGGTGGTGGTGGTTGAAGACAAGGGTATTTCTACTACAGGATGGTGAATTCCAATGATGCTTTCTGAGTCTGAAATCCCAGCACCACATTTTTCTTGCTGAGTGCTAGTCTACCACCAGGGAAGGTAGGCTGAGGATCTCAGGTCAGCCTGGGCACTGAGTAAAGTGAAGTAACAGCCTTCCAGAGCTGCTTCCCTGGCATTCTTTGGACCTGGTCCCTTCCTGCCTGTGACCTGTTCCACCACGTGTCTGTGGCAAGCTTTGGTTTCTTTGCTTTGCTTAGACACTGTTCAAACCCATGAAGCCACAGGGACTCAGAGTTCAGGTGCCCTTGGCAAGCTTCCTGTGCCCATGAGACCACAGAGCAAGCTTTTTGTCCACCGACTATGTCCAGGCTGTCTCTAGAGGTGCTGGTAGCACTGCGACCAGCTGCAGCATAGAGACCCTTGCCCCTGTTTTAGAGGGCTGTGAGACACCACATCTGCCAAGTCTTGTGCTTGTATGCATATCCTGGAGCTGGGAGACTAGTGGTGCTTATTGCTTTCTAGGAGGTTAGGGCAGATGCCACCAGCTTGGACACGTGCCTGTACTACAGGTGCAAAACCGCATGGGCGTGCAGCCATAGCACAGAGGTGCACATGTGCCCCCATAGGGTACCTGCAGGGAGGGTTGCCTCTCTGGGTCTCCTGTGAGGTCAGCTGTCACCTGATTCTCATCAGCCTCCTCCTCATTCCTTCTGCCCAGGACCCCCGGACGTGGATCAGCCCTGTGAGCCCAGCCTGCAGGCCTGGAGTCCAGAGCTCCACCTGTACCACATGAACATGACGGTGCCATGCCCCCAGCCAGACGGCTGCATCCTCGAGCTGCGCTTCCTGCACCCTGTCTACCCTGATTCCCTCACCCTCTGGACCACGTACCTCTCCACAGGCTCTCCCAAGGCTCTGTCTGACATTGAAGTCTTGACAGAGCAGGGAGAGTCCATCCATCTGGGCCCCCTGGACACCTTCTGTGATGTCCCCTTTACTGTGAAGCTCAACATCCCTAAAAAGGTGTCTGGAGTCAAAATCTACACCTTTGACGAGAGGATGGAGATAGACACAGCTCTGCTGACCTCCATGCCCCACAGCTCTCTCTGCTCTGCCTGCAAGCTGATCCAGTACCGAGTCCTCCGTGACCCCCCATTTGCAAGTGGATCCCCTGCCGCCCCGGCACAGGCACATCGCCAGTTTGTGGACACGTGAGTGATGAGGCTTCTCCGTCACAGGCTGGGTGGGTGGCTGGGGCGGTTCTGAAGACTTCCTCAGGTCATGCCTTTGAATCCCTGGATGGGATTTCCCTGGGGAAACCCTGGATGGTTTTGCTAGTGGTTTGTTGTTGTTTTTTTTTTCCCTCTGGGAATTACTACGTTCAACGCCATGAACAACTTACCTATTCAGCATCAAGGAAGCTTGCTGCAAATCCATCATGCTAGCACAACCCAAGCCCAGGCTAAGTAGAAGGAACTCATTAAACCCGGAAACATTTTTCCCATCAACACAACTAGTAAAATGATCATTCGAGTTAATGCAGCTTCTCCCCAGCTCAGACCCTAGGGAAATAAGTGGCAGCCCACTCTGCATGACCTGGCAGAGACCCTTTTCCCACAGTCTCTGCCTCTGGCAGTTTAGAGTATGAAGACGTATGTCAAACTGTGATACTGCCTGAGCACAAACATGTGATTTCTATAGCTGTGGTGAGCAAATCTGTTGCAGATGTATGGGTTGTTCCCTCCTGCTCTTTGTTCGAGTCCTCTCTGTTCCTGCAGGGAAGTCGTGCCTGGGCAGGTGTACAGCTACCAGGTGCAGGCAGTCTCTGGGACAACCTCAGGAGAAGCCTCCCCACCACTTGTCCATGTCCACGGAGCACCCTACTGCGGGGATGGGAAGGTGACCACGTAAGTCAAGAAACCCAAGCTCTCGGCTGAGGTTCTTTAAGCTATCAAGTCATCCTGTCCCAAAGGGAAGCACAGGGTTGGTCCTCCACCCATGGGTGAAGACGCTGCACTGAATCCCTCCCCCAGGCTAGACTATAGAGTTTGTGTTGTAAAATGCCATGTGCATAGGAGATGGAGATGGTCTTTTTGGGAAGCAGGATCTGGATGAAGGGTCAAACATAAATATCCTCCATCCTTGACTGCAGTGCTTAGATTCTGGCCCATCTCAGCAAACAGTTGTGGAGTCTGACCCCAAAAGGATCTGCCTTTGGACTGGCAAATATAACCTTTTGCACAGGGCATATGGTAGTTGCCCTGCAGGATTAGGTTCTGCAGCAAGCGTAGTCCCACACAGTGTGGTGTCTTTAGAGAGCTGTCTGGTCAATTCTTAAAGATTCCAAATGATGAGGGGTGCACCAGCTCTACATTGAGAGACTCCAGTGGTTCACCTGCTCCATCTGAGGATAATTGCCATATTTTGGCTTTTTCTGACTTCAGCTTCCAAGTTACTCATAATCACTTTCCTTTGAAAACAGCTTTCTTATCAGTGTGAGGAAAGTGTACAATTGAAGCAAGAGCCATCAAGGCAAAGGGGCTTGCAGCAGGGCTAGCTGCTAAAGTGGTGTAATCTGGTATGGTTTCAGCATGAATGCGTACTAGATAAAGACTTGGTCCAGGGAGAGCAAATGACCACATTGGGCTCTGTTGTCAAAATCAATGGAAAAGTGAGAGGAACAGAAGTGGCCAGCTAGCAGCTGAGATTTTTTGGCAGGCTTTCCTGGTCCTGAGCTGTTGTGGGGAATGTCATGCAGGAAGCTTTGCCTGTGAAAGCTTTTTCCTTTGTATTATGTGTGGAACAGTGAATCAAAAGTGGGAATATGGAACACAGTGGATCTTTCATGTTAGATGAGGATTGAGGTGGGTGAGCATCACAAGATGTATATGTGAAGTTTTTTCGCTCCTTGTGTTTTGGGATGCGTAACTCTGTGCACAAAGGAATAGGTACAAATTGAGGCATTTCTGCCACCTTTTCCCATCAGGTCTATTTTCTGCAATATGGGGGCAGAACCTTTTCAAGGAAACTGCCTGAGCTTTTTTCCTCATAAGGTGCCATGCATGTCAGCTGTGGTCTGATTTTTTTGTCTCATCGTGGGCTAACCTCTCTCTCTCCCTTTTGCCTCCCCTTTTCCAGCTCTCACTGAAACACCAGCCCCATCTCATAACCTCCTGCCCTCTCCAACACTTGCTTTCTCCAGCAGCAAGTCTTCCTGATGCTTTGTTCTCTACTTCCTCTGTTGTATATAGCTTTATTTTCTCTCACAGTTCTTGTCTCAGGTCTTACAAGAAAGTCATGGTGCAGTCATGCCTTCTCCCATATGCTGTATCTTCAACCTCTTTTTAACCCCTGGCAAGATATGGTGTTTTCTTTCATCTACCTTACTCCACTTGGCATTCTTCCTCTTCTCCCTGCTTCTCTGGAAATGGAACCAAGATATGGGATTCTTGCTCATGATGGGGTGGAAGCACAAGAGTGTTGCGTCAAGGGTATGGTGTTAACGTGTTTGGTTGTTGTCCTCTTAGGAGCCTAGAGGAGGAATGCGATGATGGGGACCTGCTGGATGGAGATGGCTGTTCCAGGAAGTGTAAAAAGGAAAAAGGCTTCAACTGTGTTGGTGAGTCCAAATGAATTGAGACGTCCTTTTGAGGCAGGAGTCAAAACTGTACGTTATTAACACCGCTCCTCAGAGCAGGGGTTGATGCACCTCATCACAATAAAACACAGATCTACAGGCGGTATGATCCATGGAGCTTGTCAGCCCCTTGTGGTGGGAAATCCCAGGGCTAAATGGCCAGCATGCCTCCTGGGACAGGAGGAGATGTATGTGCTTGGAACCTGGTTTGTAAACAGGTTATCCCTGGTCTCCTTCCAGGGGAACCAAGCCTGTGCTATGTGCACGAGGGGGATGGTGTGTGTGAGCCATTCGAGAAGACAAGCAGTGTCCTGGACTGTGGTCCCTACACACCCGAAGGATACGTGGATCTGTGGGCAGTGAAAGCCTATGCCTCCCATCAGGATGCGAAGTCCTGCCCTGCTTCCTTGGTCACTGGAGAGCCTGTTGTGAAGGTGAGCGAAGGCAGCGCCAAAAAAACCCCAGACTTTTCTAGCAAAGCCCATGCAGTAAAGCTGGGGAAGTCACTGCTGCAAGAGTGTACTGAAGCAAAACCAAAATAGACACTTCCGCTCTGGAAGTGTCTATTGACTACGGTGTTCCCACGAAGTGAGCCAACAGAGGACCCAGGCATTTCTCACACCCCTCTTTCAGTAGTCCCTTGGCCCAGGAACTGCAATATGTGGGAGCGTGTTTTGTCAAGGCAGGGAGCACCTCCCCTGACCGCGCAGTTTGCTGAACAGTGACTACCCCCATCCCACCAGCTAAATGCACAACTTTGAGCATGGAGAGTAGTACCACTGTGTTGGTTTAAAAAAAAAAAAAAATCTCTTAAATCTAATACCTTATAAGGTCAGAGCCTGAAAGGATAAAATCGCACATACATCGGCATCTGCGCTGCTCTCAAATTCTCTGATCTGAAGCCAACGAAAAATCAATGGGAGAATTCCCATCTTTCATATGGGCTTTGGATCAGGGCCTGGAGGTCTAGGATGGGATTTTGCCTAATCGGTGTTAATGTGGGGTGTGTATGTTCTTTTCTAGCAAGCTGAAGAAGGGGAAGGAATATGTAGAGAGGTCCTATTTAGCCCTTTATATGTGCATTTCTATTGACCTCATGTAAGGAACCATCATCTTGAGACCCACATCATGATTAAATTGTCTAGATCTACATGTCTATGGGATGCTGTGGGCTCAGGTGTCTACTCCTCTAGAAGAACTCGCAAATCTCCCAGGCTGCCAGGCCTATGGGGATGTCTGGGTTACCATAGGGCATCAAATGGCACAGAAGGCTGGTATTCAGGCAAATGAATTACATCTTAAGATCTCATCAGCCCAGTCAAAAGCTAGAGGTTATGGTCTTCCCTACCATCTCACAGCCTGGCTCATTTTGTCTTACTCAGCCCCACAGACATCACAAGGTACTTCAGCATATTTGCAGTATCTCAAAAGGGCAAAGGCCTCCTGTACAGGCATGTGAGTGGTGAGATGTCACTCTTGCTTAGGAACCCATGTTGTCTTCATGCTATGAACTGATTTAGGATCGTTCTCAACATGTTAAGTCCTCCTTGAGGTTTTGTAGTTGCTGTTTCTTTCTTTCTTTCTCTCACTTTCCTTGCTTTTTTTTGGGTTGAAATAAATCTCTTCTTTCAGGTATGTAAATCCCACCTTCATGATGTGCCAAAGGACCTCTCCCTGGCTGCTTGGTTCCCCTGCACTCCCAGCCAAGACAACACTCAGGATCCAGATGAGGAGAGGATGCCCTTGGGCAATGAGGGAGTTTGGCTCAAGGTAAGTGAGGATGTGTGGTCAGGCACAGATGGATTTGCTTGTCTTTTCCCCACCATTTTGGTGACAAACATCCAAACTGCTCGGATAGGACTACATATCCTACTGAACTCTTTGTCAACCCCAAATGCCTGTGACTGGGTTTTTAAATAGTTTCCCCATTCCCACGTAAACAGCAAACCCATCCTGGGGCAGATTTCCAGGAGAAGGGCTGTGCCTGAAAACAGGACCCCACAGAAATGTGTTGAGGCTGAGAAACAACTTGGTCCTGACTGTTCCCTCCTGTGCCACTATACCTGCAAAGGGTGCACTCCAGCTGGGTTTAAAGTCCTAGCTACCTGTGCTCCCCGTGGCCATGAAGAGCAACAGAGAGTAGCTGGATATTTGCTGCCATCCTGAGAGGTCCTGAGTGCTCCGGGTTGCTACTGAGCACCATGAGCCCACAGCAATCAGCGGTGGCATGCAGGTCCTCCTGCCTTTCAGTGACTCCAGACCAAAGGAGGCACTTCTGTGCCCAAGCTTCTGGTCCTGCAACCCAATGGGGGCATGGGGGCTGCCTCCATGGCTGGGGGCTGCCTTCGGGAGGGTACCTGAAGGGTCAAACTTCTCTGTCCCAGCAGGCAGAGGAGCAGGACAGAAGAAAGCCAAGTGTTAGGCCAAAGCAATTTTTACAGGGTTGATTTTCTGACCACAGCGATGGTTTAGAGGTTTTGTGGCTGTTGCCTGGTGTTACTGGAAAGCTGGGCTCTGGCGGGCTGCTTCCTCTGCAGTTTGAGGGGCACCTTGCCCTGCTTTGCTCGAGGTTGTCTAGAGGGACCCTCTTCCCAAGACTCTCAGACGACTTGATGAATCATCAAACCCAAGCCAGCAAACATTGCTATTGCCCCTGAGATCCTCTGTCTCTCTAAAAACTTCCTTTAACAGCTTTTCCCCCCTTTTTTTCCTTGTCTGTGTGCTCACAACCTACTTTCTGACTTCAGTCTCTGAGCATGACAAATGTTCTTCTTTCTTCCTTTGCTAGCAAGAAAGCAGCAATCTCCTTCTCTGCCCTACCTAGATGAAAGCTTGCTTTCCACTTCTCACCAGGGGTTAAAGCGTGTTCCAGTTTTATTGGAGCTTGTGGTCAGTTCTCTTCCTCTATGGATGTTTATATTAAAGACTTTCATTACTGGTTCTCCGTGCTCTCTTTAGGAGTGCTATTATTTTCCGCCCATAAAATTATTTATGGACTAGTAATAAATATGCCCTTTTTCTTTTTTCTTTTTTTTTTTCCTTTTTTTAATAGAGTTTGCCTGATTGGTAACACATTGTGTTAGGAAAGACAGCTTCTTGTTGACAATTTGCCTAGCACACCCACCTGCCCAGACAGGAATGGGCTCATGCACATGTGTATCCATGTGTGCATGATGTATCATGGCCACCAACTCCCATGGCCATTTTAAAGCTGTTGCACCTGTGTCACCCAGGTTAGAGCCACAACACAAAACTCATCGGGTGGTAGGAATTGCTTCCTACAGTGTTTCTCAAGAGGTGGCACCAATGAGCAAGGGAAAGGTTGGGTTATGTGCTCCCGTGAAGCTGGAGGCAAGAGTGGGCCACCTAACAAAGCATCTACCATGCACCTTGGGTCTGTCTGCAGTTATGATTTGCAGATCTCTGGCCATACTTTATTCTTAGTTTCTAACACATCAGTCAAGGAGAGAAAACAAAATCACTTGTGAGAAAGTCATGATGTGTAATATGCAGGAAATTAAACAGAAAGGGGGAGGGGGAGGGAGAAAAATTAAGAAGATAGCCTGCTGTGTCCAGGCACATCATGCATATTAAAAAAAAAAAAAAACCAACAACAACAAAAACAAAAAACAAAAAACAAACAAACAAAAAAACAGAAGACGAATTGAGATGTTAGTCAAGTCAGCTGCTGCTGGTCTAACTTGGGGCCAATGTCCTTCACCTCCAATTAAATGCACTGTAGGAAGGGAAAGACTAAGCGCTCCACCTTAAGCTGTGTAGTCCAGGGAAAGCCTCACCTGACTTCTCCAACCATCTCTCCTCCTGAGGAACCACGCTTGGAGGGAGTGGGGAGCAAGTGGCTAGGTTAAAATTGACTGGCTCCTTGGGGCTTCCTGGCTGCAGCTCTGTCCCAAGGGCTCCTTGGAGCAGGCTCTGAGAACTGCTAGCTCTTCTTTGTCTTTCCTCCCTCCTTGCTTTCTTTTCTGACTAGCTTCTGAGCTCAGGTGTGGAGACAGCGGGGATACACCAAACAAATCCAAAAAAAACAATGAAAGGAGGGCAGCTTCAGCCTCCTGGTCCACTCCTTGCAGCAGGGCCAGCCCTGTGAAAGAGCAAGCCCTGGCCAAGGGAGCGTGCAGGCAGCGCTGGGGACTCACTCATAGGATGTTTGCTGCTGACAACTTCCCTGCAGGGTGGGAGCCCTGGGATGAAGCCCAAGGTTTTCTCCCGCTCCCGTGCGTGAGCAATGCCTGGCGTGGCACAAACCACCCCGAGGCTGGGCTGCCATCGTGAGTCGGGTGGTTGTCCCCTCTGCTCCCTCAGTCTGCTCCTTGGGCTGTGCCTGGCCAGCCAGGACTTGTCCTTGCATTTTCTTTGCCTTGCATTTCTGGGCTCCCTCCACACTGCCATTCAACAAAAACACTCCGTAAGGGTGGGTCTTGATCAAAACACATCTCGGCACTGGGTGGGGGGCACCAGGGTGGGGGAGAAAAACATTTCTATCCTCTTACTTCCAAAGAACATCTGAACATCTGCCCTGCCATGATTGATGCCGTGAGTTTCCCGGCTGCCTCCTGTAGCCTTCGGGGCTGTAGACAAGTGGGGAGCTGTCAGTTCTCCTAGGAGGCAGGACTTCTTCCCACAAATCTTTCTGTGTGTTGGCTGACGGACTGTTTACAGTCACTCTGGGTACCGGGGCTGTTCTTTGGGTTTGATTTTTATTTTTTATTTATGGAAATATTTTGGTTGCAGGGCTGGTAGCTCTGCTCTCTGGGTGCCGCGCTTGCCTGACTAGCACCGTGCAGGGTGGGAGTCAGAGCCCAGGGAAGGGAGGGCAGAAAAGGGGTTATCCAGGTCTCAGTCAAGTGTTACTCAATTTTAAGAGCAGCAAATATGGAAGCTGGGAAAATTCCATAAATCTATGGCAAGGCAGGACTGATACATGTGGGGAAGACTAGTGAAAGAGAAGGGGAATTAAGAGGGAAAGGGCTGTGCTCCTGCACCCTTCCTTCCCTCCTCTCTTTCTCCCTGCCCGTTTGCTGCCCTGCACAACTGCAATCTCTGACCCCCTAACCCTACTCCCTCTCTCTCCCCACACGCCCTCTTTCTCTTCCTCTTGCATATATGGGATCATAAAGGCTCTATTTGGTCTGCACGCTCTCAGGGTCTCTCTTGCCCTCTTGCCCAGGTGTGCTTTGAGAGACCTGTGGTGCCCACTTCCCTCCTGATCTTCCTGGCCTCTGACGGCACCGTCCCAAGCATCCAGCACAAGCTAAGGGTAACCGTCCAGCTAAGCAGCATAGATGGACTGAACCACTCTTTGGGTGAGCATCCTATGGGCTTACACACCAGGAGCCCTCACTGTTGCTACAATCTCTCATTGAGTTGGATGCTGGTGTCCCCTGTTCCCCCTTGCAGCATCTGCTGCTTCTCAAGCTGGTCTGTTGGGATGTGTGGGGGAGAAGAAGAGGTAAATCAACAGCAGAGAAAATATCCCTGGAACTGAGCTAGCAGCTTCCTTCTTTGCCTCATCTTGCAGGGATGTACGAGCTGTCGTGCCAGAACAACCCACTTGTCATCAACGTGACCTATGGCCAGGAGGACCCTTCCCACTGGGCTGCTTCAGTGCTGCTCAACTTCTCCTCCCCGCTTGTGGGCATCGCAGCTGTGGCCTTGCGAACATCAGCTCAGTCTGGCTCTGACCCCACCACCTGTCTCCTACAACACGAGGAGGGATATGGCCACCAGCGCTACAGGTATGGTCTCCTCAGGGCATTTCCTGATGGGAACCCAGAGTATCTCTCTCCTTTGGGGCTTTGTGATTCAGTTTTGGAGCTTTTATCTACTCACTGAGTATTTTGTGACTCTTCTTAGGTGGCTTTTGAGGTGCTGTTGGAAAATCCAGTGTAATAAGACTTGATTTGCTTATTTCATTGTTGAGGGGAAGGCAGGAAAATAGATTTTGTGCATGGTCTGTGCATCTGCACAAAACTGCATTAAAGGACAGTTCTCTCCTGGGAAAACGAAGCTCCCTCTGCTAAGAAGTTATTGGTGAGGGTTGCTGTTGAAGCTGAAATGCAGGCTTCTTCAGCATGTGGTTTGCAAGCTCTGTCTCCATCCATTCTAGTCTTCCCCACACTGCGGGATGTGAAGATGAAGATCTCCTCCTCCTCTCTGTGCTGGCTCCCTGTCTATCCCAGGCTCCTCACCAAGTCTCACGCCACCCCCTTCGTAACATGGTGATAAGAAAAATAGTAGCAATGGTGCTTTAATTTATTGATATCAGGCGCTTGCAGGTGTCTGCCTGTCTTCATAAAGCAGCAAACGAGAGGCAGCATTTGCGGAATGGGCGCTGCTCTACAAGCTGGTTGTGCTGGCACAGGGATGGGGAAGGACCGTCATCCAAGATAGACTAAACAAACAAGGCAGAAAGAGCGTGCTGAGCAGAGGCACGGGTCCATGGAGGAATGAAAGGGTGGTGCTCAGCTCTGTCCTAGAGGGATAGTGGGGCTGATGGCAGCCACACCTGCCAAGTCTGTCTTTGCTTTCGGATCTCAGGCTCCCTGAAGTTACAAGCATGCTGATCCAGGGCTCTGGTTCAGCCTGTTACTCAAACTGCACCACTGGGAATACTGATTTTGGGTCCAAGCTTTGCTGGACCTGTGGGGGCGTTAAGAGTTAGGGTTTTGTTAGGGTCACCACGTTGCTGCTACTGTCATTTTTCTTCTTTTGATGGCCCTGGATGGACGAACATCCCTGATAATGAATGAGTGTGCTCATGTTTGTTTAAAAGCTTGTGGAATCATGGTACAATTGATTTATGTAGAGTTCTGGAAGCCATGAATATCCTGCAGTTGCTTTTTACTTTCTTTTTTTTCTTTTAAGTGCATGTGTGATTTATACAGAAACATAAATCTTAGTGAGTCAGCATATAAATATTATTCTCAGCCTTACGTTAAAGGATCAGTGTCCACCTGAAATGCAGTCTGTTTCCTCCTGGTAGCCGTTACAGCTATGTACACACATGCTTCTAAGACCTCAGCCAACTGATGTGGTTTTTCAATTACATTTTCTCATCCTTTAAAATAATTTTGTGCTCTCATTGCTTGAGAGGTTCCCCCTCCCCCTCCAAAGTGACTGCAAGGAGGAGTAGACTGACCGGACACAGCTAAGCGTCCCCTATGGATGGGGAGAAGCTCATACAGGGATAAACAGAGAGAAAAGTAGATGTTTTTCTCTTTAAAGTCTCGTTATAGCTGAAGCACAAGCCAGTTCCCATATCGCCAAAGCACACAGAGCTGTGTGCTGTCCCCTTTGCGTGGGCACGGCAGGACCCAGCAGGATCCTCACATCTTCTCTTCCTCCACTCGCTGTTGTCCTGCAGGCTCCCCTTGGCCTTGGCTTCGCTGCAGTATGCGGAATTGCAGGGTACACACGTACCCTTAGCAAACACTCAAGTAAATCAGATCCCCAGATTTTTCGGAGTAGGAAATGGTATTTATAGTATTGCTTTCCTGGACAAAAGTCTTGAATATTTAGAGTGAGGTTAGGCTTACAGTCTGCAGCAGTCTCACTAATAGCAAAGGATCTGCCTTTAAGTCAGGAAACATCCAAGTATCCCCCCCTTTTTACATTTTACAAACCTATTTCATCTGCAAAACAGCAGTATCTTTACTTTTAAGGGCTAATAATCCATTTCATATAAGGCAGGTGGAGTATGGGGAAAAAAGTCCCCTTTAAAAATCCAGGAATATAAAATCTTCTCTAAAAGATCACAGAAGATCTGTGTTATTCCTGTAAAGAATTGAATTGACCATTTGCACACACCCAGCCTTATATACACAGTACATGCATGTGAGTGTTTTCCTGAAATAACCCAAAAAAGGGACAGTAACAAAAGCAAGAAAGAAGCGAGGTTTCCTGACTTCAGTCTAGAGATGCTTATTGCCAAAACAATAAATATATGATGGCTTGGTGTTTCTGTATCATCTCTCATCTTGAAGGATCTCAAAGTGGTTTGCAGGCTGGGGAAAACAAAGAGATCACATTTTTGCTGGTGAAATGCAGCCATCTCCAGGTCAGGATGCAGCAGGATTTTGCTGCTAGGAAAGTATATCCTTGTTTTGAAAATAGAGTTGCCTTCTGCTTTCAGACCTGCTTGAAGCACTGAAGGTTGGAAGAGAAATTGAAGAGCAAAGCAGAATGGTGTCCTTCCCTCACACCTTGCTACCAGTACCAGGAACCCCTCTCTACTGTCTCTGCCAGCAGCTTAGGGCTCTTCTTTGCTTTCTGTACCCAATCACAAACTCATGAGGTCAAGCACAAATCAGACTTTTAGCAAATCTTCACCCAGTAAACTCAAACTCTTCAGCTTTCATCCTTTTCTTTGTATTTTAAAACTGAGCCGCAGTCCCTCCTGTTTTCCTTGGTACAGACTATATACTGAACCAGGGGAACATAGTTCATTTCCTCCATTATGTTTATTTTTAGTTTGGTTTTATTTTTAGTGTGTTTTATTTTATGTTAGCATATGCTGGGAAATGCCTTGGCGAGTTAACAGGAAAGGTGCTACAGAATGCAATCTGCATTGTGTTACTTCTGTTGTGAGTGCTCTCCTCTGCTCCCCCAACATGGGTTTAATGCATTAAGGGGAGTCTGGTTTGGATTCCTTTTATACAGAGAGGGGTCAGGGAGAGAAAATCAAACGGAGGAGGGGGTTGTTTACATATTTTCAATTGCTAAACTTCATTCAGCAAAAAGAAGAGGGCCATTTCCCAAGCAGGTTTTGTTTGGTTTGTTTTCTTTCTTCCAGGCACCAAATTTATGCAGGGTCAATTTATGAACTGCATCTGTGCTGGTGAGAAAATTTGTGGGCACCCTAGATAGAGATGCTGGTGTTCCCTTTCCTTCTCTCTGGCCTAGGGTGCCCCGTGGTCAGGGACCATGGACAAAGTGGGTAGATGCTTATATTGGAATCCCAAGGTCACCCCGGATGGGCTGAGACATGCTTAAGTCAAGATATACTTCCATCCCCACTCTGTCCTCTCAGCTAGTGTCTGCTCAGGCTTTTCTGGAGTGCTCAGCTGGCATTAAGTTGTCTGCCGTGAGGAGCACATATTGCCTGGATGTCTGTTCCCTGCCTCTCCCAGGCAAATGCAGCCTCCTGGATGCAGCATGAGGCCCATCAGAGGAGGTCGTGTCTGTACTGCACCATGCACATCTTCTATCCTTGGTCTGGAGGAAAAAAACCTCTCAAGAACCAAACCCAGGAGACCTCTCAAGGTTCCTCTCCTCTGGCAGCAAAGGCTGTTGACCTGTGGCATTTCGCTTGTGGATCCCTGACTGGCTGATGTGCAGTGGTGGCCAAGGCTCTACTGCAGAACTTGATCATTCACTACAACTGATGGCTTCACTGTTCAGTTGCAAGGTGGCAAGGGAAACTCTTGAAGGTGCAAGGACCATTTTCATGGGCTGCCCCATTCCATTTGCTCTCTGAAGCCTAGTCAGCTTCTTATATTTAATGCTTTATATGGGCCTTTTTTAGGATACTCAAGGCATCTTCTGCCGTTCCCTGAGACTAGAAAACAATGTCTCCCAGCACCAATTTGATTTTGAGTCAAACACAGCAGATGAATAGCTTAGAAAGAGGGTGCTTGGTGTTACCTCATGGAAAGGGCCACCCAGACTTGGTTCAAGCATGGCCAACCCCTGATACATCAAGGGAAGGTAAATTACAACACAGAGCAGCTGTGTAGTGCAAGGCATGTTTCATTCCTGATCCTGGCAGAGCTCACAGCGAAACCCTGAAGCTTGATCCCAATTCCATTATTCTCTTACCAGTATGGACATTATGTGTCCTCTCCGTGTCCAGTGAAGAAGGGAACAATTGCTGGGAGTTTGCCAGCAAAGCCCTCAGTGTACCAGTACAGCCAGTCTGCCCCCACTCTGCTCTCCCTAATGTCACATACAGATACTAGCATTTTTCACAGAAACTAAATCAAACATGTCCTTTAGTAGGCTCTTTTATCTCATGCTACAGGCTGCAGGAGGTGAAGAGTCCACCATTTCCGCTGCAGAGCTATTCTTATGTCCAGTAACCCTCTCTGCCGAGACGCTGCCTCTGATTTCAAGATGAAAGTTGTTGCTTTTGTTTTGTCCTTGTCAGAAAGGTCTAAATGCCTCCTGCCAGCAGACTTCTTTTCTGTGTCTATGTGTCTGTACAGAGTGATCAGATCTTCTTGCTGTCTCCTCTCTGTCATGATAAATATTTTTTCCTTCTTAAATCTCATAGCCTAAGTCTTGCAGTCTAGCTATGACTTCTACTTGCAGCTCCCTTTTGAAATCCCTCCACTATTTTTATGTCCTTCTTGGTGGTGGATGTGGATCAGAAGTGAATTCCTCTGCCCAAGAGAGGAAGTGGCAGAAATAAGGTGCAGCATGTTGCTGTGGGGATCAGATGTGGAATAAAGGTGGTCTTTGGGACAGCTGAATATGTACTCTTGAGGACTACTGGCAGATAAATCCTACCTACGGGCTGCTCTCATGATGAGCAGGTGGGCCATCTGCTTTCAGGAAGGAGTCAGGCCAACTTCTCTCAGGAATGACGAAGATGCAGTGCGTCCTGCCTCAGGTTACGAGCTGACTAGACCAAAGTCTAGACATCCCCTTCAGCCTCACTTTCTGTGCTTCTGTAAATCTGTTGTGGTGTAGCAAGCAACAACAAAAAAAATGGAAAGGAACTGCCTAGAAATATATTAAGATTGATCTGCTCTTCCCTCTTTTCCTGCCTTTGCCACTATGGCTTCGGAGGGGCCAACAGGTCATTTGACATCTTGCTGTGCCTTTTCTCTGTCTGTGAGGTAGATGACAGTGGATGACTCACAGGGATGTTATTTTTTGCCAAGTTTCTTTGGGAGTCACGTACAGAAGCAAATATCTTTTCTTGAGGTGGCAACCTTAATGAAGATCGTAATCAAGAAGCATCACCACCGTTTGGTCTGTACATGTAGCCTGCTCCCGCAAGGATGGTTGCCATCAGATTTACTGGAAAAGTGAGACCTTTCCCCTTCACAAGAAACATGCCTGAAGGGAGAAATTCCCAAGTATTTCCAAAACACCTTTTCTCATTTCCTAGCTATTTTCTTCTGCTAGACCACATTGGGGTAAACATCTTTTATCTCACTGATGTTCAGTGCTGCAATCCAGACTCCACCAGAGTACGTGCAGTGACTACTTTTAACTTCAGGAGATTTGGCTGAAGCCTTTACCTTTCCATCCGCATCCCCTATAGCCCCCTCTCCCAAAAACTTTGCACCCTGACATGAAGTTCTTAGAATAATTTTCTTCTGTTAGAATTGGACCTTGATGATAAGGGCTTTTTTAGCAGCAATCTTTGGGTTGAAAGCTTGGGTAGACACTACAGCAATTTATGGATGATTTATTATACTTTAGGCAGCTGCACTGTATTTGGCTTGGCTTTGCTTGACTTGGGTAAATCCGTCAGTATTTTCTGGGTTCCATGAAATAATTGTTGTAAAATGGGAAATTCCAGCTTTTCAGGATTTGGGTTTTGTCACAATAAAATGATGTCTCCCTACCAGTGTTGTTACCACTGGCTTAGTGTGCTCCTTTGCTGGCAGTTGCCTCCTGCTTTTATTATAGAAAGATGAAGGATCCCAAAGGAAAAAGTTTTGCTCCGGTTTATAGAATCGGTCCCATTTCAGAACAAAGCTCTTATCATTCCAGGGTAGTTAGGGCCATTGCTAGGCAGAATTTCACAAATTTCCAGATCTGGAGCTTTCTTTGATATATGAGTTATGAGAGTCGGTGAGCCCAGAAAATCACACAGGCTCGTGCCGATGTGGGATAAGTTAGAAGAAAAATCTTGGTATTTTGTGAAAATGTTGACAAATCATTAGTTTGAGCTTCAAAAGATGCTGGGATAAAAATGGAAATTTTTTTGGATGTTTCATGCAGAAAAAAAAAATAATATTGGCTCGTCCCACATCTTATACGGCCTGAATCAGAAATGGCCAAATGTCAGGAGTTTGCAGCTGCGATACAGGAATTTCATTTATCATCAAAAGGAGAAAGAGCTCCTTCATGCTGAGATCAGAACTGGGCGAACTACACCATTTCCTTGTCCAGCCTTCGTTAGGGTGTTCCAGCAGCTGGGAGCAATGATTTATCCCATCATGTTACCCGAACCCTGGTAAGGCATGTGGATCACGATGGGGCCAGGCCACATGGCTGTTTATTTTTTTACTTTCTTTTTTTTGTCCTGCACTTGTACAGCATCAGCCTCAAGGATATCCTGGCCCAGAGCATTGCAGTGGTAGTCATGATGATGCTGATAATGATGAAGGCAGTGATCAAGGCAAAGTTTGTAGGTAGAGATGAGATATATATATATTTTTTAAGCTTCCTGATATATTTGAGAAAATTAGACAGCTTTCAGTGACACGAGCCCCTCTTCAGGTCTGGAATGGCAGCACCAGACTTCAAAGCTACATGTAGGATGAGAACAGCTTCTCAGAATCTGAGTGGCAGCTCTCGGATCATTTCCAAAATAAAACCTAGTGGGTATTTGTGGGATAGGGGTGTGTCATTAGCCACAGAGAAAATGGGGCTGTTAGTCATCTTTTGGGACAAAGAGAAAGCTAATTATTTCTAAAATATATCTGTATGCACGTACAGAATGTGTGCATGAGTGTATATGTGTGGTGTATATAAAAAGAAAGATTTTGATATAATCTATAATTATCAATCCCTTATGGATAACTAATCTAGATAACATTTCGCGTATATAATAATACAGTAAGAAACCTGCTGATCTCTTGATCTACTTTATACCAGCATTGACAGTTATGTTTCTGAACTGATGGAAAACCAAAATGTGTCCAGGAGTGCTGAAAAGGATCACTGCTTCATTACTTGTTATGAAATAACAGAGTTGGTCCCAACTGCTGAGGCTGCCCCAGACAATGTGCCATCCCTCTACCAGCACCAGTGGAGCTGCTCCAGCCAAACACTTGGCCTGGCTGGATGTGTCTAGAGGTGCCACCACCCTTTCCAAACCAGTGCTGCGACAAGCGCACACTCCGTGACTCAACACAACTTCATGAGCAGATGAAGTTCAGTGTCTTGGCGTCCTGCTGTGGCCACCCGGCTGGCCTGTAGCCTACAGCCACTTGGTAAACCCACCACTCATCTCCTAGCCCTGCTTTCTGACATGTGGGCCGTGACTTGGCTGGATAATCCCCATGTGTCCGGAGGCCCGTGGGGATAAGGGCTTTCTTGCTGCAGTGTGTTGATGTAGCACCAAGCACAATGGTAGGAGGGATGCTGTGCACCAGCTGCAGCTCCCTGCGTGTCCGTGACTGGTGACGAAGGGGATGGGGGGCAAGAGCAAGGCTGGAAGGTGGAGAAGCTCTTCCCCTTTCATACATGCATGTGCAGAGACACGCACGCAAGGAAGTTTAGGACAGTGGCTCCGCTATGGGGAGGTGGAGTCGGGGATGGGAGTGTGTGTGTGTGCGTGCGCCGGGGGCACAGGCAGGGAGCAAAGCAACCGCCCGGAGAAGGTGACTGTGGGAGGGGAGGGGAGAGGGCTACAATTGGTACCAGATGCCCTCAGAAGCTAATGATCTGACAAACACTGTGCTCATAAAACAAATTCTTTAAAAAGGAAGCAAATGGAAATATAAGCTAGTGAAAGAATTTGCAGCAGCTGCCCTGAAACCATTTCTCACTTCATAAACAGGTCTGCATTGAAAAAACAGCCCCTTTCTTCTTGTTCTCCTTTGTGGTCCCCTCCCGTGCCCACCGGCTCTTTCAGGGCTGTGGCCTGCAGGTTTCCACCGTGTCTTTGGCTTGGTGGACTTGTCCAGAGTCAACAGCACATTGCGTTCCCTTAATGTCCATGTCAGCACTGATTTTTTTTTTTTTTTTTTTTTTTTGTGTGTGTGTGTCGTTTGTGGGATTTCTAGCTGTGCATCCTTGGCTGGAGAGGTTGAGCAAACTCAAGAGTCGAAGGCTGCCTCTGCCTCCCCTGGGTGAAAGGCAGCGCACAAAAACTGCCAGCAGCCCTGTGCAAAGCAGGGAGCAGAGGGGAGGCATTGGGGTACACCTCACTCCGTCCTCTCCCACTTATCACCTGCAGCACCTCTGCCCCTCCTGCAGGAGGGCTGCTGTCGCTTTTTTTTGCACTGGTACCACTGCGTAAAAGATAAAGCCTGACCACCAGATAGCCGGGGCATTTTCTTGTGGGAGCTCTTGTGTCAATTCTGTGTCTTGGCTCCATTCCATCCCAGGTAATTAATGTACTGGCTGCATTTCACTGGTGGAGACCATAGCCCCCTAGCTAGCACTCCTCTTCAGTGTGGTACTGTTTGTGATGCTTAATTAATCAGGACCAAATGGCTGGTCCTTGGTGGGAAGCTGGTGCGGTGAGGAGGGGGTTGCTTCTTTCCCAGGGATGGGTAAGCTTTACAGGGACCTCTTGTAACTTGAGTGTGGTGCACAGGGGAGGGTAATTTCTCCTTTTAGCTGCATCACACCTTGGTGGCCGCAGCTGAGTCTCTAAAGCTGGACAAGAGTATGTTGAGATGATCTTGATCCCAAAGAGCCTGCTGTCAGCATGCACAGGCTTGAAAAATTATGTAAGCCTGTGGAAAGAGCAGAGCTGCTAAAGACCATCAAAGCAGAGTGGAAAGGTGACTAGAGTTGGGTGGAGGAGACAGCTGCAGCATGTTCAGCTTCTCCCTTCCACCACAGGCTCTGTGGACGTGAAGCTCGGGCAACTCTGCTGCCAGATCTGGGGGATACTGTGTGTGGTTTGAATAACATGCCATGGATGGTTCCCTAGTATCTGCAGAGGTTCCTTCTCCAGCTAAGCTTTTGCTTGCAGTTGGAGATTCCTCTGTGGATTCTCTGATGTCTAATACAGGGTTTGACATACCTGTCACCCTTCTATCAACACAGGCTTTAAAAAGGCCTCTTCATCTTTTTTTTTCCTCTGACCGTCTGCTGCTGCAAATCTTGTCTTATTTGTGCTGAGTGAAACTGAGGTGTGGATTTAAAAGTTACCAGGAAGGAGAAACGCCCAATGTTACTGTTGGCTTTGTTGCCTTTGGAAAGTGCAGATCTCTTGCTGTCCGCTGTCTGTCCCCACACGCTTGTGTCTGGGACACATCTGTGAGCAGAGTATGTATGGGAAAACACATGTGAGTAGCTACAATCATGTGTGAGTCTAATGGTGTACTCCCTAAGGCACCGCAGTGCAGTTTCAGGAGGTCTCTTGCCACAAGTTCCCTGGTGTACAGTATGATTTGAGCATGTTGGAGATTAGAAATTTTCATGTGGTAGAGACCACCTTGCTGCTGGATAAGCTGCAGCACTCTCAGGAAGATGCTGCATTACTTTATTCCTTGTGCATTCAGGAGTGCTGCTTGATAGGACCATCTCTATCACTTTGGCCCTGGAGTTGTGGCCATACTGGATATGTCACCTGACTGCCCTCTCCCCACAATATCCTTCCTCTTGCTCCCTTGGTCCATTTACACGGAGCACCACCAGCCCTTTTGGTGCCAGGCTGTGTGCAGGCTCTGCACAATGCAGCCTGTACACCCTGGGACAGAGGAGCTGGAGGAGCTCCACCAGAAAGCACGGATTTTTGGAAACAGCATTGTTGGGCCATGCCTCCTTTCATCAGCTTCGAAGGACATGATGGTCTGTGGAAAGGTGTGGGCTGGGGTCGGGCCGAGGTCCAGCCAAGGCAGATGTGGGAAAAAGTACCCTCCTGACATCATTGTTAGGAGGCTTCAAGCCTGGAATAAGCTGGGACTGGGGGATAGGTGTGCATCTCTGTAAGTATCTGAGACCCACTGAGCATCCCACGCAGGTGTCACCCAGGCAGAGCCCCTCCTTGCTGCGTAAGCCCCGGGACCTGCTTGCTGATTCCTTCCCTCTTCTCCATAGCTGTGTCCATGGTGCCTGTGCAGGATCAGGAAGCTGCACGCGGCCAATGCTTGCTCATGCTGCCACCCTCGACTGCACCTCCGATGGCCCGAGGCACATGGCATGTACCGTCACCTGTGAAAAGGGCTTTGTCATCCGCTCTGGCAATGGGAAGAGCCTAGGCTCCATGCAGGTGAGTGTACCTCATGGTGTGGGGTTGACCTCATGCCTGTTGGATGGAATGCTAGTTAAGAAATGTTTAAACAGCCTGATATGGTTGGAGTAACCCCAGGACACCTTGACCTCCAGCCCCAAACTCCTCACTGCTCTTCCAATGAACCTCAGCCCAATGGAGGCTCTGGTGCTGAACCTCCGTGCCAATGGCTGGTGGTCCTGCTCTGGGGACCTCTCTTCTTTCCTTGCTGCAGTCCTCCTAGCTGCCTGCAGACCACAGCTCTGCTGGTGGGCATAAAGCCACTGCAGGGAACGCCTCAAGCCAGGGTGATGCACTTCCACAGAGGAGAAGGTATACATTTATCTTCTCCAGATTGGCATTGCTGGGAGAGTTAAGCATCCCTGGGACACTTTCTCTCTTAAAGCTGAAGTTAGTGGCTCAGGAAAAAATGAAGTCATTGCAGAATGACTATATTTAGAGGCAGCTGACAGTGCTGAGAGCTTTTCTTCCTTTGTGTTGTGTTGCAATAATGCTGCCCATGCCAGTGGGGCAGCGCAGAGGTCACCATGAAAGAGTTTATCCTGCTTTCCAGAGGGCTGGGGGATGCCTCGTAAAAGCCACAAGCCAGCACAGCTCTTAGTCATTGACCGAGGAGACCTGGAACTGATGTGTCCTGGGGAGCTGAGCTGCCTTGGGTCTGGGCAGTCACCTTGGTAGGGTTGTGGACACAATGTGTCCCATCCTTAGCCCTTTCCTGGAGGGGGGACGGGAGTCACCAGGGCTGAGCTGGTCCCCGTGCCAGCCTGAGCAAGAGCGTGAGCTTGCATGGTGTGGAGACAGATGGAGGTGAGTCAGACCACGTCAGCAGGATGGATCTCTCATCCCCTTGGAGAGTTGCAAGTGTTCGTGATGCAGGCAGGTTTCCCATGCTGAAGGAGCAGTGGGCACTGGAAAGTGCAATGGGGCAGCTGAGGATGCCCCGCGTAGCCCCTCATCATCAGGGAGGTTATTAATTACAGGGCTACATGGCTCTGTAGGCCAAGGCATGCCCAGGGAAAATGAAATGTTCCCATTCTCCTCTGAAATGAAACTGTGCAAAATAAACCTGCCTCTTGTGACAGTTTTCCTGCATTTGGCAGTGAGATGGGAAACTTCTGGACAGAGCTTCATCATGTGGCTGTCACAGCAGATGGCAGCTAGCAGGTGCCATGCCCTAAGCCCCCAAGTAATGTTTCTGGTTTGGCTGTGTGACCCTACACATCTTGAGACATTTTGGAAAAATGCATACAGGTGTCCCCTGAGCATCCTCTCCACCTGGTTCAGCTATACCATGATCCTGCTGCACACCCAAGAGTACCAGATTCAAATTTAGTGATGTCCTCCAGAGCCACTACATCCAGGTTCAATCAAAACCTGTTGGCTGGGAGGACAGGTCACACATTGGTTGGCT
>KZ506025.1:374642-398149 GCA_002844005.1 Limosa lapponica baueri
ATTCAAATTTAGTGATGTCCTCCAGAGCCACTACATCCAGGTTCAATCAAAACCTGTTGGCTGGGAGGACAGGTCACACATTGGTTGGCTGTGAGGACAAGCAGTGTGGTTGCATTCAGCCAGTGAAGAGACATCGGGAACAGTTGAAAGACACCTCTTTGATCTGCAGCCCCTGCCCGAGGACTACTGGGCTGGTGTTAGTGGCCTGGGAGTGGAAATCATAGAACAGTTTGGATTGGAAGGGACCTTTGAAAGATCACCTAGTCCAACCCTCCTGCCATGGCACTAGAACAGGTTCCACTAGAACAGGTTGCTCATGGCACGCCATCATCCATGACTCTGTTTTGATGAAGTCTGTGGCACATGTTGATCATGTTTAGTGGTGGGACCACAGGGGGTTAGGTTTTCATGCAGTCCCCTAGCCGTGTAAGAGGGGCTGTGTAATTAGGATTTGTAAATGAGGTTACACAAGCCTCTGATTTCAGTGGGGTTTGTGGGCTGAGGCATGAGAGAATCAGCGCGTTTAGGCAAAAACAATCAACAGGAGAGCTGCTCGTTAACAGCTGAAGTAAGACTTGATCTTGTAGGCGAGAAAATAGCAGCATACAGATCTGGGAATAACTTGTAGCTCAGGAAGTTGTAGTGTATCTTGAAGGGATTTTTTTTTTTCTTCCTTAATGTGCTCTGGCACTACTCAGACAGTGTGCATTAACCTAGTGTTTTCTGAAGGCAAGCACTTACAGACCAAGCATTAGAACATCTGTTGTGCAAATGGCTTGCCTGTTACCTCAAGGGCCATTCATTGCTTTCAAACCCCAAACATCACCCCATGAACAGGTAGGGGCTTTGTGACTCGGTGTCCAGAGTGGGGAGAAAGGGCACACGGGGGGAGGAAAAAAAGGGGAAAAGCTCTGCTTGTCCTGAAACCTAGGTCAGCCCTTTCTGCTGTGGTGGCAAACCAGTAGATTAAGGCTCACTTGAAGGGATCTGACAGAGTCTTGCTTTCTCTGCAGCAAGAGGTGGTGCTGACATGCAGCTCGGGGCAGTGGGACAGATCTGTGACTTGTGACCCTGTCGACTGTGGTGTCCCTGACCAGTCCCACGTGTACTATGCCGAGTTCTCCTGCCCCGAGGGGACCACCTACCCGCACAGATGCTCCTTCTCCTGCATCCATCCAGCCAAGCTTCAAGGTATGGTCTGGAGTGTTGAGGGATTTAACTCTACTTGTTTGATGCCACCTTTACACTGCTGTCCCAAACTGTTCAAATAGAGAATTTTGACTTTGAATTTCCCAGTTATCCTGGCTTCTCCCAGCCAGCTGGGCTCTTGAGAGACCTCCCAAAATGGTGGGCCTCCATCCCCTTTGAACAAGGACACCATAGTGTGAGGATAATTCCCTCTGACTCCCATCCCTGGGCTGGCAGCCATTATCCATCCACTTCAGGGTGTAGGGATGTCTTCTCCTGATAGCTGGTGAGGTCTGGCAGCCTCCAGCATTATGGTGACAAGGGAGGCAGGAAGTGTGCAGGCAGCCAGTGCGGACAGACAGAGAGGACTTCAGAGAGCCAAAAGTGGCTCAGTGCCTGGTGGCTGTGGGGAAAATGTGTGGTTCGGGAGTCCTGGGGCTGCATAAAGCTGCAGAGACTGATGCCCACAGCTGCAGAGCAGTCTGGGAGATGTTCACTACCCAGACGCACAGCAGTTCCCCAGACACGCCATGGCCTGGCTTTCATTCTGCCGACTCCATCAATAGCCACAGGAATGTTTTTAAGCCAAGCCGGAGAAAGAGAGCTACTGTTCCTGTCTATAGAAGGCTGAGCTGGATGAGATTTCGGGGCTAATTACCTTGACAGCTTCAAGCATTGGGACTTTATGTGAGTTTCCACCAGCGCCTTTGCTCTGAACAATCACATACAACAAATCATTTTAATGGGTGCCCTATTTTATGGAGACATTTATAGCTGAAACGTATGAAAATCATTTACTTTTTTTTTTTTTAAAGTTAAATCTAAGGAGCAAAAACTGCAGGGAATTAAGGTCTCATTTCAGGATGGGGTGGGGGGGAATGCCAGCAGATCCCCAGCGTGAGCTGATCAAAGGGTAGCATGTGAATGACGGCTCGACAGCCCAAATTCTGCAAGAACCGATGCCTGTTGCCTTAGGTGGGTCACCTGAGGGCAGGACTTTAATCTGATCTTTCCCTCACAGCCACCTCTTGTTCCCGCTGAAGTCGACGGGAGGTTTGCCATGGGCTCCTTTGGTGGGAAGGTGTCCCCTTGATGGAGCGCCCTGGGTGACTTCCAGCGGCTGACACGATGGCTGATGGTGCTCAGCCAAGGCTGCCGAGCCACACGGGTAAACTCACAGAGGTCCAACTGACTCAGCTGAGCTGTCGATGCAGGGACGTGCCTGATGCTTGTTCTCCCCGAAGGCTCTCATCCTTGCAGGCAGGCTCTCAAGGCTAATAAATGCTAAGAATAGGCAAGGAAAGGATGACAGGGCAGCATGGTGCTCGGCGGTGAGGAGAGACCCTCAGCAGTGCCAACCCGCTGGGAATGCAGGCGCTGTGTGGAGGCCTGGCCTTGTCCCTGGTCCAACAACAGTTGCAGGCAGAGCAGAGATCCCGTAAAAAGAAAGAGATGCTCAAAGGGAGCATGGAGTCAGTCTGGTCACACCAGGAACCTGTTGATCCAAACCCCTCAGTAAGAAGAGTCCCATTCACTCCAGGGCAGCTTCTTTTTCTTGCTCAGCAGTTCCCGGTGAACCATCCATCATCCACACCATGTGGCTGATGGAGTCCTGGACACTCACTGCAGGCACCCAGAACTGTGCAGTTTCGGCCACCCATTAGCTGGGTCAACCCAACCCCCTTTTCTCTAGAGGGACAACAGAGAGTTAGGCTGTAAGCCTCTAGTAATGGGTGGTTTGAATTCCCAGTCACACCAATTAAGGTTCCGACATCTGTCCTGCTGGCACTTTCCAGCTTGCGGAGTGTGTGTAGCACAGTGTTTGACAGCTTGTAAGGCAAGCTGCAAAAAGCACCTGGGGAGAATGGAGATAAACTGAGCTAAATATGACAGATAGCTGTCATACACAAAAGCCCCCAGCCCACTGAAGGCTGTCCTGAGACATCACCGGAGAGGGGAATTTTAAGGGAAAGTTTTGGGGACATTTGCAAAACAAAGATCCTTTCTCTGTTCCCTAGAAGTTGGCCGTTCCCCACTTCTGTCTGTATTCAAGGAATTCGGTTTCTGCCCCAGGCTGACCAACCATGTAATGGAGTCCATGGTCTTCATATTTGTTGTCTTTCTTGGCATCAGTACCCACTCTAACAAGAGGACTTCTGCTGATTGCTCTGAGCTTGCCTCAGCAGGACTCTATCCCCAGGTCAGCTTTAACCTCAAACACTGCTTCTCTTTTGGGGTCAGGATCAAACCAGTGGCTGATGTGCCTGGAGGATGGTCTCTGGTCACTCCCCGAAGCCTACTGCAAGCTGGAGTGCGATGCACCTCCTGCGGTGGCCAACGCCAAGCTCCTGGTCCCCCGGTGCCTGCAGGGGAACCACGACGTGGGCTCGGTCTGTCGCTACAAGTGCAAGCCTGGATACCACGTGGCTGAGAACGTAGTGGGCAAGCCTAAGAAGTAAGTCTGTGGCGGATCTGTTGTCACCATTTCCTTTTTTCCTCTTCTCCCAACGTGAACGAGAAGGGGAGGTGATGGTATGCTGGCAGTCTCGAAGAGCTGATTTGATAGGTACAAGGCAGAGCAGCTTGCTTTTGGTCATGAAGATTTCTTAAGATACGAGAGGTATTCCCCTGGTTTAGGTGAAAGCAGGTGGGAACAAGATGGAAGCTGCTGATGCATTCATGTGTATGGTAAGTGCCTTAACCTAAAGCATGCGAATTTTCCCATACACCTCAATGTACTTGTCAGTTGCTGAAAATTAAGCATGTACAGAAGTGTTTGTGGACTCTTAGGTGATTAGATGTAATAAGATGCTGGTAGATTCCTGGAGCTACTGTCCATAGACCAAGACACTGAGGGTTTTAAGAATAAATGACTGCTTTTCATCATGGTTAACGTTTTACCCCCTGCATGTCTTGGCTAAATTTAATCTTAAGCATTGGCATTTCAATTGGAGAAGATTTTTCCCGATGCTTCAGGGAAAAATTCCTGGTGATTCACTAGCCCTGTGCTCAGCCAATATCTTGACACTGGGGGGTAAGAAGCATTTTGTCTGTGATGCCTCCAGTTGAAGTCCCCATTGGGTATGGTCACTAAAGATTCCCTGGCACTGGCAGGGTCCTCCCCAGAGTCTTGATGCTAGCCCAAATCAGGTAATTATGTGCTAATTTTTTAATGCCCCCTTCCAGTTTTAATTGGATGCAGACTTCATCTCTACTTTGCTCTGGGGTAGGGTTGTTGTGCACTGGGAAGCAGTTGCCAAATTTCTTGCCTCGTAATGAAGGAAGTGGTTTCTGTAAACAGCTTTTCGCAGTGTTAGGAGCATTTCTTGGGCCAGAGGGAGCTAAGCAAATCATGGTTATGGCCACGATCACATTGACTGCTTTGCAAACTGCGGAGCAGCTTGCGTGCCTGTGGCATTTCAGGCACTGGATGTGCAATCAGATCAATGTAGCTTGCAAAGTTAGGCCATCTCGGCCATGCTGCAGCAACTGCTGGTAAGAAGGATGCCCTCTGGGAGTTCCTGAGGCTCCTCTGATATGTGTGTAACTTCCCTATGGGTCTGAACAGCCTGTGAGAGAAGTCAAGAAAAATAATGCAAAATGGTTTACGTTTTCATAGCAATGCATGTTGACGTAGTATTTTCACATTTGCTGTTATCATTACTACTAATTTGTCTAACATCTTTGATGGTAGAGTACAGTCCTGTTCCAGTAAGCAAAAAAAAAAACACTAACAGAAGCAGAAACTTCATTGTTTTCTTATCATACCACATTAACTGCTATGTGAGTGGCCTGATTCAAAGCAAAAGCCTTTCCTTGGAAGTGTGAATGCCAGTGTACCATCTCATCTGGAGCTCTGCACGTATACTCAGCATGAGTACAAACCCCTCGGCATGTGTAGTGAGCAGCATGTGTAGTGAGCAGCAGCTACTATCCAGTAAGCGGGCCAGTTGATTGCTGGAAATTCTTCTGGTGTTTCAGCCCTGGCAGGCACAGGATGAAGGCTGCCAGAGTGAGAGGTTGCTTGCTTTGTTCAGGCCAGTTTTGGAGAAAGCAAGTTGTTGAAGAAGGCGATGAAGAACTCTGGAAGGGGCCAGCACTGGTGGGGGGCAGGTTGCTGATGTGCTGGTGAGGGAGCAGAGTCTCAGCTGATGACTCAGACATCAGGTTTGGGGGTCTTCTTACGTATTTCTGGGTTCTTTCTGGGTTCATCAAACTGAGTTCTTGATCTGTTGTCTCCTTGTTGTCCATCAGCCCTGCAAGCACTAGCCTTGCTAAAGGATTAGCGTCATACAGATGTTGATGGGCATAGGAAAGCAAGACTTTTTATGTGTACTAGATATTGGACAAAAGTCAGGCACGATCCACAACTGACACTGAAGATTTCCCATGGCAGCTAACTAGCCCAACCTCGGAAATAGTCAGGATCCCTTCAAATTATTCTTCTAGCTCTAGCAATCATAACTTTTTAGAGAGGAATGATATCAGGAGTGTAACCCCCAGCCAACCTCGCCCACAGCTGTTGGGCTCTGCTTCTCCAGGGAAGGTGCAGAGACATCTTTGGGTATTGGTGGGTTCCTAAGGGGTCAGCCCACTATGCTATTATGTGAAAGACATGCTCATCTTCTCACAGCACTGTTATAAGAAGCTTGGTCATTTCCTTCAAGGGCTGCTTATAGGCACCTTCCTTCAGGGATGGCTCTAGATCCCCCTTGGACAGGAACAAGTTAAGCTGTAATGTGAGCGAGTAGAAACCCAGCCCAGTCAGGGCTCAGCATCATCTCCTGGCTAGCTGGTTTTTTGATCAGCCCTCTGCAGTGCATTCTTCTCTCATGTACCTCTTAAGACACCATGGCTGGACTGGGGACCCAATCCTGGGGCTTTGTTCCTCACATGGGAAGGCTATGGTACTCACTTTATGCAGGCTTGAGCCATGGCTGGGATCCAGCTGTCTCTGTCTAAGATGAGATGCTCTTGGACACAGATGTTCATGTGATTCCTCTCACTTCTGTTTCCTTGGTTGAATTTTACTGCAGGGGCAGTAAGGTTACCTAGAAGGCTCCCGCAATCTTAGTTGAAAATCCTTTCCCATAGCATAAGCATCTGTTGTCTCAGAGAAGATACTTTTATCTATTAACTTGAGTGGGAAAGGCCCTTCAGAAATCACTGCTTGTCAACAAGGGATCCTAGAGGAAATGTTGATTGTGTAATCAAGATCCTGCCAGAGATTTCATGCCTTTCTGCTGGCAGGATCATCTGACTGACAATGTTGACATGAAGGGTAAATCTTCTTTGACTCTTCCTAAAGGAAATCTGTTTTCAGCCTGGAGAGCCCACATAACAGCCTGGTTTCCAGCTGCCAAGCTATTTCACATCTAACCCCAAAGTAACAGTTGACAAGGGGAACTTAACAAGTGCATTCATGCTTTGTGATGGGTGGTCTCTGGTTCTGGGCAACTTCTGTTCAATGGCAGCACCAACCCACCCACCTGGATTGCCTAAAGCAATGAACTGCCAAGGAGCAATGTTTGGCATCATCCAGGGCTGCAGCATTGAAAAGAGCCGTCCTGAAAGTCAGAGGTCGGATACTTTGTGGAAAATGGGCGTCACCCCTGCAGTGGTCCCTGCTGTTGCTTCCACCACAAAGTGCCATCTTAAGCAGCTTTCCATCAGGAATATCTAGGACATCCTTTTGAGGAGTGCTGTGATGCTGGGCGCATGCTCTTGGTTTGGGGACCAAACAGGTCAGACCCTGCAGAACAGTTATTTCGTTTACCCAATGTGGGATGATTCCTTGGAGAGAAGAGATCTCAAAGCTACTTTTGTGAGAGGTTGAGCCCATTCTGCTAGCTTGAGGGAATGAAGCGAAGATGAACCAGGCATCCAGGTCTTTTCAGAAAACTTTGAAAGTCTCATACCTGCATTTTGACCAGAGATTATGGGAGCTATGAGACAGTCAAGCCCCCTGATGAGCTTCCATGGAGATGTCAGCCCCTTCGCCTCTTCTTCCTGCTGAAAGACTACGGAGACTATGAAAGAGGGAAAGGAGGCAGGAGAATGTGGAGGAGAAAACAGGCTGGAAGGAGTTAGCGGACTGGGGGCTGGAAACAAATCAGAAAGGTTGCAGCGGCAAAGCAGGACAGCCTAACCCAGGAGCATCAGAGTTTAGCAGGGCACCGGGCCACTGTACATTTGTGGTGGGTGCAAAGGCATGGGGCGCTCACTGCTTCTGCCCACATCTGGCCCCTTCCAGATAAAAGGCAAACACACGTGCAGCTGAGGGAGCCAAGCAGCCAGGTAAAGAAAACACAGGCTGTCAACCGGACTCCTGTGTCACTTCCACCCCTAAGGTCTCTGATGAAGATTTACAGCCCAGGTTGCCCAGGCTGTTTGGAGTGCAGCAGCGGAGGTCCTACAAAGCTGATGTTGCTTTCTTTCAATTTACTGGCAAATCTCCTTGCTTTCCCCTCCCTATTCTTTTTGAAGCTGTCAGTCTCCTGGATGGGAGATGAGGCTTTAGGTTCATTTATCACAGTTCCTGTACAGTAAACCCAGTTCCCCCAAGCTGGCCACCCCAGTACACGGCTGGATCCCGGCCAGGCTCCTGCGTGCTTAGCTCCTGGAGCCGGGTTAATGCTCATGCCTTCATGTCATAAGCAGCCCTCGCTGGCCTCAGAAGTCTCCCCTGCCTCCTCTACCCGTTAGGCGTCCGCTTGCCCGGTTGGAGGGGGAAGCTTTGACTCTGATTTTCCTGGCTTCCTTGTTAATCCTCGAGAAATGCCGCTAACCCAGATCAGAAGAAGTCGGGGAGCGGGGTCTGGAAATTTCAAGCTGCTATGAGGTTGTGTTTTTTCATATATATACATATGGTTTTTTTTAAAAAAAACCTCTCCCTTCCTTTCTCCTTGCCTTAATATAAACTGCTCACTTCATACGTGCAGCAGTGGTCCACATGCCACCTTCTACCCTGGGGTCAGCCCAGGCTAGCCCTGTTTGAAGTTCTCCCGCACGGATGCTGGTGATGGGGTGAGCCTCCGGAGAGAGGTGGTTTCTTCCCCCAGGTCTAGGGGGGTCCAGGTCTGGGGAGAGATGGGAGAGACTGTGGAGCCCACTGACCCCACACTGGGGTCACTCCAGCACCACATCAAGACAAGGAGCCCTGGTGAAGACGATGGGGCCCTGAACCACGGTGTGCACCTGTGCAAACTGCAAATCCCATGGCGTGTCCTCTCCATGCTCGGCCCCTCTCCTGAAGTCCTCCTGTGGCTCCTGGGCAAAGGGCCTCTGCTATGATTTGGAGGATCAACAGGGAGGTGCAGTGGCTGCATCGGTTATAACCCAGTGGCCAGCGGGGGAGCGAGAAGTAGCATGTAGCTGGGATGGTCCTGGTCTGTAAAGGAGTTTTCTCAGTGCCTGAGGCATTGCTCTTGCAGTGAGGCTTTGCACCACCAGTTTGCTCCTGTTGCCATAATGCCACCAGCTTAACCCCCAGTGATTTACCCCTTGCAAGTCATACAGCTGGATCACAGCCTGCATGCCAGGCAACTCAAGGAGGGGAAAATGCTGCCTGAGGACCTGGACATCCAACATGGATGTATCAGGATCTCCCGGCATGCACCTTCCCTCGCCTTTAAATGTGGGCAGAGTGATCAGACAGATGTGGGAGGAGGCAAGGTCTGATAGGGACATCTTCAAAAGGCAGTGACCATCATCCCAGTGGAAAGGGCAAGCAACCAAAACAGTTAAATTAGGGGTGGGCTGAAACCACAGATGCTCACAATGGGATCCAGAGTTGCTCCTCCTCAACACCCTTCCAAAATAGTACACAGTTGCAGTTCCCTTCACTCAATTCGAGGCTACTGCTCTTGAGGTGACTTTGCAGCATCACTTGCTGCTCAGGTGATCACACTGTGGCCACCCACACTCCCAGTGTGGTCTGGTGGGAAGATCTGTGCAGAGCTCTGTGCCGGGGCACCTGTCATATCCAGTTCCATCCCGTTCCCTGTCTGCCTCTAGGTTACCTGCTGGACTCTGAGTTCACCACAGCAGGAACCCACTATTTCACTTACACAGTCTTTAGGAAATCCAAAACAGATCCCTCATTTCTTAAGGGAGAACAGGAATCTCTAAGAGCTGCAAATATTTAAAAAGATGAGAATGTTTCAAAAAGCTCTCAAATTTGTCATCCAGGAGTTCCCAGCAGAAATATAATGGGAATGGCCACTAGCTCCTGCCCCAGGTCTGGCAGTGGGGTGCAGATAGGGTCCCCTTGCCTCTCTAGGCTGCATGACCCTGTACTGTGTGTTGGGGGGCAGCCAGGTGGCCCTATGCAATGTCTGCTGCTGCTCAGAACAAGGGGCAATTTAGTGCTTCCCCCCAGAGGTTTCTCAAACCTAGTTAAACTCCCCTCCACATACCTGCGGCATGCTATAAACTCCATAATGCAGTGCCTGAAGCCCTGCCTGCTGGCACCGGTGGTGGGAGAGGGCAGGGGCAAGCAGCTGGAGCAGGCTGCCTAGTAAAGAAGGACAGGAGGTAGGGGGAAGAAAGTCTCGTTAAGGATGGAGCAATCAGCACTGGCTCAGGTAAGGCTCATCAGCACTGTCAAAACATACGTGTCAAAGTCCGAGGTCACGGTGACATATCTTCTCGGGGTTTTGATGCCTCTATGTAAAAGGTGTGGTGTCTCTCTCTCGCTGCCAAGGACAGGAGACTGAAAAGCGGGTGGGCTCTGCTCCTGGACTTTTTCTTCCTTTCTTTTTTTCATCATTTTTTTGGCAAAGTAGTTTGCGACTGTGCTGTTTTAGCAGCACAGGATGGTATTGGTCTGCTGCGGTACGACAGCCCCTCGGCGAGAGCAGGATTGACAGATCTGGCTGGAGTACAAAGAGGAGGCTCAGGAGTAGCTGGGTGCAGGCCAGCAGGATTTACTGGTGGAGGCTCACTCCATCCAGCAAAATATGTAGTTACTGGCGGTGGGACAAAGCAGCCCAGGACCCGCAGGGGCTGTGGGGCAGAGGGGCATGATTTAGGGGGATCACGAGAGGTGGGGAGCAATGAGGTGGTGAGTGCAAGGCAAAAACATCCAGGGCTCCTAAATCATTGCGATCCCCCAAGTGAGAGGAAGAAAAGGCATTGGGTTAAGCATGGGCTGTCCCTTCAGGAGAGCCTGCCCGTGGTGAGGGGTGGGATGGCATGGGAGAGCCCCACGCAGGGGCTTGGTTGTGCTCCAGGAGAGCTAGACTGCTCCTGCCTCTGTAGGATGCTTGATACAGCCAAGGTGGGGTTTGTTTGGGTGCTGCAGCCCAGTCTGGCATCTGTGTTTCCCCAGGAAGTTCCTGAAGGTCCAGTGCCTGGAGACTGGGCAGTGGGAAGAAGGCCGCTGCATCCCCGTGGTGTGTGAGCCACCCCCTCCCGTCTTTGAGGGCATGTACAACTGCACCCAGGGCTTTGAGCTGGACAGCCAGTGCATCCTCAACTGTGAGCCACAGGGACAACAGGTAAGTGACTTGGAGGAGAAGTGGAGATTGGCCAAGCATTGTGGTTCATTGTACCTGAAAACAGCAAGGTTCCCTGTGCCCCACTGTGCAGATAGCAGCTTGGCCATCCCCAGAGCCAAATACCCATGTAGTACCAAACAGCAGGTGCCCTGCAAACCCAGAGCTTTTCTTGCTGAATACCACCCACGGCACAGAGTGCACCACTGCCTGGGAATGCTCTCCTGCTTTCTGGTGACCCTTTCAAAAAGCAGTGGTCCTAAGTAAGCCTGATTGTCTTGAGTGAAAAGGGTCAGAAAGCAAAAGCAGAGGGTTTCCAGAAGGTTTTGGAAGCTGCTGTGAATGCATTCTCCTGGAATGACAGGCAACCTTGCTGCAGCAGGCTTGCTAACCAAGAGGCTTGCCTGGGCATGGAGGCTTCTGCCATGCTCTTCCTCCCAGGTTTCACATCCAACCTGCTGGAAGGGTCTTGTCAAAAGAAGTTCAATTGATTCCTTCTGGTGGGGTCCAGCAGCAGCTGGAAAATAATTTGCTTTCTGGTCGGTAGTGCAAAGCACACATAGGCTGGACCAGGTGGCTGCCACCCAGCTGCCTTGGAAAACTTCCCTCTGGACTTCACTGGCAGGAGGGGGGTCCCTGCATTTTGGTCCGCCCAGAGCTGGGAAGTGGCCAGGTAGGGTGAACCACGCCACTGCTGGTAGTAACACTGGCTGCTCTCCCTCTGCTTTGCAGGTTCCCATCATCTGCACCAAGGAGGGCTTATGGACAGAGGAGTTCAAACTGTGCGAGAGCTTACGGGGCACCTGCCCGCCACCCCCGGAGCTGAATTTCTTGGAGTACAAGTGCGAGCAGGGACATGGCATAGGTGAGGGCAGGTGAACGCTAAACAGAAAACCAAACCTTATGTTGACTCGGCTTTCTCAGAGAGCTGAAGGTCATGATGACTTTTCTTGTACTAATCCCCACTAAATCTAGGAAGAAACTCCTGTTTTCTCTTCCATCCTCTTTCTAAACGTAGAGCCAGGGACAGCATTAGTCTTGCCCATGCCCTGGTTGTACTCATGGGCGAGAGACTCAAAGCTAAAGCTGGCTCCAGTGTAAGAATCTGTGTTTTCAGAAGGAGCAGGGACTTGTCTACAGGGCAAACCCAGCCCTTTGCAGTAATTTTCCTGATCTCCAGCCCTCTGATTCTCCTGAGGTCTCTCCACTTGTTAGTACTGCTGATGTTTGCAGGGTTAACATGGCAGGTCCTAGACAAAAGCTGCAGTGACAATAGCATGTAACAGGGCACTTTCACCAGATGAGGGACCACATCATCCATTTCTTTCTCCAGGATCTGGTCACTTTGTGCTTTCAGGAAAAGCTGCAATGCTCGGTGACAGTCATTGCGTCTTGTCTGGCATGCTGCTGGACAGGATGCTTGAGCAAAGCCCATATCACTGAAGCAAACACACCAGACATCCGGGTCTGATCAAAATAGGCCAAGGAAAGTCTAAGGGCAGGGCCTGCTAAGGTTAAGATTTGGACAGACCTGATGTGAGGCTGGGGTTAGGGCTGGGATTTCCAAGGTGGTTTTTGCAACTTTTTTTTCTTCCTAGGTGATAATAAGGCAGTGGGAATTCAGCATGGTAGAAAAACTATGAAAGATGCTTTCTAACATGTTAACAAACATTCCATGACATCTAGGTCAGACTTATTTACATGCTGGATCCCATGTCCTGTCATCAGGGCTGGCTTGTTGCCTCTTAAGGCATGTTCAATTTTCCTCTTATCTGGGACAAAAGAGTTGGCCACCCTCCTGTAGGCTGTTGCAGGGGGAGGAGTTGTCATCCCAAGTTGGGAGGGAAAGGGACTCCTCTATGTCCACCGCTACCTTTGGTGAGGAGCCTACATGTTTGGGTCTCGTGCCCTCCTGTAAAACACCATTGCCTCACTCATGTCCTCAAGGCTCTCTCTCCTCCGGCAGGTGCTGTGTGCATACCTTCCTGTATCATACCTCCCAGCGACCCCGTCATACTGCCCGAAAACGTAACTGCTGAGACTATGGATCACCGTCTGCAGCCCACCAGAGTCCAGGTAAACACCAGGGGGGTTGCTGGCAGCATAGAGGGGAGCCCCCCTCCTCTCTATCTGTTTGTTTTTTGGTATTTTTTTAAACCAAAAATCTCTTTGCCTTGGGTGAAGAAGGGTAAGACTCGGGAAGACAAGCAGCATAAGTGAGCTTGGGGCTGGCTGACCCTCTCCAAGGAGCTTCCCAGGCTGCATGCTCTGGAGGTATCTGCTGCTCCCCATAACCAGGTTTCAGTGCCAAGGTCCTCCTCTCTCCTACCACTTCTTCCTCCTCTTCCCTCCCCTGTGGATGCTACTGCACAGCCTCCTCTCTCCCGTACCAAAGTTCAGCATAAGTTATCAGCTCCCAAGCCAGCTTTCAAGGACTTGCAAGATACCACAATGAATGAAGTTAAATGGAGGAATCCCGCTGATTTTTCAGGATGTGCTGCATGCCTAAACCTGCTAAGCTGCTGTTATTGTCAGCCAGTGTTCTGGGAGAGCAAAAGCCACCCCTGGCACAGCATGAGTCTGGGTCCCTGACTACCTGGCAGCAGAGACGCAACCCCAAGCAAGCATCTCCCTGCCAGGGAGGAAGCAGGGCACTGTCAGCTGAAAGGTGTCTCCAGCTGCCAGGACCCACTGGCCGGCCAGTTGCCTCTGCTGCTGGAACAGGGGAGCCTTTCCCTCCCCATCTCTTACTCATTTTGTAGGCAAAACAGCTCAAATAGCTCAAATAGTTTGGATCCTCACGGCACGACTTTCCCAAAAAGCATCTCTGCCTGGGTAATATTTCTTAAAATAAAAACGAGATGCATAAGGAAGGAGATGGAACAAAGAAAAGCAAACAATCTTCCCAGGAGCCAGTGCTCCCATCCAAATGCTTTCCCCTCCTCCTGGGAGCCCGCAGGAGGCCCAGCATCGTGCCTGTGGATACTACTGTACGTCGCCTTGAATCAGACCCACGACAGATCACTGCCGGGGGGGTGAGGACGCCCGGGGTGTGTGGGATGGTTAAGCACGAGCCTTGGAAGGAGTCCTTGCCTTTGAGGGATCGAATGGCTTGGCCTGTCAAGGCAGTGGTGTTCGGCTTCCCTTTCACCGCCACTGTGGGCTCTTGTGCAAGGGAGGCATTTTGCAGAGAGGAGGAGGAGGAGGGAGGGAGGGACGGCATTATTTTAAGAAGTGGTTCTCCCCCTTGCCAGGACCTCTCTCCCTGGACTGTCTTGTTTTCCTCTCTGCCCCGGCTCCTTCCTCTGCTCCCTGCTTTGCTCCTCCAAGCCTCCAACAGCTTGCCATTCCCAGGAGTTTCCACGTTTGTGAGGTGATGGAGAGGACGGGGTGAACCACACAGGGAGCTGCAGAGGCCACTTGGGGATGGCAGGGCCCTGTTTTACTTTCAGCTCTGGTTGCATGTTTGTCCCTTATTTCCAAGCCTGGAATATGAGTATACTAATATGAATATGCTAAAATGCCATTCAAGTTGCTCAACAACCACATATGAAACATCCCGGTAGGGTTCAGATGCAAACATCCTCTGGGCTGAGCAGGAATCGGCTAGCTCAGCCAGCAGCCCCAGCCTCTGCCCCATCTGACGGCGGCACCCTCTGGGTCTGCCTTCCCTGCACTGGCTGAGGATGGCCAGGACCTCATCCTGGCCCAACCCCATAATGGTCTCGACTGAACATGCAGTAGAAGGACCTGCAGCAGGTCTGCATGGGCAGAGCTGCCCCATCCCCAGCTGCCATGCCAGCTGGGAATGCTGGAGCCAGTCGGCCTGCTGCTACGCATTTTGAATGGGAGGCTAGGAGAAAACATACGTGCCCCTTTGTGCGACTCCACTGCTGTGAAGGGCATCCTAGGACACTTTCACAGTCCAGCCGTCATTTTATGGGGCCTCAGATTTCAAAGTCTGCCTGAGCTTTACAAGGAGGAAATTGCATGTGCGGTGGGGCTTTTCTTCCCTCCGTGTAATCATGAGTGCTCCCCACAAACCCCCGCTGAATGAGCGGGACAACATGTTCCAGCACGGTGAAACTGAGCCCTTCACATATCGCTCTTGTGTCCAGTTGGCTGTAACAGCTGAGTTTGAGCCTCGTAAATACCACTGATAACCTCAGCCCCACAAATGAACGTGAGTCTGATGTATCTGCTTCAGGCCAGGTCTGGGGAGGTGAGTCCTCCCAGGACCCAGTTCTCAGAGCCTGAGCGGAGGTCAATGACCAAATTAATGCAGGCATCGAGTGGGGACTGGCTGAGCCCACCCGTCCTGTACGAGTGAGGAGCTGGCGAATCCAGCGTCATGCAGAGAAGTGATGGCAGACTTAGCCTGTTGTGGCCCCAGGGTGGCTTCGTCCCAACAGCAGCTTGTGGCCAAGTCGGCCACCGTGAGGTGGCGCTGCCAGCCAAACCCACTTCTCTGGTGGTCCCTGCCATCTCCTTTTGTCCTCTCTCGGTTGTGCATCCATATACATCTATGTATAGACACATGCATGTCTATCTAGCCTCTGCCTTGAACAACGTACCCTGGTTTGGGGGTGAACCAGATGTAGCTGCCTTGGGTTTGATGGGCTTCAAAGGGTTTCCCTCTGGGCAGAGGTGCAGGGAGGGTCTTGCGGGTGCCACTGCTGTTCTGCACCGCAATGAGCAATGCAGTGTTGTGGAGGGCTCTGTACCTTCAGAGAGTGTTGATGGCTGTTGTCCTCCCTCTGCTGCCTTGCCTAACAGCTCTTTTCTCCTTTCCTCCTCAGCATATTGTGTGCACGGGCAGGCTGCGGTGGTATCCAGACCCCTCTGTCATTCACTGCATCCAGTCATGCGAGGTAAGCCCCCCTGTACTCAGCACGAGCTGCCTGCTCTTTGCAGGAGAGCTCCTGGCAATGAAGACTCACTCCAGCACAAAGCTGGATGGCTTTGACTTTATGTTTGCTTTGAGCTGGGCCAAGGCTTGCTGGCTCAGTGGAGACACCAGAGCAAGCATCTTTGGGTATGGTTCCCCGCAGCCAGGGTGATGCTGGGGAACGAGAGCTGCAGAATAACCCATTTCCTTCCTTGCCTGCTTCTTCTTGGCCAGCCCAGGAAGAATGTTCTAGCAGAAGGATTTCACTGGCAAGGGGTATCCCCAAAAAGCCTGTGCTGACTCCAAGCCTGAATATTTCCTTAACCAGAACCGCAGTTCTAGAGTAACGCGGATCCAGAAAAGCCCTGTGTGACTCACATGTCCAACCAAAACAACTAGGATTTCCAGCCTCGTACATGCAAAACAAACCGCTCCTGAAGAATCTGCAGACAAAGAATTCCTTGCAGAAATAGGTTTGCTGCTCATTTTGCCTTGAATAATGACCAGGCAGGAGAAAATCATAGTCAGCCTGGAGTCAGTTTGCAAAGGAAATTAAAAATAGGCAGTCTTTGTCAAGCAATAGTTGTTATTATGATTGAAGATAAAAGGAAAAAGTGGTGGGGTATTTTGGAATTTTGTATGCTGAAAATTTGGGATTTTTACCAAAAGGAAAATGTAAATGAAATTTGTACACCAAAAATAGCTTTGGGTTTTGCTGATTTCTTTTTTTTTTTTTATATGCTCATTTCAATGCAAATGATCGCTTTTGCTCACCGATTCTGCCTAGCTCAGCTCTTTGTCAGCTGAAGTGTAGGAGAAAGGGCGATGTTGCAGGGGGCATGTCCCCAGGAAGGAAATGTTATGGTCAACAGAGGTGCAGCAGTTATTTCCCAAACTTGATGGCTGTGTTGTGTGTCTCTACTGCAAGGCATGGCCTGCAAGCATAAGGGAATGAGGTGCTGTGTGCTAGAGAGGTGTTTGATGGTTGAGTACTGGTCCTCCAGTATTTTGAGAGCTCCAGGTCTTTCTAAACCACGTCTTTTAGCTCAGCTCTGGGGCAATATATTTGAAGTAGGATGCGCTTATGTGGAAGAGCAGTCCAGATGGTTGTGATGATCCTATCTGTGGTTCTCCTGCTAGCAAGGGAGAACCACTCCTTGCGATGTCTAGGAGTTGAACCTGCCAAAAAAGAAGTAAATGGGATGTGAGGTGCTCCTTCACTTCCTGTGCAGCTCACATTGAAAGAAAGCCAACACAGGCATAAGGATGCTCCTTTAGGCTCAGATACACCAGACTGACCACAACCTTTCCTCCTCTATGTATGGTTCCTGCATTTCACCTTGGGTCTGTGTCTTCAGCAAGAGGTCCTGGAGGGGATGATGAAAAATGCCAGCTTATTTGTGTGCGTGCATGTGTGTGTGAGAGAGAGAGACAGGGACCAACTACCTGAAGTCCCAGCATCTCACAGTAACAGTCACTGTCTTCTCATTGGCTGCCCAAACATGCTCATGGCCAACACGACCACTTTCTGTTCCTGGATGCTTGTCATCCCCTTTTACTCTTAGAAAGCAATCCTAGACAGCAGTCTTAGCATACAGTAGGTTAAGCAAGCCAAAATCTTGCAGTGTCCTACCAGAAGATGGAGAGTCCATGCTCTTAATCACCATTGTAGACTTTTTAATGCCTCTTCTGCTTTCAATTAATCTTTCATCAGAAGCGACTGAGCAGTACATACTCCTCCTGCTGACGTCTCACGAAAGCCCTGCACAAAGTTTCCTTGTGCCGAAAATGTCTCTTTTGATACGACCCAGGACTATATCTGTTATATCTGCAGTTGCATCTGTCTGGCAGCTCAGAGATATCCTGAGGTCAGCAAGTACACCCAGATCTTTCTCTATCTCCTTTGTTTCCAACTGCTGAGCTCCAAGCTAACAGCAGATGTTTTACCATCAGTAAAAGAGCTTGCCCTTCAATTTTATACAAGTGCATGTCATCCTGTTTCTCTCTCTAGTCCTTCGGGTCATCTAACTATTTGTCAGATATCCTGCTCCTCCTCTGTGGAACAATGTCTTCTTCCTCGTTAGCAACTTTGTCGGTGCAGGCCTATTTTTAAGGTCACAGTCACTCACTGTAATACTAATGAAGATTCATCCTCAGATAGTTTCTTTCACCCTGGTGCTCTCCTTTTTGATACAGCTCATAGCTGCCTCCTCCCTGTTCTCTTCCTCCTCACTTTTCATATGTGTCTTTGATTATTATTTTCATTGGGTTTTCTTCTACGATGCTGCACGTTTTTAAGGTTGGAGTGATACCCCAAGTCTTCCTAGATAACACTTTTTCACATGTGTTTTATAGTAGTCATTGTCTTGCCATAAAGAATAACTCTTACCAAAAGCATCTCATTCAAAGCATTGCTCAGCGCTGGGAAGAAGGGAGGTGTTACCAGTCCCTTCATCCGACCGCAGAGAATGCCCTGAATGTTGTTTCCACCTCATCTGTGCTGGCTTCCATGCTCATTCCTATTCCTCTGCCCCTGCAGAACATAGCCCCTCCTGGGTCTGAGGTGGTTCAGCTTGACTTGCCATGTCCGTGGGATGTCTTAGTCCCAGGTTCCTCCTCATCTCACAGTAATGCCTCACTGGAGGCACTCCCTTTAGAAGCCCAGCCTCTGCTCTCCACTGGGCAGTGAAATGCTGTTCCAGAGGACTGTTCAGGTCACCTCGGGTCTGAGTGACCCCTCAGAGATGCTGTTGTCTCTCCATTGACTGCCGAGCACGTGTTGGATGAGGAAGTTTTCTCATCTGGATGCCTCAGTGAGGGGAACAACCCTGTGTAAGAGAAATCCAGGACACCTGGCTGCTTGAACCATCAGTGGAGTCACTTCAGGCTGGGGCATGGCAGCAGTAGCCAAGCCTCAACCTCTGCAGCCTCAGCTGGAGCCCTGCCTCACGTTGGAAAGTTAGGTCGCTGCACAATGGCGTTGGAGAGATTCTCGCTCATCTTTATCGTACGCTGGCAGCGGATCAGCCTGCGTGCTCATCCTTCTCGCTCCTCTCCCCACCTCCCTTCTCTTTCCATTAATCTGATTGTCCGTCTGCCTCCCGGTCTCTTGCTGCGCCTTGCCAAGTTCCCCATCCTCGGAGAGTGGAGGCACGTAGTTCAGTGGGCGAGGGAGGGAGGGAGAGAGGGAGGGAGGGATGCAAACCCTTCCAGGAGCCCGTCAGGAATACGAGTTAGCACTGAGCGTGCTTCACCTCTCAAGGGCCAGTGGAACATCTCATCCTCTGCCATCAGTAGAAAAACAGATGGCAGCACCGGTGGGGGGAGCGGAGACGAGGGAGCTTGGGGCTGGGTGGAGAGGGGAGTAGTGGAGGAGAGAAACCCCTCCTCCCCGCTGTGGTTTGGGGGGAGATGCTTGTGGTCCTGGTGGTGTGCTCAGCTTCTAGGAGGGAGGTGTTTGCAGCATCTGGGGCAGGTTTGTCCCAAGCCACCCCAAGGCGACCAGCTCTCAGCTATCCTCCTCCTGTGCCCAAGAGCAAGTGAGGCTGTTGGCTTCAGAGGAGGAGACATCATGTACAGTGAGCCAGGCTGCTTCCTTGGACTATTCCTACCATGGTCCAAAACAGTCCATGCATGAGTGTGGCCAACATTGGCTGCTATAGAGCACCTCCTAGTTTGCGCAAATCACCAGCTCTGCACCCCTCTATCTTCCACAGTTGTGCAACATGCTGACCTTGCCCCCACCTCCAGCTCTGTTTCATCATTGCATGCAGGTAGCAAAGGGTTAATTGCAAGGGATTTAAGGCAGCATGCTTTGGACAGACCACCAGTAGGCAGAGCTTCAAACTGGTATGGTGGCAGCTGGACAAGAGCTACCCCCAGCTGTGATCTGCCTCATAGGGTAGCAGTTCCTTCCTGATGTGACTCGGTACCTTTCTCTGGTTGTGGCTGGCTTTGCTGTGCTTTGCTCTGAGCAGCCCTGCCTGCATGCTGGGGGAACAAGCAGAGACTTTGGCTTGAGATCTTTGCTTCATGCCCTGGGTGAAGATGGGCCATACCAGAAAGCTGTCGTGAGTGTGAGCTGCTGGGAATTTCTCAGGTCTTCCCCGCATGAGCACGAGGTCTCGCTGCCCTTGCGCGTGCTGCTGGTCATGTTGTCATGATCGTAAAACACTAATCTGTTCCCTGTTTTGTGGTTTTCCTGAGGTATTACAATGGAAATGATGAGATAGGGATTGAAGTGTGTTTGTAGTTGCAAGTTGTTCTACAGCCTCTCGATCCAACAGGTAGTCAAGGACCCTGATGGATCCTTGGCTCTTCCCACCAGCATGCACAAAACCCTCGCTCGGCACGTCTCTGGCTTGTGTCCAGAGTTTATCAGCCAGATTTAACTCCTTTGAAGACATATACAATAGGGGCGACGGGAAGTCTTGTCTAAAATCTGGATCCTGCTGCGATGGGAGACAGGGTGCAACTTGCTCCCTGGGGAAAACACTGCAGCCAGAGTCCAGCTGCAGGCAACCGCCTCTGCTCCTCACTATTAATGTGGCTGAGGCCCCTTGATTGTCCCTCCTCCCAGACCCAGGAGCTCTGATTTTGTACCATGGCAAAGCTCTGCTCCGTAGGAAACCAGGCAGAAACATTATGCTGGTGGGATGCCCCACTCCGGGAAAGAGATCCTCTTCTGCTCTCCTGGGACTTAAAGAAAATGAAGGCTACAGGCACCACAGCTTCTCCAAGGAGACTCTCTCCAACAAGAGCAACTAGGTATCTCAGCATGGCCAGAATTTAAAGTCACCCTCTTGTGATGCTCACATCATCATTATCATAGAATCATAGAATGGTTAGAGTTGGAAGGGACCTTAAAGATCACTGAGTTCCAACCCCCCTGCCATGGGCAGGGACACCTCCCACTAGACCAGTGTCTCACCACCCTCACAGTAGAGAATTTCTTTCTAGTATCTGCCAGAGGTGGAAGGCAAGATGAGGAGCTCTCTACATACCTGCTGGGTACATTTTCATGCTGCTCTTGGCATGAGCAGCATGGGTTGCTTAACATGGGATAAAGCCTTTCAGGGGATGAGACTGAATAAATTTAGTCCTCTTCCAAAAATCTCCATTGAGACATACTTTTACTAATCTGGGAGAAGATCTCTGTTCCCTGCACATATGTGGAGTGTGACTGTAGAAACCTCATTTTCTTAAGAGACAAAGCAAATGGAGGGAAGAAAAATGATCACACACCAGCATGGTGCAAGGACAGGCCTGCAGGGACAGGCTTAGAGAGCCCCAAAAGATGGGAGCCTTTTGGCATCGGTAGGACCACAGCACTCAGACTAACCTTTCACCAGAGAGGTGGAAACAGCCTCAGGTCCCCCAACCCATGGCTGTGGAGGCTGGCCTGCACTTGGGTTGCCTCAACCTATGGCTGCTTCTCTGCCCTCTTCAGCTCAGGTGCCACCCCTCCATCCCTGTCCATGTCCCCCTTTCCCCTCTCCCGGTGGTCACAGTCATGCAGCCAGTGACACAGACAGAGGGAGCAGGAAGCCACTGAAAGCACCCGCTGAAATAAAAATCAATGAGTCGCTTCTGATAATAAACAAACATCCCCAAGCACAGCTCAGCCAACTCCTCTTCCACCACGAATGTTCATTCCCCTTCAGCTCCTTCATCCCTCATACGTTGTTTTTCTTTCTGTTTAAGATCTGTAACAAGAACTTGGCAGAAACCAGATACAAGTGGGTCAGGAGGCCCTTGTGGTTTTCAGGGCTTGTTTTCCATAACCCGTTCTATCCTGCAACATACTTTGCACAAATGGCTTGGCAGGAGATCTAATCCGTGGCAGCAGGCAAGCTGCTGAGGGCAGGATCACAGGCTGGTGCTCGTGGCATGGGAAGTCCTGGCTTCTCTGGTGTGTGCAGCAGCAGCAGCCCTGGGAATGGTCAGGGCTGGGGACCCACTCTGGGAGCCATTGTGCTTGCCAAGAGCACTGTCAACATATCGCATCTTCCTGTGCGCCCCTCTGCTTGTTCTTTTCTGCTTCTGTTTTTCTTCTCCTGTTCGCACTGAGATTGGGGTGCAAAAAGGATGAGGCTAAGGATCCCACCATGAATAGGTCACGGACAGAAATGTTTTTATGGAAGCAAAGACGTGCTCTGATGTGGTGTTCATCTACACCAGCTTTCCATCCCTTTCTTCACTCTTGTCCCCGTGGACTCTGCAAAGCCTTTTCCGGCTCACTGTCTGCTCAGACAAGGAACAAGGCACAGAGCAGGATGGGGGAGAAGAAATGCATCCCTATTCAGTAGCCCAAAATGTCACATACGCATTTCTGCAGCAAAAGTGTGTTCAAATCAGATCTTGGCCTGAGACACAGAAGCACTTTCAGACACCATGAAGGCAAGGACCTGCTCTCCTGGTACGGCTATCTACAGCAGCGTTCAGGCTGGACACCAAGCAGCAATCTAACCTCTGCGCTTTTCAGACACTGATCTTGTCCAAACTCAATCCAGGCTGATTCAAACAGGGCCCAGATGTTTGGAGGAAACCCATGGCCAGAGGACCCCCTTTGTCCTGAAGATCACCTAGAGCTGCATACTGAGACTGCTGGGAGCTGAGCTGTTGCTTGCCTTGGGCATGGCAGTACAAGTGATGGCACATAGGCTGAAACCAGACAGCAGGACGCCACCTTCCAGCCTGTTACCCCTTCCTTGAAACATTCCTTAGAGTATGTGGAATACTTTCTCAAGAAACAAGCCTCTGTTTTCTTAGTGAAGCCTGGGGAGAAGGATACTGGAGCAGATGTTCCTAAAGACCTGAGATGTGATGAAAGCAGTCTGCATGCTGAGCTGATGAGCAAGTGCCTCAGGGACACCAGCAAGCTTGGAAACAACTGGCATTTCTCCGTTTTGCTTTCTAGCCATGTCTGAGGTGATGGGGCAGCTCCATGATGTCTCTTAGCAAGCCATCCTGCAGGCATGTGGCTCCAGGGGACAGCCGCCATGGTTCAAAAGGAGTACAGAAACAGCTCAGGGAACACCAACTAGGAGACATTACAATGGTGGATGAAGTGCTGTGTTTGTAGGAATTTGTTTCTCTTTTCTTCAGGACACTTGGTCCCAGGTGCCTCTTGCCAAATTTCAAGTGCTGTCTTCCTCTGAGCTGTGCTCCCCCTGCCTCCCTTGCTGTGATGGGCCAGGTAGCGCTTGCTTGCTGCTCAGAATGGCTCTGGGCAGCAAGTCATCCCAAAAAGCTTTTTGAGCAGAAGCCAGCCCTGTTCCCTCTCTGTCCCTCTCTGTGTTTTTCAGAGCTGATTTCCTCCTTGCGTGCTGGAGAGCCTCAGGAAGGAGAGAGGGAAAGTGAATGTGCTTGGGGTGTCGAGGGGGGGAGAAAAAAATAATAATAAAATAAAAGGCACACTGCAACAGAGAGAGGGCCAAGAAAAATATTTAATCCAAACAATGAACATTGTCGTTTCCTCCCACAGTCTGCATTCCCAGTCAACTTCCCTGGGCAAGCTGGGGGAGCCAAGAATGGCCGGGCTCTCTGCCTCACCAGCGTGAGTGTGGGGACACTGCTACAGCATCGCTTTAACTAGCTCCTGCCACGTCTGCGGCTGAAGGGACTGACACCAGCCCCGGGTTTCTGTAGGGAAACAGTGGTTTGGAGCGATGTCGGAGGAATGTGGGCAGGGATGGGAGGGGGAATTTCCAGGCACCCAAGCTGGGGTGGTGTATGCTTAGGGGCTTTAAGTGAACCAAACTTTCGATAAGTCTTTGGGTACTCTTCAGGCCCTCCCTGAGACCTCCCAGAGCTTTCTGAAACATCTTGGCTAGTGGCTGAGGTGGGAAGGAAGGAAAGGCATCTGATGGTGAGAAGCTCTGCCTGTACCTGGCCAAGGGCTGCTGCAACCAATTTGTGCTTTCCTTTCCTCA
>KZ506025.1:398335-408434 GCA_002844005.1 Limosa lapponica baueri
TCTGCTGCCAAATGGGCAGGGGTTTCCAGCTGTGCTAGGTGAGAGCCTGGCCCTGGCTACTGCTGCTTTCTTGTTTCTAGTGCTGAGCGCACGCTGATGCCCTTGGGGGCTTGCTCTTGAAGGCCCTGCAAGGTGGTGGCTCCTGGAAGACCGTGTGCACAGTGAGGGGAGATGTTTCTCCAGCAGAGGTTTGTCACCCAGCCCTGTCCCTATCTCTCTGCCACACCATCGCCCTCAACTAATCTTTCCATCGCTAATGATTCATCCATTGCAAAAGAAGAGTTAACAGTGGTGAAGCTGATGCACGAGGCGTGGGTCTGACAGCACAGCAGCTTTTCCAGTCCCTGCCTGTCTCCCCTGCTGAAATGATGATTCCCCTGTTCCTCTGGGGCTGCTTTGAGAGCGGCAGCTGAGGACGAAGACACCTGTACTTCCTCAGCTGAAGGGTCGCACGTGGTCATCTCAGCATACAAAGGGTCTGAAGTCGGTGCCCAAAGGGAAGGGTGAAAGGACAGCAAAATCCATGCTGACTTAGAAGCAGCATGAAAGCAAACTATGGATCCTCCTTGGATGGGATCAACACGACTGCAAAGCCCACGACTCATGCAGCCTTCTGAAGGCTGGGGGAAACATTTTGCTTATTAAGGATGGACTTGATCCCCTGAAACTGGGATCTGGGCTTTCTCTAGCTATGGGCAGATGGAAATCGCAAGCACTTTCCATCCCAGCGGCAGCGCAGGAGAGACTTTCAGCTCTTCGGTTACACAATTGGCCAGGTGCACTCTGAATTTTTTTTTTCTTTTTTCCGCCTTCCTTTGAAGCGTCTGGAACGGGTCATTGCCAAAAGCAAGGTACCGGGCCCTCAGGTCTGCTCGACCAGAGCAAAACCTGCATTCCTAGGAAATAGTGTTCATCAAGCACCCATGACACAGCAGCAAAATATGTACAATACTGATGGCATCTGTGATTTATTCTTCATGCTTCATCTTTTCCCTGAGTGCTGTGTTGCACTCTTTCACACTCTTTCGCACTGAATCAACCTACATATAAAGTGGATTTGAAGAAAAGTGTCTGGACTCTGCCCACCTTCCTGATGGCACTGGGGGCTCCTTGCCAGGCAGGACACCAGCTCCAGGGAGGGAGCCAGACGGGTCAGCCCTGGCCCTGGGGACTCTGCAAGGATGGCGGAAAAATGCTGTGTGCAGACACTGCTCCCTGCACAGCATGTCCCAGCAGCCTCGAGAGAAACATCACCTCTGAGCCCCCTGAGATGCTTCTGCCCTGGATGCAGCAGGACCTAAGCAGTCCTTTCTCAAATCCCTCCTTCACTTGCAATATTTTTCCCTCTTTTTTTAAACTTAATTTTTTCTCTTTTTATTCATGCCTATTCTGGCTTTGAGAGCATGTGTTTTTTTAGCCTATTTAAATTGCCAAGCACTTGATTCGCGGTTACTATTTTTATGCCGGCAGCGCAGGGCTTGGGCCCGGCGGTGCCAGATGCTGCACCTCCACGTGCTAACGCATGCCCCGCTGAAGCTCCTGTCTGGATAAACAAGGAAGACGGATGGCGCGAGTGGGGAGATTCGCTGACACAGCCCGGCTCGCTCGCTGCCTTGGTGGCATGCTGCCTAGCCGAGCAGCTCCCTGTCACTTAAGGTGACATGAAGCGGCTGCAGCAATTACCTTATTCATTTTTCCCAGTTTATATCTGAGCCATCTGAACCAGCCCTTTTTTCCCTCCGTGCTGGAGGATGCACATTCTGGCGACTGAAACTCAGCTGGCCGTTTCCCTGGATCACATCCATTGCCTTTGCATGGCACGGTTGGGCATTTGGGGTGTTCTCTTTCCCTGCCAGCACCTTAAAACATCGTCGGGTGTTTGTGCGGGTCACCAACATGGGCAAATCTCCCTTCTCCCACTGCTGGCATTGGTTTTTGTAGAGCCACATGGCTCAAGCACTGGCTGAGCAGAGTCTGTATGGGTTTTCCTCTCTCACATCACCTGCTCTTAGTACGTTGCGTTGCCCATGTCCTCCCTTACCACAACTCTTGCAAGACCAGAGATGAGACTATGCCCTCAAGGGTGACCCACCAGCACCTTACTTTGCTCTTTCTGCTTGCAAAGATGAAACCAGCTGGAGACTCTTGACAAGGCGAAGCAAGGGAAGTCACTGTGTTCTCCAGGCGCTGGGCAAGGGACAGCAGTCCCTGAGCCCTGTGCCTGAGTCTCTTGAGCCTTGAGTCCAATTAGTCATTTTTTATTTTCCCCTCATATGTTTTTCCAATGTAATTTGGAGCATGAGTTGTTAAGTTTCCCCAACAAGTGTTGCTATAGGAGCCTGTATTTGTTTAGGGTGGGGTACGGGCTCCGGCAGGTTGAGAGGAGGGGGCAATTAGCCCTAATAGGTGTAGAGAGAAACTGAGAGCCTCTCCTTCCCCATACTGTCCCCGTCTCTGTCCTCCCCCCACCTTGCACACGATATCTGGAAATCGTTTCAGACCTGTGCAGCTGGGATGAGCAAACCCCCCCCATAATCGTATGGAAACTACCGAAGTGGCGGGTGTTGTTTTGCCAGTGAGTCATGACATATGGAGCAAAGCTCAAGGAAAAACTCCACCGCATGGAAGTCTGCGAAAGCAAATCACGCCCAGAAGAGCTCTTCTCTGCCAGCAGCCCCGGCCGGTCCCCTGCCTGCATCCCTGCCCTGGCCCTCTCGGTGCTCAAAGTTGCTTCGTAGCTCAGAGACTTTCTTTGATCCCTGTAATTTAAGACCCACTGATGCTTTTCAATGGAAAAGGAGTGTTAACCCTATTGCCTTGGTGAAATTGCACCCTGGTCTCCTCTGGATGTGGTTTGCGACAGCAATATTGGGAGCCAAATCCCTTTTTTGAGTGAGCTACCTAACCTGGCTGTGCCTCAATTTCCCAGCTGTAGGAATGTGTGCTCTGTCTTCTCTTGTGAGATCTTCCAGGCAAATGCAGTCTCTCTGTGACTGCCGGGATTTCCCCAGGGACTGTGGTACTGAGAGCACAGACAGACTCGGTGGTTGGTCATAATCCCTGCTGCTATTTCCTAAAGTGACATTTGCCTGCGTTGAGCCCATTTCTGTTCTTTGTGAGTCACAAAGACAAAAAGCCACAACAGTTCCCTGGTTTTGGCATGGCTTTTTCAAGTGAATTACAGGCGTTATCATCAGTCCCACATAGTGGCTTCGGCGCAGTGGATGCAGGACTATCACAGTGCAGTGACATTTTTCAGCTGGCTATCATTTGGTTTACGGGTGCTATGGGCTAGTGTCCATCAAAGGCTGTGTCCAGGTATTTTCTGAAGCCCAATTGTCTTTTGGGACCTCGAGATCCAGTGAAACGAGTTGTCTGCTTCCGTGAGAAAAGTGGTGGCCAGGTTTCCACCAAGAGCCCTTTCTGATGACAGCAGTCATCCTGGAGGTTGGCCATGGTTGTTGGGCCAGTAGCTACCATCACAGAGCCTGGAGTGGGAGAAGCATTTCATTACTAATCGCTTGGTTAATGAATGGCCTCTCCGTTCTGTTAGCACATTCGGTTGTTGCTTGGCAGTGCTGATGTGTATCTGCGATAAATAAACCTCAGCTGCAGATTGTCCCCGACAGTTCATTGCAAGTGCTTCACATGCACGTTGTTTGGTTGCACCAGTCACACAGCATTGCTTCTCAGCCCTAGTTGGCTGATTCTCAGCCCTAGTTGCTTGTTTCTCTTCTCTGATCAGATGACTCATGTAACTAAACAACAATAAAATGAATTTCTGAATGGCTGCTTGTGCCATTTAACATTTCTGGACAGATAGCTATTCTGCTGTGATAACTTTCTGTTTCCATGTCTGAGCTGAAAGTAAAGAAAGCTCGTTAATGATGGAGCATTTATCTGAGCTGCAGCAATGCTATCTGGGCTCTGCAAATTCCCAGTTGTCCAGGCAGACAGAAAAGTGCAGCAGAGGGCACTGGGCTGTGCCTTGCAAAGAGGAGCCACCATAATTTTGGCAATGCAAAATCCCCCACCACTCAACTTTATGATTTCCTTACAGAGGGTGGGATTTGAGCCATGAAGAAGATAAATGAGGAGGAAGATAGGGCAAGACTGAAGCTGGAATGGGGCCACGTTGCCAGTATTTCTGGTTACCAGTAGGCTGGTGGCCTCTTTAGTCAATCCAGAGTTAGATTTTGCCTGCAGGGAGCCAGTGCTTAATGAAGATCCGTTCCGTTTGTCTCAGTTGGCCATGAGATAAGTAGCCTTGTAGTCCAACCTGGCAAGGTTTGATGGAGCCATGTGCTGTGGACAGGGCTAGAGTCTCCAGTGGAGAGTCTGGAGGAATTTGGAGACATATTCCTCGGGGTCAGAGCCAGACCAAGAGTATTCTGTAACAGGCAATAATCCTTGCAACCAGTGCTTGCCAATGCTTGGCTTGGCTTGAATGCAAGTACTTCTGGGAGACTCCTGACCTTGCTGAACCTTTCTCGTAGTCCAAGGGAGATAAAGCACCTGCCTTCCTGAGATTGATCCTCTAGCAGGATGCTCTATCGATCCTTGTAACAGCCTCTCTGCACTTGGCTGCCCAAGCCAGGTCACCAAGCTTAGCTTCAGAGCTAAGCTCTTTGAGAGGAGGGGTGTTGAAGAGTTGGATAAGCTTCTTGTAGAGCCCTGCCCCAGCTTTGAACATGCAGAGAGCTGGATTACAGTGGAGACACGTGAGAGTGGTATGAGAAAGTGGGCAAGCGGATGAAGTGGTGAACTCACTGCTAGTTGGGTGGCACTGGACTCTGTGAAGAAGCACAGTGGGATGGGAATCGGGATTTGTGACATTCAGGTTGGGGCTTTCTCTAGAAATGTGGATTTGCTTTATCACTTCCCGGCACAGTTCCCTGATCCTTGAGCTACAGCTGTGGCCCTCCAAGCACCCACTCCTCCATACACATCAGCTGGGATACCGGTTTTCTGGGGCCTTTTGGCCTTGAAGAGGAGGTTGTGTAGGGTGGAGCTGGGCCTTGAACCTCATCAGAGGTGCACAAGGGCCTTGCTGAGGGCCTGGGATCTCTGCTTTTGGGGGAACCTTCCACTTTTGAATAAACCTTTCAGCAATGTCTCGTTTCTCTGCCTAGCCCTTCCAAGCAGACGGCTGGTGTGACACCATCAACAACCGGGCATATTGCCAGTATGATGGGGGTGACTGCTGCTCCTCCACACTGTCCTCCAGGAAGGTAAGTGAGCATCTTCTGTGGCACTGGCCAGGATTTAGGATTAAGCGGTGACTGCTAGCAATTCTCTTTGGCTTTGCTGGCTGTGGAACCAAGCCTGCAATGCAATTCTCCCACAAAGAGAGAACAAACCCATTATTTTAAACCAAAGCCAGCTGAAGCTGATAGACCTCATCCCACTGATTACAGCAGGGTTTGGAACTGGGCCAGCAGGATGGAAAGCTCAGCCCAGCTCCCACTGAGGTTCACGGGATTCCCTCTTGTTTTGGGAAACAAGTCCCAAAGAAATGACTTCCATAGGATGTAGCGCTAGCCATGGTGAGTCAGAAGTCACCTTGTTGTATAATTGAGCAATCTCAGGGGATTTTTGGTATGGTCCATTAGCGTCTGCTGTGGGCCGTCCTTCCCTCCCAATTCTCCCAGGGAGGAAAGGAGGGAGGAATAGGGTAGAGGGAGCAACTTGGTGCTGGGGTCGCACAGACCCTTCTTTGTCTCCCAGCACAACCTCCCCTCCCACCTAACTTGCTATCCAGCACTCGCAGCCCATCCTTCCTAAGTGTATCCAACAGCAAAACAAATCATAGGGCATGAGATAATTTCTCACTGCAAAAATATGTGAATTTGGATCTTCTCATCTTTGTTGTGGAGCTTGAATCATTTTTCCTTTCATCACGCACACACACACAGAGAAAAGGAAAAATAAAATCCTGGGAAGATCCAGTTGAGATAGGAGAGAAAAGGCTTTACACCCAAGTGATGAGTGAAACCTCCACAGCGATATCATGACATCTCGGAGCAAGGCATGGCTCTGAGGTCTGAGATCTGAGGTCTGAGACGTCTGTACCTCTGGCCAAAATAAAGGACAGGTTCGCAGTGGAAGATGGGGGAATTCAGTCCCACGGCTCTCAAGAGACCCAGCCTCAGCTCGCATCCCCCACAGGTCCCAGATCTCCTGTGCCATAAGCCTCCAGTGCTTTGCTGTTAAGGCAGATGCAGGAACATGGGGTTCAAACACCAAATAGGTTTTAACCTCTCACTGGCCCAGGCCATGAAAAATCAAATGTGATTCTACAGTAAGGAAAACTCCTGGCTCTGACCCTAGTTTGTATAAAACCTCTGGAGGAAACAGCTTCCTCAGCTCACATAGCCTGTTACTGGGCAACTGTCAACCAGGAGCCAGATGCTCTGATGGTGCCCTCCCACCTTGTTCTGCTGCGACCGGTTAAGATAACATAAGCTCGCTCAGCCGAATTCAATTGTTGTAGAGAAAGCAATGTGCAATGAGCCTGTCCACCTGCACGGGGTGTCTTGAAGCAGCACAGCTTGTGGGTGACCCTAGACGGACACACTCCTGCCCTACTAAAGAGCATTCCTGCTCACACAGCATCCAGCCTGCCTGGGTTTTCTTAATCCACCATGCACAAGAACTGCATGCATCTACCCTGGCTCCTTTATCGGGTAGTACGGAGACCACACTTTGCAGCTGGGAGCTTAGTGGAGTTCCTCCAAGAGGTGCAGAAGATGAGGCTATGCTACCTTCATGATTTGCTGAGCCTGGAAGAGCCAGAAGTAGCTTGAAGGACAGGTCCATGGGCTCAGAAATGGACAAGGTGGGCTTTCTAACAGGGACCAAAGTAAAATGGAAATCTAGAGGTGCCTCACCACTGCCAACCCTAGGCCAAACAGCTCACACCCCCCAGGGGAGACTTCTCCCTAGGGTTTGACATTTGGGGCACAAGACTCTAGCTGACTCTTGGTTGCAAAATTTGAAACACAAGTTAACAAAAAGGAAACCGCTAAGAATAAAACTCAGCCAGGGACACTCTGTATCAGAGCCCATTTCTCAGCAAGCGCGGAGCTTGGCAGTCTCCACAATGCCAAAGACACCAGGGTGCAGCCCAAAGCGTCTGTCTGTCTCTATCAGGGTGGAGAAGGCTTGCAGAGGCATTGGGGTGCTGGCGGGCCAGTGAGCTCAAAGCAGAGGCTCACATCTCCCTTTGGTCCCCTCAGGTGATCCCGTTTGCTGCTGACTGTGATCAGGACGAATGCACGTGCCGCGACCCGGCGGCCGAGGAGAACCAGTAGTGGCACCACGAAGAGCCTCTCTCGGTCAGGCGAGCGCCGGGGAAGCAAAGGGGCAGCAATGGGGGCCGCTGGGGAACGGTGGGGTGTGAGGGGGCAGGAGGTGTAAGGAAGAGCCGGGCAGGGGATGGTGACTGCGCACAGAGGGGATGGGTCAAAGCCACCGAGCAGCCAGCGGGCTGCAGCGTGGAAGGGCAGGTGCGTGTCGGTCCCCTCCCCATCGCTGCTCCATCCTGAACCCAGACGGGATACGGGGTCCCGGTGCACACTCAAGGGGCTCAGCCAGGGGTCCAGCGCCACCTTGGCCACGCGCTGGGCTGGGCTCCATGCCGAGAGCTCAGGCACTGCCATGGACGTTTGCCCTGGCCTAGCATCTGGGTGTCTGTCTTTGCTCTGGATTTTGTCACTATTTACCCCCCTCTGCTGTACAGGCTTCTTTTAGCAAGGTCGAGGTAGTTGTGATCTCTCTGCAAATATTTAAACTTAATTATATATATATATATACTTATATATAATATATATAAATATATATTATATTTTCTTTGCTCTTGATGAAGCTGAGAAAGGATATCCTTTGTCACACACCCATGCTGCTGTGAAGTACAAACCATTGGGAAAAGCACAGGTTGGGGCAGGAGGAACAGGAAATTTCTTCTTCCTTGCTGAGAGGGAGCTGGAAGGAGGACAGAGAGAGAAGCCAAACACACAGGCCATGTCAGGAGAGAGCTCCCCAGACAGGCAGCGTGAAGGCTGTGACCTCAAGGTGCTCTCGGCCTCTTGCAGGCACCAAGTTTTGCCCTTGGGGTTTTCCAGTGCTTTGCCTTGCTCTGCTTAGGGTCAGGATTTTGAGGTTGAGAAGAAATGCTGCTGTGCCCTTGCATCACCCCAATAAGCATGGCAGATTTGGTGAGCGCTGCTGCCCCAAAGGGTGTCACAGCTGCCTGTCACCCATTATTTCAGAGCCCTCTGGGAAGGGTTATGTGGCCATGGGGATCGCTGCGTGGTCAGTAGGACCAAAGATATGCAATGGTCCCTCTCCACCTTTCTCACCCTGGCCACTGCATGCCCAACTAGATGAGGGATATAGTGGGCAACCCAGAGTAGCTTGTGATGCTTTGAATGAAGGACGATGAGGTGGTCCTTCTTCTCTTTAACCATGTCTCCTTTCCAAACGTGAGCTTCAACAGTGTTACCAGCAGTTCTTGGAGGAGACCAGACCCTGTAATGGAAGGAGAGACAGGACCTGAATGACCTGTCAGGAGACTTTGAGTATCACCTTTTCCCATTGAGATTTTCCTTATTGCAATCTCTGTGGCCAAACCCATCACAGTAGACATACAGTCAGTTGCTGACTTTCATGATTCTCTTGCTCCTGTAAGCACTTAGTGAAAATCTTCAGATTCACTCCTAGCCCCAAAGAAGCCCAGCTAGAAACTTTGCCCCCCATAGCTGATTCCCAGAAGCTCAGCTTGGCAGCTTGGGCACAGCCCCATAGAGGCAGCAGGTAGGGAAGGTGCCTGGCTCTGGCTGGGGTTATCGCAGATGTTTTTTTGCTGCAAAGAGGCAGAGAAAAGGGACAGAAAGAAGAGAGCAGAGAAAGGACTACAGAGTAGGAGCATGGACACCCCGGTGTGCCTCCAGGCTGGGACCAAGAAACCCAAGGCTGCCCGGCTGCGTTCTCCCTGCATGGCCTATGCCAGTGGAGCCAGGCTCCAAGCCAAGGTTTCTCCAGCACAAGAGCAATGGAGAGAGAGTGACACAGTGTGGAGAGACCGGGGATTTTCAAGGCATCCTTTGGCTTTCGCTAGCTCACACACACTCTTTTTGTCAGGCATCTCTTAAAGTTATATTTGGCTAGAGGACAGGAGGTAGGAGCAGAGGTGCCTGGACATCCCACTAGTGTCCAGGCAGAAGATGCCTTGTCCTTCTCCAAGCCCTTTCCTGATCCCAAGTGTGCCCATCGTCCAAGTCACCTCCCACCTGCCCTGGCCTAGGCAGGGATCCAGGGAGGGGAGAGAGGGATGCAGCAGGGATGCACTGACATTTCTGTTCCCATCACGCACAGGTTTTCACACAAATGCACTGTCATTTTGGCAGAGATGACAGCGATCTATTTTTCAGTCAAAAAAAAAAACACAACCCAACACCACCACCAAAAAAACAAGGAAATTTTAAAAAAAGCCCTTTGAGACTCTTCTGGTCCCTATGCCCCCCAGAAGGTGCAACTTGGGCAGCCTGTCCTGCTCCACCAGTGCAGAGAAGGAGAAATTCAGGGGTCTTGGCACAGAAGGACCAGGGGGCATGTCAGCGGGATGGTGGGGACATGGGATGAGGGTGACATGCAGAGGGAGATAGGAGAATTTCAAGTCCTGGCATTTTGCAATGACAAACCCTTCCCTGCCTGGTGTTAGTGTTACCTAGATGCCTATGTGTTTAGATGCCAAATTTTCACCCTTTTGGTGTGAAAATCCTGGTCTCAGCAATGGCTCATCCCTGCTCACCACTGGGTACAGGGAAGGGGCCATGCCCCATGGATAAGGGAACCAGGTGGGGCTGGAAGCGCTGGCTTGGCTGTCAGAGATTTGTGCTTCTCATGAACAGATAGCTTCTATGTACCGAAATCTTGTTCTTCTATAGCGACACTGAGCGGTTTTTGTCCCCTTTAGGGTTTTATTCACAACGGAGGCTGCTGCTATTTTTATTGCCTCCTTGCTTCACCCAAGGAGGGGCCAGGCTGGGGGAGGGAGGTGGTTTGGCTGCACCCAGCACCCTTGGTCCCACACACCCTC
>KZ506025.1:413720-432765 GCA_002844005.1 Limosa lapponica baueri
AGGAAACTAAGAAGGAAGTCTTCACAAAGCCATGGCCATTGTGAAAATGGTCCCACAGATGTGCCACACTGGCAGGACCTGCTGGCACAGCTGGTGCAGCAACACCGTGGCAGTCAACCAGGCAGAGCACAGCCCCACCAGCAGATGGCACGGTCCATCACGGGATGGGGATCCGAATCATGTCTGACTCTACAAGGGTGCTGCTGAAGGACCTTGGTCTGGTGGCTTTCCCCTCGCCCTCCGGGGTGGTCCATCTCCCAGCCCAGGGGGAAGCTGGGTCTGAGGGAGAAGAGTCCAGCCCGGCTGGCTGATAAGGCTGCAGGGTTCTGGTTGACTATGCAAGGGCCTTGAAATGTGAGTGCAGAAGCAGAACAGAAATATCTGCAGAGCCCCAGTGCAAATCTTGGGGCCGGATGAAAAAGTAACCTAGGCAGGTGTGAACGCGTGGGGCATCCGGGGTTTTCCTGGCAGCATCGCAGCGAGTGGCTGGCAGACTGCACTGCTCCTGTCCCTGCTGCTGTACCTGGTAAGCAATAAAAGAGAGGAGTCTGCTACCCAAAGGAAAACAGTCTGCATTTCATATAAAGGCCACGTAAGCTGTATTACTTGGCGAGCAACCAACTTGCCTCTGGGCCAGAGCAGCCTTCGTTCAAACATCCCTCTGAGGCGCTGAGCAGAGGTGCCCTTTGCCCATCCCTGGATGGCTGCCCGGCTGGAAGTTAAAAGTTGTCTCAGCATCCGCTGGGAAAAGCAAGAGGATAAACCAAAGCATCTTGGCCAAGACTGCCAGTGGCTGAAAGGAAAAAGAGCAACAGCTCAGTATGGATCACCTGTCAACGCATGCCTGTGCACGGAGGTGGTGCTGGTCTTGCTCTGAGCCCCAAGCCCTTGGCAGCATCAGGCACATCAAAATATAAGGAGAAACATGTGAGAAAAAGCCAAAAAGATCCAGTAGACCTCCTTCTTGCAAAGAGCAGGTATTCCCCTGAAGACCCCTGCCAGACACATTCCTTATAGAAACGACACTGGGACACCCAGGTAATACTGACTGCTGGCAGCTGCTCCCAGCAGCTCCCTGGTCCAGGCCAGCCACCCCTGGAGGAGAGGTCTGCCTGGGAGAAGGGAAGAGCAAAGCACTGTGTGGTCCTGCAGGAAGATACTGAACTGCTGTTGTGCAAATAGTGTGATGCAGCACTGTCCACTGTGACCGGCTGCGGATCACAGCTGCCTCCCTCTCAGCACCACACAAATATTCGAGCTGTGTCCTTGGCATATGGCAGGAGGAATGAGGCAGAAAATTGTAAGAGACAGGCTGAAGATTGCTCCTGCCAAGACTGAGAAAAATGAGAAGGAAATTTCTTTCTGAAGAGGCATCTTAAAAATCCCACTGCAGGGCTCTTGGCTTGTCCAGATCAAAGGTGCACAGCTGGCAAGTCCAGAGATGCCTCCTCTGCAAACAAGGCTGGAAACTGAAGCTAAAAGGAAGCTGTTTACTGCCTCCAACACCATCAGTGCTAACAGGGTTTTTGGGAACAGTTTGCTCTGAACTCAGCCCAGTGTCCCAGGACAACCTAAGTTCTCTTTTTTTTAAAAAAAAAAAAAAGTCACCAGTGAGACCTGCAGATGTGAGACTAAACACAGGCAAGCAGCGCTCTCAGAACCCTGCCCACCATGCCATGTCACTGAGCCATCTCTGGGACCAGGATCTCTGGGACCATCCTCCACTGCTGTGTCCGGGTATGCTACAACCCACTTCCCTTGCCACGCAGAACCTGGGCTACACCGTGGCTACAGGGCAGCTGGTGCAGAAGGCAGCTTCGGCTGTGCCATCTGGGTGCTGCTGTCTTGACTGGGGCTCTCCTGAGCAGTACTTTGACATTGCTTTGAAGTCTTTACTATGGTGGGTAAAAAAAAAAAAAATGGAAGGGATTTTTAAGTTGACGTCCAAGGAATTTGGTCCCAAGAAGAAAGATCACGATGTCCAGCTGACCTGAGGCCAAGCTGCCTTTGCTCTGGGCGACTTTGCATCTTGGAGCAAATGTGGGCTTTGAACATCACAGAAGAACTTGAGGAGATGGGGTCGCCAATGCCCCTCTCTCCTTGCCCCAGCTGATAGTGCCGCAGTCTTGCCCTGCAATGGCACCGTCACTTAGTCAGGTCTCATCCAGTCCTCATGCTTTACAATTGCAAAAAAACCAACCCAGCCCTCTTGGCTGCCTGGTAGCTGTTTTCCTCAGCCATAACCATTAACATCTCAACCTGACCCGCATGCCCTGCCTCCATTTTCCCAACCCTGCATCACTTGCTGTCCTTTCATGCCTGTGTCACCGTGTTTCTCCCATGACTGGTGTCCCCCCCACCCTCAGGAATGGTCCCCACAGCCAGGGCAGGGATGGGGCAGGCAGAGAAGGCTGTTCCCTTCCAACCTGCCCTCTCCACTGATGCTGAAGAACCTCTTGGCAAAATGAATAAAACAAAACCAAGAAAACTGGGTCCCACAAGACTTCTAACTAGAAAGGCTTTTGGCCAAGTCAAAGAAGAAACTAATACTGAGTCAGTCCTGCACAGAGCAGCCAGTTTCGCTCCCCAGTCCAAATTTTTGCCTCCAGAAACATCAGTGATACCCTCCCCCCGCCATGGGTCCGTGTATAAAACCCTCACAAACGCCCATGGGAAGGCCAGCGTGAGAGTGGGTGCCCGCAACCCTCAGTAGTCCTTGTCACCATAGTCATTGTAAAGGACACTCAGTGTCTGCTCCTCGCACGTCTTCTTGAGGTCCCGGCTGAGCTCTGACCAGTCGAGCCCATAGGGCTTGATCTCACTGTAGCGGCAGGCAAGGTACTTGAGGGATGAGCGCTGGAGGCTGATCTTGGGCTCTTGCAGGAGGCTGTTACACCAGCTGCTGAGGTCCCCCAGCTGCGAGAGGATGAGGCCAGCTTTCCTGCAGCGAGGGCAGGCAGGGGGAGATGCCAGGGGAGATGGACAGCGAGGGGGCAGCCAGAGCAATGGAGACAACATAGGGGGATGGCGGGAAGGGCAGGAGAGTATGAGGAGAGAAAAGCAAAGACAGTTAAGGATGCCACAGGAGCTCCTGGTCGGAGAAGAGACAACGTGAGAGTTGGGCAGTGAGTAGCACAGAAGAGCAGAGCCCGACCCCGCTGGGATGAGGAGGGTCGGTGGGCTGGGGGGACACACTGGCCCCATGGTAGCAGTGCAAGTCTAAATGCATGCAAGAGCTGCATTTTACCAGATGCCCGCACCACCACAGTGGTGCTGGACCTGCTGGTCTTGAGACTCGCCTTACGCTTTCCTGCCCTGTCCCCCCTTCTTCTTCCGCCCCATATCATCCCCACAAGGCCAGGTTTGCTGAGGGTTTAGTGAGGGGACAGTCACAGGTGTAGCTTTGAAACCCCCTACACCCTTTGGGATGGACATCATGAATGACTCAAATTGCATCACCAGTCACTGCTGCAGCTACTGTACCCCAAATGTCATAGGATGGGAAAGTGGAAGCGAACAGCACCACAGGCAGTGGGGAGAAATGCTAGAAGGTATGGCTTCACGTATGGCCAGTCCAGGGCAGCATCGCCACGTGTGTTCTCTCCATGAAGTGCATGTGTTGCACGTCTGGGAACTGTGCTGGTCACTCGTGGCTTCACATAGGATACTTGCATTGACATCACAGGGCACAGAAAAGGTGGGCATGCTGGGAGCATTGCTCCCTTGCTGTCACTTGGCTAAGGGGGACGTGACGGAGAGGAAATGTGTGGGCTTGGGGACCAGCACTCAGAGACGTTTCTGAACATAAGTACATGTTATCTTAAAGCTGCGCTCCAAATGACGTGTAGAACACAAAGGGGAGCATGGGATGAGTTAGGCAGTGGCTGCCAAACCAGTGTGGTGTGGTAGTAGGGCTGCCCAAAAGAAGGGAAGGAAGGAGAAGGAGGTTTAGGGAATAAAAAAAAAAACCCAACCAAACACAACGCACTAAAAATATCATGACTGTCATCTGTATTAGTCTGGCTTGTTGGGGTCTGCATGGAAGGCTGAAGGTCAGATAAACATGATCCTCATAAGATGCAATATCATAAGATACAAGTACAATGAATGACACTCCTGAAACATGACTTGCAACGTTTACTAGCAGTTTAGGAAACATGTCTCAAAAAGCAGCTTGCAAACTAGAAGAAATATACTGAGGCACACAGCATAGGTTTGATCAAAAAAAGCTCTGAGAGAGCAGGGGACGTGGTGGAGCTCCCCAGTTCTTTGCACGTGCATTTTGCGTCTTCCAATTGCAGAGAGCAATATGAGGAAAGGCAAGTCATGGTAGTAGTGTTTGGTAAAGAGCCACAACCCAAACAAGGAAGCCAGGAGAGAAGATCAGGTGACAGAGCAAGAGGAGGTCCAGGAGGAAGCCATCTTCAGCAGAAAACAGACATGCAGCACTCCCAGGGCAACACAGCCTTAGTGTGGGCTTGTTCTGGTAGTGAGAAAGTGCTCAATTCCCAACCCCTTGTGCTGGATGAGATATTGGAAGGGCACAGAGGATCCTGGCCAAAGATGACCTCAATTGTGTTCTCTTGTTTTCGCATTTTTCCTCTTAAAATTGTGCTTCTAGTGCTTTTATCAAGAAAAACAGTTTGTTCAGATAAAATACATTATGTTCATTTTAAACTTCTCTAGTGCTTTGGGTGATCGCCAGGGAATCTGCCAAATGTGAAGGTAACGGGTTCAAATGAAGTGCCTTGCAGGTATTACATGTGCCTGGAAACCCAGACAAAAGTGTCTCAGGAGCTGGGCTGTTTCCTAGCCAGTTTCAAGGTCAGTCTGTGGGTTGGTAGACACAGGGTAGAGAAGATACATCCCCTTGGTAGCTGTAATTCAGCATCTATTCAGCACAGAGCAGGCAGTGGAGGCACAAATCATGATGCTGGGGAAAAAAAAAACCCTCTTTGTCACACTCTTGCTTGAATAAGCAGGGGTTGTGTGTGGAGCACGGGGTTGTGTTGTGGCTGGTTTGATAGCTAAAGGGTGTGTGTACCGACCATAGAGTAACATCCACAGTTCCTCCAAACCTTTCTGTAGGCCAGGTTCACCCAGAGAGAGCTGCTCAGAGAGGAGCGAACTTACCCCAGGCCAAGCCAGAGCCAACCTTGGCTTTCCTGGAAAGGAAACCTTCAAGAGGTCCTCCACAGTGCAGATGGTCACGTACAGCTCACCCCTTGCTAGCCAGCTTCAGATGGCTACAGCTCTGAGGGGTCAGTCTGGAGCCACCAAGAGGTTGTGCAGCTCTGCAGCCCTCTGAGCCTTGCAGCCCTGGGGCTCACATCCAGACCATAGAAGAGAGGTGCAGGTACTTAGCACAGTGCTGACACTCAGGAAATAGCCATCCAAGCTGCCCAGGTCTTCCAGCTGTTAGAAGGTAGCAGACCTGTCAATCCTTTTGGTCCACACACCTAGACACCTAGGCGAGGTGCTGTGATTGCTTCTCTTCCTCCAGCATCATAGGTACCCTAACAGGAATGTTGAACATGATACTACAGATTTTAGCCCAAAGCCCTTAGACACCACCAGACTTGACCAGTCTTTGCATCAAATCCTACTTTCACTTATTACTTGCTAGAAAATGACTTGCCTTTCCCTCCATTCCTTCTCCTGATGCAAAGTCCACGGCTACCTGCAGCTCTTCTCCTACTGGGAGGGAATGACACGCATTTGTAACCCCAGACAAATTATCTGCACGCACTCTTGTTTCCTTCAGTCCCGCAGCCAGTGTCACTGAGAAAGGAGGCAAGCATGCCCCAAGCAAGCAGAGACAGAAGGCGGCATGGCTACGTGGAGGAGGAGGGACATGGTAAAGTCAGTCGCGTGGGTCCACATCCAGGACTTCAAAGGAGCATCGGCAACAGTCAAACAAACACTCTCTCTGCTGGCTAAATAATGTCATCTGCAAGTGATTTGTCCTGTCACTACCAGTCTGGATACTTCGCCCTCGCAGACGATCAAACAGGAGGTCTGCTTTCCAAGATTTGTCATCACCAGAACCCACTGCAGCTGCCTAAATGTCTCTTTCCAAGTAGTGCGAGCTACAAACACTTCATCAGCAACTTGCGTCATCCCATCCTAAGCACTCCAGCATTTCCAGAGGGTGGAATTAACCCTCTGGCTCATAGATTTACGCAGCAAACGGTAACATTTGGGCAATTCAGTGGCATTTCTGGCTGCTCCATGCCAATGCATCTCTGCCTCGTGGGGCTCAAGGAGGCAGCTTCCACCCCATGTTCTGGATGGCCCTTGCTCTCCTTGCTGAGGCAACGAGCAGTGATGGCAATGCTCAGCCTCAGTGCTGGCAGTGGCTGTGTGATGACTCCAGTCTGTCGCGTAGGGAATTTAATGCAGTCCTCACGCAAACCATCACAACAGATGTCAGTTGGTCTGTGCAAACCGGGTCTGGAAGTTTCACATCTGGAAATGGAGACAGAGCGGCATCACCGCAGCTGGGCTCAAGACGAAGGTGAGACGCAAGTCCAAGCCTGCTGGTCCCAGCTGGTGGCATGGGAATGAAGCAACCCTGGGCAGAGGAGCCTGGTGGGAACCTCAGCTTTAACAACAAGACTCCACGCACTGGGATGTCGCTACTGAGTTTTGAGGCTCTGCCTCAAAGAGTTTAAATTTCTTAGAACATAAATGGGAAAGGGGAAAAGAGGAGAGACCCCAGCTTTGCTCCAAGGAGTGGAGGATCTCCTGGGAGTTTCCGAACAACGAGACATGCTTTAGAGACAATAAATTCAGGACAGCCACCAGCTATTTGCTGAGTCTTTCTGACCCCTTAGCAGAGGTTTGTAGGACAGAGAAGGCACACGGAGCATCTCCAATCCTATCCTAGAAATCCACAAGTGATCACCTGGAGAAGCAGGGCTGGAAGACAGCTAGTGGTGGGACCAGAAAGAGGAGGTGTGGGGTAAAGTGGAGGCCATGTATTTCATAGACAGGAGCTGTTGCTGACGTACATTTTAAGTCATCCTAATTTCCGGATGGGCTCAAGGCTCTGGTTCTTTGGAGGCCAGATGCTATGAAACACCACTGCAGCCCACACAATTTCCCAGACTAGCCTGATAAACTGACTGGAAACATCCACGTTACTGGGAAACCACACAGACAAAAGTGGACGTCGAAGGACATGGGGAGAAGGGAACATCTGGCTGCCTCCACAAGCCTGTGGCATGAGGCACCCCCATCCCCAGACAGCTGGAGGGGCTGCAGTGACCTGGAGAAGCCCAGGGAGAGGACATAGTGCTCACTGAGGCATGAAGGAACTGTATCAGCTGGGAAGGACACAGGGCAACCTTCTCCATAACCTGCCATGGAAGCTCAGCACTGCCTGGGCACCAAAAATACTCATGGCCCTAAGATCACCCCATATGACCACAGACATGGATCAAAAGGAAGGGAACATGTGCAATTCAGGGCCAAGATCAATCCACTGCCTGCTTTGGAAGACAAGTGACAGTGAGTTCAACACACAGAGATGCATTCAACTCAAGCCAAAGCCCAGGAAAAGGAGAAAAGCTGAGTCTGATCTTGGCCACTTATCTGTGTATTTGCATCCACAACTTCATCAAGCAGCTTCAAGAACCAAGCTCTTCAGTGTCACCTTCTCCAGTAGGCATGAAGGTGCAACCACCTTATTGCACCTTCTCCCCTCTATTAATGCCCAGAGTCCTTCTGTAGCAAAATGCTTCAACCACACTCCCTTGCTTCTCACCAGCAACAACATCCATTCCTCAAAGATGCACCATTTTTCTGAGACCTTTTGCCTAAGGCAGCAGCTACTGAGGGAAAAAGAGAATCCCATCCCTGACCCCTTCTTACTCTGCATGGCAAGAAAGGACTAGACAAACCTCCAGAGATGGTATAGGGCTGGTGAGATGGACAAGGACAATGGGTCGACAATGGTTTACCACCTTTCACCTTGTCCTACATTTATGGTCCTTCAAGGGAAATGGCTGGACCCTAAACATATGCACAGCATCCAGCAAAACAGAAACCCCACTGCGAGACTCTAAGCTCTACCATCAAAAAAGTTAATGAAATTTGCCAGAGCGCTACGTTCCTGGTGACCAATATCTATGAGGGCTAAGCATGTTGGTGGGCAGGCCTGTCTTCCTAGCCAACCCAGCTCCTGAGCCTACCTGGGTCCCAGCTCATCTTCACAGCGCCAGGTGAACTCCCCAAAGCTCTCATAGTGCTGGTTGTAGTGATAAAGGACTCGGTGCAGGCTGGGGGAACCCAGGTCCAGCAGAGTGTTGTAGGCTGTTTGCTGCTCCTTTCCACTGGTATAGCCATTGAAGAGGTTGTAGATCTTGTCTGCTATTTCTGGGCAGAAGGACAGAAGGTATTCAGTGATGTGCAAGAAAAATCACGAACAAAGTCCACCAGGCTAAAGTTCAGCTCTAGGGAAATCAAGACCAGAACCAAGATTTGTTTCCTAAGTTATGATTTATATCATATAAAGACCAAGACAAGGTCCTAATGGAGGAGCAAGGAGTAGTTGACATTCCCCAGACTCAGTCCAGGTTAGGTTCCCATAGTTTGGTCCAATTAGGAAAAGAAACAGGTGGTGTCATCAGCTATTGTTAGTGAAATATCATTTATTTACGAGAAGGCACACAACTGGGGATTCTTGAGCACAGACACCACCTATGCTATCAGTTGCTTTCTGGGCAAGACAGGCAGGACCTGTTTATTTTGGTATGTCCTGAATGCTTGCCCCTCTGCCCTTCCTCCCACGAGCTCAGACTGCCTCTATGTTTGTTTGCAGAGAGGATGTGTCCCTCCTGCTGTGCTCCACACCAACCCTCAACCCCATGTGGCAGCACCTGGGCCACCATGGGTGAAGGAGATGTTACAGCCAGGACACAAGACCTGTGCGGGGACATGCTGGAAAGGGGAACTCCCTGTTGCTGGTCCCAAGCATCACAGTCGAGCAGCTCCCTCCATCTCACCTTGAGCTTTCACATCATCTACCACGGGGCAGGGAGTCTTGACCGTCACATCACTGGACCTGGAGCGTCTTCCTGTGTTATCGACTCCCCATAGTGTGAACCTGGCCGAGAAGGAAAAAGGTGAAGCTCTGGACTCCCAAGCCCTCACACAAAGACAGGCAGCACCAGGCAGGAGCACAACGCTTAGGGCGATGGCGCTGCTATGGGCATGGCACGGGGCAGGTGACTCACATGTAGGTGGTGTCAGGCTCCAGGCAGCGAACGATGAGGGAGATGGTGGAAGAGAGCCTGTCAGGCACTTGGGCTGGCATGGCGCAGGGTGACTTGGCGCCAGAGATGATGTCATCCACGAAGCTCAGTACTGTCTCTAGGGAGAGAGGGGAAGACACGCTGCAGGTGATGATGCAGGTGTCCCTGGGGCTGTGGAGAGGCGCTGAGGTCTGTGCCCATTACCACACTGCCTGGTGCCAAGGGGGACCAAGGTTCATGCATGAGGTTGGTGCAGAGATGGACTCATTGCTTTTCCAGCAAGGCTCATCACCATGGCGTGGAGCTGCCACTTCTGCAGCATGGTGGGGAGGAGGGGGGCTGCTTTCTCTTCCACAGGATACTGGGTATGTTGCAGTATTCCCTTGCAGAGAGGGAGGCAGAGGCTCTCCTCCAACATCTCCATCCCACCCTCCCCCGAGAGAACCAGTAGAGTTCCCACTCACCTGTCTCCACCTTGGAGTGGTCCATCCTGTCAGTGACTTTCTCTTGACGGAGGAGGTAGTCGACAATCTGCACCCCAATGGGAGGCTCCGAGTGCCCCCACTCCAGCACCACCAGTGTGCTGCTGGGCTCGTGCACGGTGGAGAGCCGCAGGCTGGGGAGGAATGCCAGCTGGTCAGTGTCTCAAGAGGGCAAGGTCCACTGCCCACCCACCCTCACCCATGTCTATCACCACCTTGCTGCTCCTCTGCACCATAAAAAGGCAGCCAAACCACCAGGCTGAGGTAGGGGAGAGTTGCTGAGGACAACCTCTCCAGCTGGTCCTCATGGCTGGTGCAGAAGACAGCGTGAGTGTGTCCTGCCCATGTTTGCCAGTTCCACTTACTCTGCTGTGCAGGTCACGTGCACATGCACCTGAAATGAGCCGGTAGGACCTAAGGACAGTTTTTGCATAATTGTCTCACAGCAAAAGGGCTTCAAATCCATTAGCCCATGAGAGAGCAAGCTCAGGACAGAAGTGACTCCCCCTCTCCTACCCCTCCTGGTTCTGGGCATGCTGATCCCGAGGGCTCCTTCCCTGGGGTTTTGCTCTACCAGGATGGATTTGAAACCAGCTCCCCGATCTTCATCTGAATTTAGAAAAGACACTGCATCTTTGCATCCTCTGCCCAATTTCCAAGTCCCCCATCCCCTTGCAAACCTGTCCCATAAAGCCACCCCAGCCCCACCACCTCCTGCCACCATGCAGTTCCCCACTGCCACCTCCTCCCAGACCCATCACACCAAGAGACCAGGCTAGGCACCTGTGGAGACCTACATGGGGTGTGGGAGAGGTGCACAGGTGGGCAGCCCATCAGCCCCAAAGGCACTCGAGTCACAGCGGCACCAGTCCTCGATGACATCCCCACTGCCTGAGCACCACAGTGAACTCATGGTGGCCTCCTGCAAGAGCTGGGAGAGAGGAGAAGGCAGTCAGCACCGGGCAGGTGAGCTCCCATCCCCCGCTGCCACTCAAATCAATGCTCATCCATTCCCCAGTAGATTCAGCACAGTTCATCCACCCTGGAGAGCAGGGCCAGCCAACAGACAAGGGCTGCCATGGCTTGAGATGATGCCACCAGGACAATCTGCCTGCAAGGGCCAACGTGATGATGTTCTGCATCCTCCGATGCCCACCCAGCCACCACCAGCCAGCAGTTCCTTACCCGCTGGGTCTGGTTGTTGGTGACCAGCTCATAGATGGGGGCCGCTTTGGTGACCTCCAGCAGGATGGGTTCAGCCGGCACATCAGGACCAGAGGTAACATGGCAGAGTGGGCAGGAGGAGGGGCAGCGCCCACGGCTCTGGCACTCCATCCGCACACCGGCTGCCATGCGCTTGGTGCCTGACTCAGAGAGGCTGGCGATGTACTCGGGGAATGTGAGCACCTTGGGGTCCCGCTCACGCTCCTCCGACTCATCCGAGGGGGAGTTTCCTGGGCAAGAGGAGGAAAAAGGGGCATCAGGGTGGGCTCTGCGCCGTCGAAAAGGGGATATGAGGGACTTAGAGCTCTGCGGTGTGTCCAGGCCCTGCCCCCTCCATATCCTTAGGAGCTCCCCGCTTGCTCTGTAGGGATGAAATGGTCACTGGTCTTGAGAGTGGGAATCAGGACTGGAAATTCCACCCTGGCCTCTACCATCGCAGGTCCTTTTGTCTCCCCGTGCCACAGTTTCCCCAGTTCCAGCCCTTTGCTGGCACTAGGACGGGCCACCCTTGCAGCAGTTCACCACTAGACGGAGCCTCCTTCTTGTGGCTGTAAGTTCATGAAGGACCTGCCTGGGCTTCTTCACGCCATGCTGAAATCCCCTCCAAAGCTCCCTGACAAACTATTCTGTTGCAAAAAGCCTCCTGGCCCAACATCTGATTTCTTTGCTCGACTTGGTCCCCAAGGGCCCCCATCAAAGCTGATGTGACAGAGCATGTTGGAGACCAGGGAGGAGTGTCAGACCAGGGTGCACAGCAATGACGCTGACTCAGTGCTCCCCACACTCCCCAAAGGTCTGCAACCAGCAGCACCAAAGAGCTCAGAATGAGCTTACCAGTGCCTCATGATGCCTAGAAAGCCCCTGAGATGACTACAAAGCCACCAAGACCCTCTTCAGCCCCTCCAACCCTCCTGCATTCAGTGCCCGCACAGGGGAAGGGAGGTGGGGAGCAGTTCGCTTTTGGGAGCTGGCTCAAGCCTGGCTCCTCCTGTTCATTTGCAGCTGGGCAAGGAAAGAGGGTCTCTCCCTACGAGCTTAGCTTACAAAGCACCATCACAAAGGAAAAGAAAACGGTGAGATGGAGACAGACACATTCATTAGGATCGAAGACTTCCAAGCCAGACTGTGATGAGGCTGAAGGCTTGTTTACCCTCTTCCCCATGCACATAGGGGGATATCTGCAGGTCCTACCCTGCCAACTCTCAGGCAACCCTGCAACCCAGCAGGCTTGGGAAAAAAAATTTCCAGCTGGGAAACATTGCCATGAGCTACACTTTCCCCCTCTCTGCGCAAAGGTGCCTGATGCTGGGTGCCACCGTGTCCCCACTGCACGGGGCAGGAAGCCAGACCTTGTGCTTGGTAGACTTTTCTCCAGCACTCCCACAGAAGGAAATATTTTGACACAAGGGGAAAAGTCCTGGAACAGCAGGCAGGAAGGTAGGATCTGCCCATCGCTGCTGCGCCCTGGCTAGCATCGTCCCACCGCTGCGAGCCTTGCCGTGCAGGGGAACGATGCTTTTCACCTGGAAGTGCTACAAAAGGATGTCCCTGGCTCTGCTCCAAAGAAAGAGGGACCACTGATGATGGTAAAGGCAGGCCAGTGGGGATGGAGGAAGCCAAAGGATGCCCAGGCAAAGCCTCGCCCCTGGGGCAGGCTCAGGGCATTGTCGGCGGTGGCTTAGTGTGGGCTGGCTGCTGTGGGGAGCTGCCGGAGAGCATGTCCATGGCTCAATAGGAAGATCTTCCTATTGCAAGGGTTTGCTGAGAAATGGGCTGGTGATATAGCCTATCCTTGAGACTCCTGCAAAGAAAACAAGGCTGTTAAACAAAACCCGGGATACGAGAGCATTGCTCCGCTCCCCCAGTGAGCTGGAAATGGATCGCTTTGGGCTGGCTGTGAATTGCAGCTTAGCAGGCACTGAGGGAAAGCGGAGGAGCCAGGGAATGATTTGTCTCTTGCAATTTCTCAATCGATATCCAGCTCCTGACGTTTGCAAACAAAAAGCAAAGGAGGGAAAGAGACAGGTGCCAGAGCGAAACCGAAATGTGATATTGTGGGTGGAAAGAGACTGCCAGACCTGAAAAGCCTCCAAGCAGGAAAATCAAAGAGGAGGAAATTGCAGGAGAAAAAAAAAAAAAGTACTTGCAATCAAAAGATGCTACATCTGGAGACAGCCCACAGCAAAACAGCAATGGGTCTGTACTCTCGCAGGTGGGCTTGGGAAGAAGTCCAGGCTCCAGAAGGTCTGAACCCTGTAGGATCCAGACTCAGGCTCAGAAAGGAGCCTTTTCCACATAAGAGCCTTGGAGAGAAAATAAATGTCTTTGCAGCTGGGGCACAGCAAGAGCAGCACCGTAGGCTGGTGCCAATACTGAGAATTATGAAGTTTCGTGATGGAAATGATACCGTGGTCACAGTGCCTGTGAGCTCCAAGCTCATGTTGCTGCATCCAGGAGCTCCTGGGCAGGAGGCAGAAAACCAAGGCCACCTAAAAAAGCAGCACCTCTGCTCAGCATCCCCTGTGTCTGAGCTTGGGAGCTGGCTCTTGCTTGCTGCCCAAGCCTGGGTGGTGCAACACAATGTCCCCAGCACAGGCACCAAAACACCTGCAGGTGTCTTTGCAAAGGCCAGGACAAGAGAAGATGCTGTGGTCCTGGTGACAGCTAGCAGCAGGCAGGCATTAGGCTCCCTCTGCTTTTGGGAGAGCAGTCCAATTCAGCCATCACTTGCTTGCAAAACCCCTTCCACAGGCGAGTTGTCACATCTCACTGCAGCGAGGGCTCCAGAGGGTATACAGCAGTGCCAGATGCCCTCTGCACCCTGATGAACCTCCCAGTTCATAACTGGTTTCCAGGCATTAAAAGCACAGCACTGACAGCCTAGGAGAAGAAAGCACATTAGAGGGAGAAAAGTCTGGCCGCGGGATGCAAGTGGAAGAGAGCAGATATGGCGGAGACAAAAGGAAGGAAGGAACAGGATTAAAGACAAATAACAGTTAAGTCCAGAATCAGGCAGGATGGCTTGGTGGGATTAGTGCATTTGTCTTTCATCTCCCTGGGGATGAGGGTATTTATCTTTCTTTCTGGCCCAGACTAATGCCTGCTGCAGTCCACGGGAGTCCTTCAGCTGGCTTCAAAGGGTGCAAGAGCAGGGTGTAAATAAGAGGATGAGATGGGACACAGCCCTGATGCAGGCTGGGCACTTTCCCTGCTATTCCGAAAGCAAACCCAGCTTCCTGCTCCTATGGGGTGGCTGTGGGGACCCTTCCTGGGGACGAGCGGGGCTCCTACCTTTGCTGATGTCCTCATACTCCAGCCAGAGCTGCCGCTGGACCTGCTTGTTGGGATACCAGATGGAGCAGGACTCCTCAAAGCCGTACACCGCCTCCTGGATGTAGTGGTTGCCAAACTGGTCCAGCAGCGCCACGAAATCTCCACGGGAGGTGGCCCCATCCAGAGAGTGGAGCGCATTGCTGAAGGCTGGGTAAGAGATGAGAGGAGATGCTCAGATCCCAGAGGACCCCAAGCCCTTGCCATCTCTTGTGATGGGCAACCAAACTCTGAGCCCATCAACCTGCCCGAAGGCGGCCGTATGTCCTCTTGCCACCCCTTTTTCCCTTCTTCCCCCCAGCACTGCATGCTTACACTGGGAGATGGTCAGCTGGTTGAGCCGGACGTGGTACATGACAGACTGCACCTTCCAGTGCTGCAAAAGGGGGTACCCGGACACTTCACTGAAATTCACCATCCCTGTTGGAGAGAGGACACAGAGTCTCAGTGCCACTGCCCAGGGACACCACCCAGGGACACCTTGCCGTGGGGACACCAGGGTGACCACAGCTCCTCATGCCAGCCTGGGTTGGGAGGGGCGGGGGAAAGAACTGTGCACAGACTATGTCCCCCCAAGGGAAGCAGTGAGGCATTTGGAGCTGAGGGTCAGCTGCTCCCCGGCAATTAAAATAATGGCTTTGAAAGAAAACACGTGGGCTCATTTCATTCTGCCGTGCGGGGCTCTGTGTTGGAAGATAACAAGCCTCCTCCTGCTTCCTTCCTGGTGCCTGCTCCCAAGACATGCCCAGGTGTGCTAATTATTTCACTAATGAGAGTTGCATTTTTTAATGAGCTGTTTGCAGGCCTAGGAACGGTCACCGTCACGCCACGTATGCCTGGGTGCAGCTAACTGGGAGGCCCTGGGGTCCCCTTTAGCCAGGACTGAGCCAAGCGGGACTCACGCCTATGGGAAAAACCACATGCCTGCTGATGCTCCCGCTCCCTCAGGACATTATGGCAACACTGGAGTTGAGCAGGACCTAGGGTTTCTCCCTCTTCCGGCAAAGACATCCTGCTCTCCAGTCATTTAACTACGAGTTACAGGAATCAGAAATTCATGGAGACTAGGGCTGGGTGGCTGCTTCACCTTGCCCAAGGCATGAGCCAAGCCATGCCTGGACAAAGCCCCAGAAAGTCAACTGAAGGATGCTCACGGCTCTGATTTTGGTGACTGGAGCATCCCTTGGTGTGCAGCAGCAGGATGCTGAGGCACAGCCACCTCCTCCCTTGCAGCTTCGCTGATGTACAGCCAACGTGGCACACCTCCACTCGGCAGCGAAGCGGCAAACTCTGCTGCTAAACAGCCACACAGCAGGAGTTCAGGAGGATAACAACAGACATCCCCCTCTCTGTAACAAGATATGAAGGTGGAGGATAAGGAGGATAAGATCCTTTGCCTTCCAGTGCCTCTCCCTTCAGTGCTGGCTGCTACCAACAGCTTCAAAGCCTTGCTCTTCCCTGCAAAATGTTTATGCAAAACCAGCCCTTCCTTAGTCAGCAGCTCTGCCTCTCATGTATTCACAGCAATATCCAGATCTGCTCACTGACAAGCAGAGATTTTACTTATTTTCTTTTTTTTTTCTTTTTTTTTTTTCCTCCTTAATCAGCCACAAAGAGCCAGCAGAGCAGTGGGAAATGAATAGGATAATTTACCGGCTTCTGCCTCTCTGGCATAATTGCCAACAGACTCCCAGTCCCACTGACCCTGCCGTGATGCTGAGGCTGTGGTGCCTTCTTTATATCCATGTAACTATGTCAAGGGCAGCAGAACCCCATTCAGGAGGCAGGTGTCCTCCAGCACTTCCAGGCAAGGCTGAGCATCCCCATGGCTGCAGGGGTGACCTGCTGACACAGCTCTTCTCAGGGCAGCTCAGCGCTGCCGGGGACCAGTGGCACTCTCCTCCCTGCCTGCACGTACACCTGCATTGCCATGCACCCTGTAAGGGCAACCAGCACCCATTGGACCCTGGGTGCAACCCATGGGTGCTCCCCAAAACTCTCCTGGGAGCTCTGCCCAGTAGGGTGAATGCACAAGGTCCCACAAGAGACCACCCTGCAGACACCTTCCAAAACACCTTACTAGCCACATCCCCCATTTAGTAGCTGCTCAGTGCCCTCGCCCATTTAAGCCAACAGCAACAAGCAGGAAGGAAACAAAGGCTATTTAGGGGTGCTGGCAACTTGGTGGAAGAAAGGTAAATCCTTGAAGGTTGTCTAGGAATCCATGATAACCCTATTGCTCATGGCTCATGATCCTCTGTCAGGACAAAGTGAAATATTTTGGTTTGGTTGTGTCGGGTTTTGAATGCTTCGTTACACCAGCAAAGGGTTTATGTTTTGGAAATCAAACGAAGGGTGTTTGGAAACCTTTTTTTGCCTTGAAAAAAAAGGAATAATCCTTTTTGCAAATATCCCAAATATCCAATGGATGCGTGAGCTTTTACACCACAATCAATTTACAGCCTCTCTCTCCCCTTCATTTTTAATGCCTTCCTCTTACTGCTGCTGCTGCTGCAGGTGATTATGGGATGCTAAAGCTAGACCAGATATATCCTGCAGAAGATATATACCCTGGGAGGGGTAGATGCCGGAGCTGGGCACGACAGCAGCTGCCCTGTTGGGAAAGGCATGGATCTGGCTGGGCTCACTCACCGGTGAGGAAGTCAGGGTCGGGTGTAGGTTCGGAGAGCTCCTCTTGGCACTGGTTCTCCAGGGGTACTGTGGCCACCACCAGCCCATCTGGCAGCTGCTGCTCCAGGCCCCGGGCAAAATTGTTCTGCCTGGAAGTTAATTGCAGAGAGAAGGGCAGGGCTGGAGGACAGGGGATCTGCTTGGGATCATCCCCACCAGCTGGTGACCCATCCCAAAAAGCTACCCAGCACCAAGCCTTTCCTTTGGACACAGATTACAATGAAAAGCTTCAGATGAACCCTCCCCACCAGCTCCTCCATCTCCTGCAAAGCTTGGCCAGATATGGATGGACTAGGCAGTCTGTTATGGTCCAGCGCCAGGCTGCTTCCCATGCTGCCTTCTTGGCAAGGTCTGACTCTGCTGGGTTCACCTCCTCATATCCCCAACTCACCTGAACGTCCCCTTGAGCACTTGCCCTGCGGCCACCTCCTTGGAGTGGTTATTGTAGCCATAGAAGATCTCCCCAAAGAGCGTTTGGTTCATAGGCAGCTCACGGGGCTCACCACAGTCCCCTGCCTCAGGGCACGACTCTGAGATGAGCTGGCATGACCGCCCATCTGTGCCCAGCTTGTAGTCCTCGATGCACCTAGGAAGCCAGCACAGGGTCCACCATCAGCTGCAGCCCCCACCGGTAGGGACTGGGGCCACCAGGCTATCCCAGCGGGAATGTTGGGAACAGAGGAGGCCCCCCCTCCCAATCCTACGAGCTCAGGGTGGCAGCAGCAAGGTACAGCAGCACCCTGGGGGTGTCCCTACAGCCAGGGAGCTGATGAGGTGCTCACCCACAGAACATGAGAATGTTGTAGAGCAGGGGGTCCTCAGGCAGGGGCACCATCTGCTGCAGGCACAGCTGCTCACAGCCGCCATTGAAGCCATCCGAGCAGTCCACGCCGACATGACGGTCGTAGCAGCCCGTGCCATCCTTCATGGGGCTCAGTCCTGTTGGGCACTGGTGGAAGAAGAAGCAAGTGGTGAAGCCCCTGAGGAAGAAATCTGCTCCAGGGGGTGAGACAGAAGGGAGGACTTTGGTGCTGCTCTCTATTGGAAATCGCAAGCTGAGCAATGCCTGGGGGCACACTCTTCCCTCCCCACATCAACGCAGCTGTGGCAGTGAGGGGACGCGTGTGAGTGACATGGGACCTCCTGGAGAGCCAGCAAGTAGATGGGCTCTCTGGTGCATGTGTGCAGCAGGGGCAGGGACGGAGGAGCTGCCAGCATGAAAACAACTCTTCCCACTGCAAAACCAACCCCAAAATATCCATCCCGAGGTGATGGGAAAGGAGGAAGGGTGCAGCCCTTCCCCCTTCACTCTCCCCCTCCTGCTCACACCGAAGGAGATTTGCAGGTCGCTGGGAGGCCACGCACCACGCAGCCCGTCGAGTCCAGCTTGCGGTCCGAGATGCAGCGGAAGTTCTTGCTGCAGCCCCCATTGTCCTGGGAACAGTCACGGACAGGCCCAAAGGAGTCAAGGAGGACCTCCAGGCTGTCGAAGGAGGAGGAGGTCATCAGCTCTTCCCTGCGAGGAGGAGGAGGTGTGTCACTGCTCTGATGAGACGGTGAGAACGCGTGCACGACCGTAGCTGCCACGTGGGTTTTTCCAGAGCTCAGGTTTCCCTCAGCCTGACAGAGAACTGAATGGCAACCGAGCTTTTAGAGGGATGCAGGAGCTACTGAGATGAGAGCTAGCTCTGAAGGCTCCATTTCGCAGAAACTAAAGAGTGGCAGGTTAATGGACATACTAATCTCCACCTGAAAAATGTGGGGTGGGAGTCCCAGCTCTCATCCACACTTTGGGTTAGTCCTCTCACTTCCAGGATGCATCCCCTGTGTATTTGCTGAAATGCCTCCTAAACGCCTTCACCCCGCCATCGCACTTACCTGACCTCCACCGCATCCTCCATCACCGTCATGTCGGTCTTGCACTTGGCTGAGGGGTTGATGGCCAGCTCGGCTGGTGGGATGACGAAGCTCTTGCTCAGTGGCAGCCACATGCCTTCTCCCAGGGTGTAGGTGAACCTGCCAGGCAGAGCAGTGAGGGCTGGCATGGAGGAAAACACCAAG
>KZ506025.1:447222-458970 GCA_002844005.1 Limosa lapponica baueri
GCATACAGTCCCTCGCTCACACTTCTCTTGGCAACCACACGGGAAAGAAAGAAAATCAGCCTTGAAAACTCTACGCGATCCTGACTCCTGGCGCAAAAGCCAACCTCTATTTGTCAGGGTGTAAGGATGCCGCCGGAGCGGAGCTGAGAGTGATGGGGAAAAAGGGGGAGAGGGAGGAGTCAATCTGTATTTACGCATTTTGGTATGAAAGCGATGAGTTGCAGACATCGTTTTCATCAGCTCAGTAATAAACCTTTCTTCAGGCACTCTTGTCTCCATCTTGGTATTCAGTGGTGCCTATGAAACCCCAGACCATGGTGGCAGAGTGGGGCCACCGTCTCTCGAGATGATGCACCCTCTTGGGAGCAGCTGAGAATGGACAATAAAAAAAAAAAAGGAAACCGTCCGAAATGTTTTTTGGGAGTGGCTTTGTCAGTGATTTTTCTTTTTTTTCTCGAGACTAATCAAGCACAAATGATGGAGGAGAAACCTGGCCCGGGGCTGCAATCTGGAAGAGCTATTGACGCTCTCATTAGGGTAGGCACCATTAAACAGCCTGTTTGCAGCCTCGGCAACACATTGTCTCCGGCTAATTATCTTCCAGTGGCACAAAAATTGTCAGATTCTTCAGATTTCTTCCAGAGTTTAAAAAAAAAAAACAACCAACAAAACAAAAAACCACAGATCCACCTCCAACACACAGATCTCTGTCTCGCCCTCCTTTCTCTGCCATCAAAACCTTGTCCCCGTGTTTGCGCAGGGAGGACAAGAGCTGTGCAGCCTCCACGCATGGGATGCTCTTGCCTACTGCACGCTGCGAAACCACAGCCACGGGGCTGCCAAGCTGATAAAAGCAGCGGTGACAGTGCCCAGTGGCACCGTGACACCCGCCGCGCACTGGAACAGCGGGTGCCGGGCACCATCCACCAGGCAAAGGGCTCCGGACAAAGTTAATGTGAATTAACCTCGGGTTAAGGTGGTTGAGACCTTCAAAGCCCAGCACTTCCCAGGAATAAAGGCACCCCTGCAAACATATTTGCAAAGCGATGCAAACCAAGGGAGGGAATTAAAGCAGCCCGATGTTAAAGCACCCTGCATCCAACATCGTCTGGGCATCTTAACCAGCTCCCAAAAGTGAGCTCAGCTCCCCATTCCAGGACAGCTGGAGCCAGATGGGGAAATATATGGCTTTTCAAAAGCCCCTATATTTTCTACAGGTTTCTGAACAACTAAACAGGGGCTGCTTTCCCATCACGTACCATGACGGAGATGTGGAGGATCCTCAGCTCTTCCTCCGCTGACTCAGTCTGGGGCTCATCCGTGGGGTCAAAGCCAGGCAGGTTGGGTGCCCCGTCTTGGTGGTGGATGTGGAAGAGCAACGTGCCGTTCTCCAGCCACTGCTGCCGCCAGCGCACCAGTGGGATGTCATCCGTGTTGCCCGAGATCTCTGCAAAATCAAAGCTGGTCACACAGGAAATGAAGGAGAAGGGTGGTGGGGGCCATTCTCCTCTTCCAAAAAAATGGATGAAGGGATCAAGGATCACACACCAGCAAGATCCCTCCAGTCCCCCCCCTGCCAGCACCATGGCTGCCCCTACATTACGTACAACCTGAAGGGTTAAAGCAGAGTAAAAACATGTTTCTGAATAAAAACCAGATGTGAGCCCCTCCAAAAATCCAAATGTGGTACAGGGCCCAAGCACTTACTGACAGATTCTTGGGGCCAGAGCTGGGGAGCCTGGCAGCATCCTTCCAGCCCTATTTTGGATGGTTTTCACCCATGTGCTTCATGTTAAACACAGCTCCAGCTGTGGGGAGCAGAGGATATAGGACAATTTCTCAGCAGCACTAATGGGATCATTGGGACCATGTAGCAACTTATTACAGACAAAAATATTTCCCATCCCTTGTGAATGGAGAAATATGTATGAGGCTGTGATTGCACCTTCAGCTCTGGCTCTGATTGAGGTTCATTCAGAGGATTTCAGTCTTCAAACATTTTTTACAGCACCCCACACAAGACTCATGCCTGAGATTTGCAGATGTAACTGCACCTTCTGCCCAAACACCCCGACTTTCCCTAAGTACCTTTAACTTCAGGGTTTGGGGGCAGTGGGACAGATGGACAGAGCTGGGCTGAGGAGTGCCTGGCATCAGAGAACACCCAAACAGGAGGAGCAGCTGAGGACAGGGACACGACACATGCAGCAGGACACTAAATGCCAAATCAAACCAAATTCACCTGGATGACTCCAAAATTTCAGGGATATCCTATGGCTGGATCTTAGCAAAAGGGAAGGTGACACCAGCACATCCCTAGGAGAGATGGGCACTGTTTTAACCACCACCTCCATCTCAGACCAGATCTCCTTGATTACCATCTCAGATCACCTTGATCTCAGCCATCAGCTCGAGCCTGCCATTTGCCCGCTAGTTATTTTTCCTGAAAACATAAGCTTCAATTACATTGGTTGGAATTACCATTAAAAATGGGATGAGCTTCCCAGTGAGACGCAGCTTTCCCTCCTGTCTCTGCCCCGTGGGAACGCTCCAGCCAGACCTTTTCACTCCGTCCCATTTGTAGCTATGCATTTTGATGGCAGTGGGAAAGAGCCCGGCTCACTTTGCAAATTGTCATCTTTATTTTGCTTGTTTCATGCTGCCTTCAAATGAAAACTGGAATTCAATTACAGTGCCGAAAACCAACATTTTAAATTTTCTGTTAATTAATTTCATTAGGCTGTCTTAAGTGAGCTAGCTACCGGGGGTTGGGGGGGCGAAATCTGCATCAGGAACCAGGTTCATCCTCCCAAACTGATTTGATTAATCAAAAGAAACATTAGCCACAGCGAGCGAATTGGCAGATTGTTTCTGCTCAGCATGGGCCATATTTCGGGTGGTAATCAGTGCGCTTCGAGTGTCCCAAGCAGAGGGATGCTGAGCTCTCCTCGATGCCACCGGGAAGCAAAACCGAGAGGAGTTAAAGCATCTAGGAAGCCAGAAGCACTTTTGAAATTCCCTCTAACCGCTGAGCTGCATGTTTAGGCACACAGATCCCCTTTGAAAAGCTGGTCCTGGGAGCCGGGAGGGTTTGAAATAGCAGATCTCCTCCTCTCCCACCTGGTCTTTATTCATGGGCTGAAAGGGGAAAACAAGCTTTCCTGCTTCCCCAACTCCCCACGGCTTCTCAACTTCAAATGAACTAGCTCAAATGGAAGAAAATATTCTCCCCGCACCTGCCTGCTAACGTGAAATTAGGAGTAATTAAGGCAAGAGCTTTTATGCACAACAGGAACTCAACGTACTGACATTTGGAAAAATGTAAATACCAGCATTTGCTCCATTGTAAAGAGTGAAAATAATAGATACTAAGTATATGACATTGTGACATTTAGAAAGCTAGAGTTAAAGATGTTTTCCCCTGATCTGACATATCACTGAAAAAGCAGCACCCTTCAGCTCATTAATATTTGAGGAGGACTCCTTGATGGAAGTTATTTAAATGATTAATAGATTATAGTAAATTTAAGCCTTAAAATAGGTTGTCATAATTTCAAATTTATTTAAACAGGCTTATTTTTAAAATGAAAAATATATTTCGATAAAAAATGGATTCTTGTTTTAAAAGAGCACAATCCAGCCACGGAGCCCAAGAGCGTTATCCTCTCCCACCAGATACCACGACACGACTCTGAGGCTGCATCACACACAAGTCCAAAGTGCTAGAAACAGAGGAAAACACCCCAGAAATCAACCCACATTACCCGAGATCGGTAGGCTATGACCCCTCCATCACAGTGCAGGGCAAGGCTGCTCTGCCACCTCTGGTCCTGCCCTGGGCACAGGCTCTTGAGGCAGCACCTAGATGAGAGCTTTATCCTTGGACCTCCTCCTCCTCTCCTCGAGGGTCTTAGCAACACTCCAGTTGCTCCTATCCCACTCCATTTCTACTTGAATAAATTATAAATATAAATGCTTTTCTGTACGTGTGAAGTTCTCCTGGAGTTTGGTTCAAGCAAGACCAAGACCAAGCTTCCTTCCTAACACAGCGTCTCCTTGCTTTCTTATCTCCCAGTCCAACATGTTCCACTTTTACTTTTGTTTTGCTCTCCAAGCAGGTATCTCATCCCCTGGTGGGAGATGCCACAATGACCCACGTAGCCAACTGGGGCCATTTATCTCGGTGCCGTGGGGTTCAGCTCTGCTATGGGGCTGGTGGGTGCCAAACCTGCCAGCCAGCTCGTACCGTGGAGCCAAGAGACCCCAGACGAGGTGGGAAAGTAGGTGGTAAAGCAAAAGAGAAAAAAAGGGCTGGGGGAGAGGATAATTTCAAGTTCAAAGTTTGAAAGATATTGATGATAGACCTGGTCCCTGCATGGCTTTCATTAAGTCCTTGGATATGAAGCCATTAGCGTTAGTATTAACTTCTTGCACCTCTGTTAAAAAATAGCCTGCCTGAGTCAGGGGTTAATAACAGTAGGAGACCACTAATTAGGCTGTGCCTCGTTCGCCTGGTATCAAACGTGGCCCAGGTCCTTCATATCTACAGGAGCAGCAGCCTCCAAAGACCCTGGCTGATGCTTTCAACATAACGGCCGCGGCTGCTCCCCTCCCAGACCATCTGCAAGGGGAGGGAAGGGAAAATGAAAGGTTGTAGAGGATCAAACGGAGGAGAGGAGAAGAGGAAAGTCCAGATGAAGTTGCTGAAGGTGGGTGGGTTTATACTTGCTTCATTATCAATCATCCTGAATAACCCCATTTCCCTAGGGACAGCCATCCAACTCAAAGCAAACCCAGTCCTTCTGGAGGCAACACCTCTGCATGTCCCAGTTTTGGTAGGCAACACCTCCATTGCAGCCCAATTTTGCATCTGAGCTTGTGCAACGTAGAAGTCGCAGCCCATGAGCCCAACACCAGCATGGACCCGTTCACATCTCCTCATCCCCCCACCGAGACTTGGCACAGTGGCAGGAGGGAAAGCACACAAAGAGAGCAACTCTCCTTAAAAACGCATGCCAACATTTTGATGAAAAAAAAAACCACGGCAAAACAATTTTCCTTTCCATTTGCAAGCATTTTGCACTAATAGACGCCTCCGATTAGTCAAATGAACTCTGCCATAATGCCAGTCTCTGCAGACTCATTTCATACAGCAGAGCGCAGATTTTGACTTGGACTTATATTTCCTCGTTAACATTTAAACCTGGCTTATTTTCCATCCGGAACCTGACTGTGTTTTTATTAAGTTCCCCACTAGCTAAGGCTTTTGCTCCATGTCTAAACCTCGCACGTCCTTTAAAAGGCTCTAACCCAGCAAAAGCAAGCCCCGGCCATGCACTCCTCCAAGGGTCTCCAACATCTGAAGTAACTCAGGAGACCCTCCCACCATGAGCTACTCTCACTCTGTGTTGGGACCTCAGGACTTGATTCCTTTCAATCCAGATGTCAAAACACACGTCCTGATATTGAACTTGTTCTTACTTCCGAGATTTTAGTGACACATCTTTCACAGGATAATATTCATGGTTTTATGCGTCCATTTTAAAAAATCACATCCATCACTGACTGTCTATATTTTATTTGCATTTTTTTTTCCCGTCTCAAATCTCAGGTAGGAAAACCAGCTCATTCTGTAGGTCATTCTGCCTTTTCAAGACAAGCCGGCTTTTCCATAGCAGGAGACACAAACCTCATTTTATCTATTGGGAACCTGCCTCACAGGAGAGGGCATCTTGGGCTGAATTTCCAAAAGACCCATAGACATGGGAGAACCTAAACGTTCAAGACAAAAGCACCTGCTGTATTTGGAGCCACTCTCTGGCTAGGTCAGATAGATCACCCCACCACATCTGCACGTGGGGCTGGTACACGTGAAGCCATTAGCTGTCATAGCAAGGTTGACAGTTAACCGGGTTTCTCTCTGAAACGTAGGGTGCATTTGCTTTTGGGAAGGGCATCAAGGAATTCATTTCAGAGCTGTAGTCGCTCTTTAGCCTTGAACTGGGATTTTTGTTCTGAATATGCCACAGCCGTAATTTGTCCCTTTCTTTAACAACAAAACCCTCCATCACTCTGGGAATGACATTGTGCCGCACGGCCGTTTGCAGAGCGAAGGACACTGATTCATCATTAATGGGTCTGAGCGGACCAGTTTGCTCTGCAGCTGCTGACCTTACAATTCCATTGCCCCATTGCCCGCCTCTTCCCTGCGGACCCAAGGATACGCCCAACTGCACCTGTGCAACATCGCCTCTGAGGTTATTTGTCCACCACTTTTGCCAATTTTGACCAAAAGCTGGGAAAAACAGTGAGCAGGCTGGGACGTTCGCTGGTGTTTGATTTTCACTCCTGTTTTGTCAGCTTGGTCCCATTTACCGTAACCACGAACTACAGAGGAGGTGTGGGAAGAGAGACAAATCCACCTCCTGGACCAACACTCGGGAGACATGGTCATGTAAAAATAAAAAAACAAAGCCCCACACCACAACAGTTAGCAAAAGCAAAATCAAGAGGATGTGTGACAACTTATGAGATGCAAGGTTGACTTTAAACCCCAGAAAGGAGACCACCTTTGTAACTGATATCCCACCCTTCAATGCCATCACATCACCTTTTCTAGAGGGAAGCTCAGGTCTCCACAGAAAGAGCCCAAATGATGGAGAAGCTCTCAATCAGCCATGGAAAATTACTGCCCTAGCTAAATCACCTCCCAGCAAATTGGTGAGATGGAGAGCATGGACCCCTCAGCCCAGATGGTCCTCACCTGTGAGCATGGGAGAAGGACAGCTGCTGAACTCCACCAACACACCAGCTATCACTCAGAAAGGGTGAGCAACCAGAGGAGCAAAACTTGGCAGAGGAGACACCAATCTCTTAAAAAAGCTCTTGTACATCATGGAAATTATAGACCAGTAAATCCTGCTTCTGCCCTGGACAGTTTGTTAGAGGAACCAGTAGGTGTGTGGGTTAATATGGGTCGCTCAACACCATAAGCCAGTAGATAGGGGTGATTCAATTTGATGGACTTGTTTCAAAGAGTCCTTGTCAAAATCCACCCTCAAAGTTTCCCAAAGCACGAGAGTGGGTTTGGGATAAGAGGGATAGTCCTCTTGAAGCCCACCAGGTGGGGGAGGATTAGAAGGTTAGTTTTCACAATGAAAGAAGGTTACCAAGAAACCCCATGGAGATCTTTGTCAGGACCTCAGCTGCTCAGAAACGCTCTGGAAGAGGAGCTGAATGACAAAGTTGGTCACCAACGCTAAATTTAGTCTTCACAAAGTTAAAGCTGCGAAGTGCTGGAGGAAAGTGGGCAAGGAAGTGGGCAGGTGAAATTCAACTTTGGTGAAAGCAAGCTGATCTCGAATCTTGCAAGCGGTATTCAGGTCAGACACCTCGTAATGGAGGAGGCAGAGCTCAGAAGGTTCGGAGCGGGGGGTACAAGGAATATGAGATGTGTCAAACAACTTTGTGGAGAGAAGAAACTAACTGCGTTAAGATCCCTCAGCAAGGAAAACAAAGAACTGAGCAGGGACATGATAAAAGCCTATAAAATCATGAAGCCAGTGGAGAAATGGGAAAGGCAATGTTTATTCCCTATATCTCACTTGCAAAAATTAGGAGGGTAAAAACTAACAAAAGGCTGTGTTTCCTCCACCATAAAATAAGAAAGCACTGAGAAAGGAACCAAATTCCAGGAAGATAAAGTTACCAGCAGCTATCAAGCCAGACAGCCTAGAGGCAAATATCAGCTCGAGAAATCCCTGCAGCGCAGACCTCAGCAGTAGGAAAAGGACCAAGCTATATACAATGCATTTTTAACATGTTTTCAACCCAGGTATCAGCTACTTGCCATGGTTGGAGATGCTGAGGGACCACAAACCCTTGGGGTTGGAGGGTGGCTGCAAAGCCAGCTAGGTGCTACCCAGGCCACCCTTCGAGGATGCATCCCACCCCAATGTGTCCCTTCAGGAGTGGCTGAGACCCTCTGCTCTTCCAGGCACTGCCTTGCTTGGGGAAAGAGACCCCAAGGCAGCTCACTCCCATTGAGACAGCCTCTTGCCACCCAGCCAGCAACTCCCCGCCTCCAAACCCCAGCCCCGTGTGCCGTCAGACCCTACTGACCCAAGACGCCTGCCAAGATTGCCTTCAGCTTTCCAAGCCAGCCAGCGATTTTCGCAGGGAGGCAAAGGGCTATTTATATCCATCGCGGGCTGGCAGGGAAGGTAATGGCCGGCCACTCCAGCCCATCTGCCAGGCACTTAGCAAGACATCGGAGCATATCGTACAGGCGAGGTCAGGCAGCGGCGGTGGTGGGACAGGCGGGGGAAGCGGGGGGATGCATTACAGCGATGACATGGGCTTCACTTCAAGGGTAAACTTCAGCTTGCTCCTGCAGACTAATTTGTTTAAGTGCTCACTGCACCAAGGCCAAGAGGTCAGGCAAATTAAACATTATTTTGGCGTCCTCATGCTCAGCACAGGAAACGAGCACAGCCACTCGTTCCTCATCTCCTGGGGGGAAAGCCAGGACCTGTCTGTCTCCTGGGACATGGGAGAGATGAGGCGGCCCTCCTAGGGGGTGAAATAGGATCAAGACAACCTTGTCTGCTCTCCTGCCAACAGCAGTGCCAAGAGTTTTTCCAAGAGGTGGTCCTCCTCATCCTCCCACCTCCTCTGAAGGGACTGATGCTGGTCTTGGGGGCAGGACAAATCCTCACAGGTGGTCCCATACCAGGAGGGAGAAGGCAGGCATGGACTGCCTAATGTCGTAAGTTCTTCAGTGCTCAGTAGCTCTTACTTGATTTCAAGCTCCATTTTCAGGTTTGTGGAGAGGCTTTGAAAGATAGTGGGGAGAAGGAATAAAAAAAAAAAAAGAAAAAAAGGAAGGAAGAAAGATGTAGAAGGGGGAAAAGTTGACTCTGCGTCTTGAATTTATCACTCCTGAAAGAAGAGCTTGTCAAGAGGGCCAGAGACCAGCCAGTGCGCGGTGATCAATGGGAGGACTTTTGGGTCTAGTCAAGCTTGTTTCAGATTTACAGGAACTGAATAGAGGCATAAATCTGTCGCTGCCTGACGAAAATGGAGGTAATTAAATCTGCAGGTGTATATAATTGTCATATTGATGATCTATATAAATCAGCGGAGCCAGCACAGGCACAAAGCGCCATGTTGAGCGTGGATCCTCCTCGTCAGGAGCCATTTGCCCACCTGCCCGGCCAGGGGAGAGGGCTGGTGGGCACAGAACACAGCCCTGGGGACACCCATCTCACCCGCACAGACCTGCCCATCACTGCAGCCACCAGAACCCTCTCCTCCGGGACAGATCTCCTATGGATTGCCCCCATAGGCAGCATAAGCAGCAGGACACCCTGTCCCTTTCAATGGATGCAATTACCCATGGTCTCATCCTGGCTACTGCCAAATTTCCCATGACTTCAGGAGGATGAAGACAGGACCACAAGCGTTCAGATGCCCAACCATGGATGCCATAGGGGCTCTTTGCAGTGACTTTGAAGCTCTGAGCCCAGGTGCAAGTGGGGCACTGGCTTTATCTTGTAATGACTTTTTCTTTTTTATTTTATTTTAACCTCTGTTATTTTGGGAACTTTGAAGCCTAAGCTGCTCCGAGGTGGCTGCCTTTGTAGGAAGGACAGAAAGTGCAGAGCAGGGATTTGAAAGAGGGGGAGAAAGAGGAAGGGAAAAAACAGCGCTTCACAGCTGAGGTCTACAGCAGCTCCTTCACCGTTTCTCCTGCACCCCAACAAAACCACCCCGGGAGGCACTCGGGGCACTTTTACCAGCAGCTACAGGAAATCTGGATGCAAAGCAACCACTGTGTCTTCCGTTTATCTAACACTGCGACGCAGAGAAACCTCCAAGACCTTTGCAGACCGGCATCCCTTCTCCCACAGCTCAATGGGACACTCCTTAGTCCCCAACGTGCCGACAGAGCATCCTTTCCAGCCTCCGTGGCTCAGCCCCGCTCCTTCCATGAGTGCTCGTGCCACCAGAACGCATTTCTTCTTGTCATGCCAGGAGGGATGGGAACATGAGGGAAGGATTTCCCATCACCTTTGCCAGCCAGGCCCCCTTGCACGTGCCCATGGGCCAACCCCTCTTCCCAGGTTGAGGGCTACATACGTGCGGCAATTGGATAATTAAAAATTAAGCAAGCACTTCTGCATTGCAGTCCAAATTATGTAACTCTTTGGTTTCAGCATCCATCAGCTCTAATGCTATTGCGCATCAGTATGGTCCTGCCTGTATTTAACCTGCCTGTCTTCTCAGGCAGGGCTTATGCCCTTGGCAGGGGAAAAGAAACACCAATGTCATAAACACAGGCAGAAAGTTCCCTCATATTCGCATGGGGGGAAAAAAAAAAACAACGGAGGAAAATCTACTTCTTTTCTTAGTCCTGTGCTGAAATCTGGGATTGCAAAAAAAAAAGGGGATGGAGCCGGGATACTCCAGCCCAGCCAAGTGCCAAGGGTCACCCTGGCCAGGGCAACACCCCTGTGACCAGAGGGTTTCTGAGTAAGGGGCTGCTGCTGCTGGCTCCTCCTGCATCAAAGGGAAGCAGCATCCCATTTTAGCAAACAAGCAGCATTTCTATAAGCAAACAAAATTAAATCAAGGTGAGGAGTGAGCTGTATTTTTGGTATCTCAAGAGTGAAAAGCCCTTACAGACACTGAGAAACAGGTAACTGCAAACTCCTGTATTTACAGCCACATCTTTGCTTTATCCCTGCGGGCTCTGGCTGTTGCTGAGACTGGGGCTTGGAGGGTGAGCCTGCCACCTTCTCCTTTTGTTGGCCAGAAACTCACCAAATACACAGCCATGGCCTCTGCAGTGCTATTCTCAGGACACAGATGTGTCTGCCACCCAATGTGAAACCATCCATTAATTCCTGTGGTGATTAGCTCCAAAGGGTGCTTTACTGGGGTCCGTGCATGGTGGCTTCAGGAAGCAACCAGGGATGCCACGGCTCACACCCGCAACAAGCAGCTCTGCCCGTACTCTCCATCACTGTCCCTAACACCCCTTGGTTTTCACAAGGTCCCTCCAGTTATTTACTACTTCCTGCCATCATGCCTCTCCTCCCACCTCATGGTCCTTCCTTTCCTGCCCTCACTCCATCATCCAGACACTTTCCCATTGCCGGCACAGCTACATTTCACAGGCATGCTGCCTTTCATCCTGTGGCACGTGAAAAGCCCTTCTTCCCTGGCACTGAGCTTTAGTTACAAGAAGGCATCTGGATCCAGCCCAGGCTGACCACACCACCACTGTCCCGTGGGGAGATGTGTATCACATCCACCCGGGGAACCTCCACATCCCTCATTCATCCCCCAGCCCCAGTGCCCATGGGACACCCCTTCACCCCAGTTTGTGCTGGCTGGTGTAGGGGGAACTTGGGAGGGGATGCCTGGAGCCAGCACCTTAAGGTTGAGTCCTCTGGCTGTTAACCAGAAATGTGCCTTACTCAACAAGCAAGAAAAGGGCTAAACGTGATAATAAAAAGCTGTGGAAGCCAGCCCAGCTCCAAGGTTGACTAAGCAGGCTCGATGCATGTGATACACTCCCCTCCCTGGCTCACAGGTGTTTCCACCATCTACCAAGGGGGCTGCACTATTTCTCCTGTCCACCAGGTCTGAGTGTGCCAGGAGCATGGCACACCTAGGAAGAGAGCAGCTCTTGCTGAAGAGCTAACAACATTGGTTTGATTTTTCCCCGAAAGGATGTTTCAG
>KZ506026.1:25053-37286 GCA_002844005.1 Limosa lapponica baueri
AAAAAAACCTGCAGAACTGATGACTGCAGTCTCACTTTCTGTTTCTCTCCTTCATGTCAGCTTTCTCAACAACTTACTTTGTAAAAACTTCAAGCAAGAGGTCTTTTCCCTTTGTGCTTGAAGAATGCCTCACCTATTAAAGCCCTGGTAGGGGGCCTTATGTGCTACCATAATAGAAAGAATAATTGGATTTTGTTTGTTTTCATTCCAAGTGCTTCAAAATGAATAGAGGTAAGGATGAATATTCCCTTATAAAAGTAGAATTGGCTTTTGTTCTACTGAAAGAGAGCATTTTGAACAGCCTGGTGTTATTGTGGGATTATAGTATAAGTGTAAACTGTGCCTTATGCTGCTATTCATAGACTTCTTGCTCACTTTACTGCCATTAGGCTCCTTAATCCATTTTTTTTTCCTTCTACATTTGTGAACGAAGTTTTAGAAAAGCTTTTTGTTTTGACATCAGCCAAAATTTTCCTAAATTCTCCATTGGCCGTTTACAACAGTACTGCCTTAGGAGCTCTGATATACCCTTCTTAATTTGTGTGCCCTCAGGACTTGACTCCAGATTTTGTTCCTAAGGATAGTTTTCACATTGACCACTCAGGAAACGGAATTCAAATTCTTACACCAACATGACTGTAGTAATCTCAAGGAACTGGAGGAGGATTATTTGTGTGGTACAGTCAGGTTACTGAAGGCTATCTGCTCCTACTCCTTGCCAGGTGACAGATCCAGAAGAACTGAGGTGGCAGATACATAAGTCAATAAACACTTTTGGGGCATGGATTTGTAATTGGAAGGACACAAAATGAAATTAAGTCACAAATGCAGAACCAACAATGGGAAATAATTTTTTTTTCTTAGAAAATTAATAAATAAACTGTTAAACTTACTACCACAAGGTGTTTTGAAAGTCAAAATTACAGTTATGTTTAAGAAGAGGTCTGCATAAATTCATGAGGGATAAGTCCATTAACGGTTATTTAAAACGATGAGTCTTATTTACATTTCTAATTCGGCAAATCTATTAACTGGATTTTGGCAGAAGATGTGAGGGGGATGCTGACATTATCCATGCTCTCTTGCTCATACTCTTTCCCTAAGCAGTTCCTGTTCATTACTCATCAGAAACATGAGTCTGGATTCTGTTTGCTTTGGTCTTAGCCAGGATGGCAGTTCTTAGTGTCCTACAGGGCAAGAGCACAGACTCTCTGTGGGTTTGCCCAGCCTGCTATTAGAGAGTCTGACTCACATCCACTTTCAGATGGCATGCAATTATTTTTTTTTTTTAAATCCAATATATGAGATTTCTTGGGGTTCTGCACCTGCAGAACACGTGTCTGTGTATTAATGTGTTATTCCACGCAAATACTGTCTTGTCTATTTTGGCCAGCAGTGTCTGGTAATGGCTATCTGCAGCCTAACCCATTTGAACCACTTTCTCTGTATGCCCCTGCTCCACCGTGTGAGTGGAACTGCAGTCTCCCTGACCTCAGCATATCTTTCTGACCCGGTTTCACTTTATATAGTTGTGTTTTCATTGCTCTTGATGCATCAAAAATAAAGTCACTCAGCCTGATCTTGCAGATAAACAGCAGACTTGATTTATCGAGTCTTGAGAAGAGATTTCGTTGTAGCAGAAGAAAAAAAATTACCTGGCTCGTTCTAATTTAATGTTGAAGCATGCAAACTATTTGGCATGTTTAAAACCAAACAGTGCTCCTTCTGCTTTAATTCATGTATACAGTTGGGTAATAATAATAATATGTTTTGAAAGCAAGACTTATCTTGCATTTTAATCTGTATAATCAATCTCTAGCCAAGAAATAAAGATCCTGATTCCATACATTCTTCTTTTTATGAGAATATAATAACATAGGTTTGAAAATTATCACCTGTGTCTGTTGAGTCTGTTAGTGTCAGATTAATTATTGTTTTGTTTTTGTTTTGTTTATTTGTTTTTTTTAAAATAAACCAGTTCTAAGTCCTATGGGACATATCAGCCCATCCTGGAAGGAGCTGCAATAGGAGGAGGAAGGGGAACCACAGCTGATGTGAATGGTTTCTAAAGGGAATCCAACTGGCTTGGCCTCCTTGGGATCTTGTGGGAATCACTATGAGTGAGCAGTTATCTGTTCTCTCCTGAGAGCTGTAAAGATATCTGGTAGAAGATGGGTGGTGGGATGAGCTGTCCTGGTAGTCAGCAGGGGGTCCCTGCTGGGGCAGCCCATGGTGACCTCCTGGTCTGAAAAATGGCTCTCAAATACGTTGAAGCCTGGACAAGGAAAAGCATCTGCTTACTTTCCAGAAGCTACAGCTAAAGTGCAGCTGATAGCAAGAGAAAGAGAAAGCAGGGTGGTTTGGTTGGCTGATCTCTCCAGAGGCAGATTGGTAGCACAGGGTGACAGAGGCATTGGGGTGTCCTCTCATCTATTAACTTGTGGGAACAGGGAGGGAGGGGGGACATTCTCTGTAGAAGGAGCTGTGGCAGAGGTTTCCCCTTGAGCTGCAACAAAAGTCTCGAGGGAATACTTAGAGGGGAGGGATGGCAGCAAAAGGCAGTGGACCTAGATGTGCTTCTGTTGAGAGTTTTGAGAATTATGTGCATGAAGGAGCACTTTTACTGCTGGGCAGCTCTGCTAAGGGGTTGAGACACTTTGGTTCTTATTGTCGCATATTAACTTTCAGGATTCTGTTGTCCTAGTGCAGGATAGGAAAACAGGAAAACAAATCAATGATGTCTGGAAAATTGTTTCTTTGAGTATTTTGTGGTAATATTTTTAAAAAGAAAAAAATATAATTAAACCTTTATGCATATCCACCTTTATAGTTTATATCCATCTCTTAATGCATTAATTGCTTGGAATCCAGATTTCCCTCTTAATGCAGTAATTGAAATTCAAAGGTACCTTTTGAAACTCTACACTTCTAATAGTATGCTGCCTCAGACTGTGGAATAAAGAAATAAATTACTCCATTTTAATTTCAGAAGCTAATGTATGTTTTTAATCCATCTTCATCCAACATTAAAAGCACTTTGTTTTTAATAAACTTGAGGGTGAATGAGAAATCATTTTGTTCCTGTGACTAATATGAAAATGGGTTTCTGTCCTTTGAAATGTATGTTCTATGTACAAACGAAAATGAATGTTCAACTTGGAAACAGCTTTATTGACACTTTAAAATGGAGTGAGAATGGCAAAGTTCCTTAAATTGAACCTGGAGAAACAGAGGTGCACTATTAGTTTTAGTAAGTCATTTCATTGTCAATGACCTAATAATTACTGTAAATTGTATATGTAGCAATAATCCCCAAGTGTTACTCATTATAAGCAGTTAGTCAATAATGTGATAAGGTAAAAGCATGAGGTGATAAGGAAGGTGGTTAATTTCAGTAATGACTGATTTCCTGTGAAGTAGAGTATCATAATTTATACGCTTTGCAGCAGTTAGAATGGCAACAATTTTGCAAATACTGTCTGCACCCAGTGACTCTTTCACGAATGGAAAACTACAGATATGCACAAATCCGAAATGTTCTTTTGGATTATTTGAAAAATATTGTATCTTGAAACCATCAGTTTGAATTAATAAAAAAATTACCCAATGCAGCCAAATGAGAGGGTATAACATTACTGACCTCATCAGACAATAAGAGATAACTTCTTGGTCCATAAAACGTGTTCTTAAGTTTCTCAGTATAGCTGACAAGTCATAGATGAGGATTGAATACACACAGATCCAAGATCAAAACATTGGTTGGATTTGCTTTTGTATTTTTATGAGTCCTAGGTGTTCTTTCAAATATTTCCCCTTTGCTTCCTCAGTTATTTAGGACCTGGGTGCCCTAGATATTCATATCTCCTGTACTTCAGAACTACTTGAGGTTGTGTACTGAGTCCCATCTGCAATATTCTTTCCTCATTATTTTCGTTGACCATACTTTGTGGGAAATCACAGTTACAACTAGTGGCTGGCAGGACTTGGTTCTCTTTGCCTCTACAGTATTCAGATTAGCAGAAAAAAGAAATCCTGCCTAGTTCTCCACTGTGGTGATCCAGGATTATCACTGTCTATGCCAGATGATTGCAAAGCAAGATTAGATCACCACTGAAGCAGATTGTCACAAGGCCTTTTAAAATAAACATGTAAACATCTGAGAGAATCAGCTTATTACTTTAAGATGAATGCTATCGTAGGCAGCAGCCTAGCCCAAGTCCTGGGGCAAGGTGATCACTTTGCGTCTGCTTCAGCAGAGCAAACCTTTGAGCTGTGTCTTTCACGTCTTTCCGGATTTGGACTATAAGAAATGGAACCTGCTAGAAGAAAAGGTTGACAAGGATTACAATTAATGGTAACTGGTATGCAATGTAGTGTTTTAAAATACATGTTCATTTAGCTACCAGTGTTAGCATTCTAGCTGGTCAGCAGAGGGCTCGGTACAAATTGATTTTGGGTTGTTTTAGGTCTGAGTTGAGTCTTTGAGTGACATGTACCACAGCGCAGAGCTGGCTCAGGAGCAGTGTTGGGTATATGGGATTGTGCCTGGAAGTGGACAAATGTCTATGTCTCACTATGACCTACAACAGCCAGCAACACTCTCCTGGGTTGGGGCTTTGGCCTCATATCCCAGGGACACTAAATAAATTAAATGATATGTCCTGGGAGCTGTAATTACAGTGCAGGAACAGATCTCTGTCATCCTTCTGTCCCCTTCAAAGCCCCTTTTTCATCGTTTGCCAAGCCTATGTAGGAAGACAAGGAGGATAGGATTAACACCTGTCAACTCTCCTGGGCCATTGCTTACATATCCACAAGCTCCCAGCCTAGCCCAAGCTTTCTCATTTAATGGTCTAACTAGGTGTAATTAAATTTAGTATCATATATAAAAGCTACTGGCTCCTGTCTGAACTTTATCTAAAGATTTATCGTTGTAATAAGATTAAACTAATAATTGTGTTGAGTTTGTCTCAGCTCAAAATGTTTTTGCTAATCAGAACACTGTTTGCCAACTTGGTAAATTACCTTCTACTTTTATTAAATGGAAAAATATGTAAACTGAAAGCAGAGGGTAATAACTGTAAAGAACAATCACTTCAATGACTTGAACAGAGATAGCCAATTACTTAATAACCTCTTCATATGGAGAAGGACTCTTTTGCTAGGGATCTGTTCATACCCTCAGATTTAAACTGCCTAAATTACCAGTTGTCTTCAAATTAGACATAGAAAAGGAATGAATTATTATGGCTAAATGAGAGTAATATGTATGGGAAAGACTGTACATAATAATCCTTTAAAATAGAAAATTTTGAGACGTGTGCTTAACTAAATCTGTCTTTGTCTTGGCATTAATCCATAACGTGTGTTTAATCAAGCAAGAGAAAACTGTCATTTCAAATATTTTTTTTTTGGAGAAAAATAGCTTTTTTCATCAAAACAGAGAACTTGGCAGAAGTTTGATTTCAATAGGGTTGTTTGATGAAAACACCAATCTTTTTCTATCAAGAGTTAGATCAAGGGTAATGTTTTCAAATGTGCCCAAGTGACTTAAAGAACTGAATTGAATTTCTGAAGCTAACATAAGCATTTTACACGTTTTCAAAGAAGTAGGCTTCTAAGGCACCTGAGTAATTTTTCATTTCACAAAAACACCTACACATTCATTTTTATATTAAATAGAAAAATGTCAGGAAAAATGTCTTGTCAGATCAGGTATTTAACCTAATCTTATATTCATTGCTAGTCAAAAAATTTCAATTTTTAAAGAATAAGCATAAAGAAAAAAAGTTTTCACTTTTTTTTTTTTTAAATCAGATTGAAATGCTAATTTAGGATAAGAATGTGATGAATCTGACAAGGTCAGATACATGATTAAGATCCTGGTATCACAGACATTGTCAACTCTTGCAGGACCCTGGGAGATGAGATGTTGTCTTCTCCCTGGTCCAGAGGCTGTAGTGTGCAGGTAAGGATTATATCATCACCTCCTGATTTTTTTTTTTTTTTGCCTGGCTGTTCTCACACTCTCTGCACTGCACTGGACCGATGATGTTTTTAGCTGCTGACTTACAATGTGATAAACCTGCAGTGTAGGATCCTGTGGACCATCACCAGTGATGGTTTCTCTCATTCCTGAGCAGGGTCTGCTCTGCCCACAGCCCCTACCATTGGCTCAATCCCTTGCCAATGGGTCTAGCGGTCTCTGCACTGAACTGCCAGCTTTCAGGCACTCTGGGTTATGGGATTACATCCTCCCTATGGCAGGGCACGTGAGTCTCTGCAGTTCTTCACAGCAATCAAAACAACCCCTATGGTCACTTGTTCCTTTCTCCCTACCTAGGAGAGAAAACAGACAGAAACAATAACACACTATTATAATTATATTTTTGTGGTGTGTGACCTTTATGTAAGGAACAGTACTGACAGTAGAATAGGTAACAAACGTGCGTGCATGCAAACATAGCCACAAATAAATACTCTAACAAGAACTGGACTAAGATTGTTTTCAAGAGCTTTTTTTAGAAAACTGTTTTAGACACATTGGGTGAGTTCAGCTTCTTCCCTCAGACTGAACGTTGTCACAAAAACAATGAAATAATTCATGCTTGAATTCCACTGGTGATCTGTAAATGATGAAGCACATAGATTGGATGAGAAGCAGCAGGACATAAAGCAAAAAGGGACATGAAGTAGTGATAGGGCTGGAAGGGTGTTCGGTAAGGTGAAGGCTCTAAGGGGCCTTAGACAATGGAGAGGAAAGACACAATGTGGGTAGGATTTGGCTTCTGGCTTCACATGCATGAAATTCATCTCAACTTTGTGTTATGCATTCAGGAAACGTCCCTTTAGTTCATCCTGGAGGCAGCTGTGTATCAGACTGGTGGAAGATGACACTGTTAAAAGATCTGTCCATTGCACATAGGGCAACTTTTATTCCAAATTTAACTAGTTTATGTTCATGGTAAAGAAAGATGATGTCATTTTTACTCTCTTCTCATTAACTGTAAAAAGAAAAGTATGTCCTACGTTTGGGTACTGATGTACTGATGGCATACTTCACTTTTCTGAGAACCAAATTTAATGTCCTTGTGCCTGCTGAGATACCACCTGTGGTATTTTACATTCAGAGATGGAATGGGATAGATTAGTGTCACTTACAGAGTCAGTGAGTCTCTAAATAATACTGTATCAGAGGAAGATCTTGTGGGAGGAGGAACAGAAACAAGAAGTATTGATGTTAGGTCAGACGAACATTTAAGCATGCCTTTAGTGTAGAATGTTGTAGTAGTTTTGCACCAGACAGAGGAAGACTAAAGATTGTAACAATAAGCCAGAAACAAGATAAGATATCTAGACATCAATAACATTTACTGCATGAAAGATCTATCAAAGTAATACAGTAGACTAACAATAAAAGGCAAGGTTGTTTTTAGGTTTTTGGTTTTTTCCCTTAGCTTGCTCAGTTTATACTCAGTGACCTTCTATCTCATCTCTGTGTGTGGCAGGAATCTCATCTGAAAAAGAAATGCAGTTTAAACTTGCAGCTTCCGTTTGTGAATTGAAGAATTACTGCAGAATAGCTAGTGGTTGCCTTTGAAGCAAAGCACAAAAATTAGATCAATTATTGAAGAGGAGTTGCTGAACTTTAGATCATAAGTCTTATGGCTGAAAAAAGTAAATGTATTAAATTGTAGTGCCACCCACACTCAATGTCATTATGATTATTGCAATTAAATATATTATTGTTAATGCATAATATAAATTGTTAGAATGATTATTAATATACCATTTAATTTAATGCATACCTAGAAGTTAATCAGCTCTGCATATGAGAGGGGTGAAGTAGTCATTTGTAGAGAACCTCTAATTAACACGTTAATATTAGACATACCTAACAACCAACAGCATCCCATAAGAAAAAGCTCAGGAAAATAGAAAAGACGGCATAACAGACCAGATCTTTAGTGAGATATCCTCTATGATGAAACCCTTCCAAAGCCAGGAAATGTATTTCCTTCCCTCTGCACAAGCATCTGCAAAACTTAGTGATATAAGCACAATTTAGAAGGATTCCCTTTTCCAGAAGTCTTATTTTTGTTGATTTTGGAAATGGTTCATTGCAATTTTATTGATTTGAAATGATCTTGAGTTTAAGGTGTAAGTATAGCAAGGAATCATGCTCAACTATACTCATTCATCATGTGCTTGATTATATTCACTATCTGAGTATAATTCCCATGACTCCTAGCTGCTAGGGCTAGGGATGGACAGTCAGCATGCATACCTTCTCACAGCATCAGGGCTGGAGATGGCTCCAGTCAAAACAACTGTTGAGTCAGTCCAGATCTATTTCCCCCTGTGGATATAAAACAGGAGTTTGGAAGTCAATGAAGAGCCATTAAGTGAAAGAATGATAAACAGTCTTCATAGCAGAAAACCTTCTGCAGAATTTTAACTCAGTAAGTTAAAAGCGTGGTCCAGGTGCACAGCTAAATGTTCTGCTGCTGTGAGAGTATCACATAGTGGGTAGCTGAACCACAATTAACCTTATACTGCTAGTGTATCCCTAAGGAAAATAGGTAGCTACGCGATGATTGTGGTTTTCCTCCCATTACCCAGGTTGTTATGCAGTCTTTCCCATTCACGTACCTTGAGCAGAGCTTGCACAGATCCCAGCGCTCAGATGAAGCGATGCAATGCAAAGATTCTGTTGCACAGACCTTTTTTATGGTGTCGTTGTCACAGCTACTGCCTTGTGTGCATTTGTGTATGGAATCTTTGAAAGATGCCAGGTTTGGTAAAAACACAAGAGTAAATAGCGTTCATTTCTTGTTGACATAGTATTGTATTATACGGACCAAAGGGCAATAGATTCCTAGACAAAACCTGTGAGTTTCAGACAGTTGTTAAGATAAATACTATAGTGGAGAACAGCAGTCATCTTTTAAGATTATTTTAGGTATGTGTTTGTGAAGCAATTAGGATAAAAGTAACACTCCTGTTATGCACAGTGCATATTGATTTTAAGCCTATGTTTATTGAATATTTATCTGCCTTACTTCTACATGAAAGATTCAAGATCATTACAAAAATGTGTCCAAGTATCCATCCTGAGTTAATTCAGAGGTGAAAATCATATTACTGGTACCTGAGCTGGCAGCGGCATCTAATTTTAACAGAACTTCACACTGTCAGTTCATCACCTTTACACAGAAACATCAGCTGAAATCTCAGATATAAACACAAATAAACCAGCCTTTCCTCTGCTTTTTGCTCTTGATGGCCTATGGGCTTGTGCAGTTAATATGGTTCTGCTAATACAGCAGGAGCTGGAGATCTCTTCTGCCTAAACCAGTTCATATCCCAATCAAATGTATTATATGATGAATTATTTCAGTTTCTCTTTCTATGTTTATTTTATATTCATGCATTGGCAAGTTTGTTCTCAGCAGCTTCACTGCAAGAATTGAGCCTGAGATATATTTGTCATTAGCAGTCACTAAAGTATTACTTTGAATGTTCCACAAAGTACCCTTTTTGGAGAAGAGAATTGCCGTAACTGAAGCTGCAGGAAGTGATTTTTCACTGGCCTGCTCTCAGCTATTATCTGAGCATTTAGACCAAATTATTCTTCAGCAGGAGCCTGAAATAGAAGACTTGTGATCAGCCTCAGCTGTTTCAGTGTCAAAATGAACAGATAAAAAATTCTGGGGCTGTTAAAATGGAAAAAATTGAGGTTTCCTCAAATCATAGACATGTGGGCTGCAAAATGTTCTACTAGCTACTAAGTGGATAGGGATACTCTACCCCTATACCCTCCCCCCTCCCTCACTTTTTATTCTTAATTTGTTTTGGACTGTTCTTGCTGAGAGTTGTTGGGTTTTGCTTTTTGCTTTGAAGGTGCCATTGAAGTAGTAGTAAGCTCTGGGGGAGTGATTCCTTTCACTCTGGTCCAGCAGACCAGCCCAATGTGGACTCATCCCTCTGGTAATTGGTTCAACATTGGTTTTAAAAATGAAAGAGAGGTTGACAGAAAACATCACTGACCTATAGTAAGTCAGCAAGAGCTTTTAGTGACCGGCTTCATTAAGGGGATAGGCTGCTATGTTCTGTACTAATTATAGTTTAAGGTCAGTGGTTTCCTATTTGAGTTGCAGTGTCCTACCCAAATGCACATAGCGATGCACAAACTTGCTGTGTTGAAAGGTCTAGAAGAGACATGACGTGCTGCCAGATTTAGATTTAGTTACAAAACCACTTTCTGTAGGCTGAGTGTATTGTGCTTACAGCTACATGAGTAACAACAGGCGGTGGGTTGGTTTATTTGGCAGTAAAACATGAATTGAAACAACCAATGTAAAAGTCATTAAAGAAGGAGAAAGTGGGGAGGTGAACATCAGTCAGAGCAGACAGGAATTCAGGTGATGCAGAGGAAAAGATCTAGCAGATGGAAAGAGGTGATATCTCATGGTGTCTATTCTATGTACCTCAAAAAAATATAGGATATAACTTCACACCTTATTCCAGAAAGTGACAGGCTGTCTTTGGTGACAAGAAATGGAGTGTTTGTGCTCAGTGGGATTGCAGATTCCTGGCTTTAATTCCCTGTTCCAGTGCCCTTTATCACCTATCTCATTTCTTTCCAGATCCATAAAAATATTTAAGAATCCCTGCTCCCATTAAAGCAGATTTTGTTTAACTTGCTGAGATCTTAAATTTCTTTTAGTTTTCTATCTGCAAAATGTGAATAATGGTAGTATATTATCCTACTCAAGCTGCTAAAATGTGAAAAGAACACAAAAGTAAGAGGTTCTTTAAATCATGTAAGTTCCAAAAACTGAAAGACAGATGTGAGAAAAGAATATAGCCGAGGTATGAATCACTCCTTTGAAGATGTTTCTGCTTGTCACTTTTGCATAGAAATGCGTGCTTTAGGATACTTTCATTTTGATTATATGTCTAATGAATAGTTGAAGAGCTCTTACGCTTTCATTGTAGCACCAAAGCAAGTCATAGGAAAGCAATTTAGAGAAATTCATCCTCATAAGACAAGCAAACCTTTCACCTTTCCTAATCGCAGCACTCTGACAATTCATTATAGTTTTAGATTCTTTGATTGTTATTGCAAAAAACCCTTCCCATCCCTGAATGTTTTCAAAACATCTTTTGCTTGCCCCCTTTCAGCTTTAATTAGGTCTCTTGGGATAAATTAACATAAATTAAGAAAGGGATGAGAGAGTTTTTAAACATTTGTGTTTGGGTCTTTTGCCCAAAAAGTGAGTGTGCTGTCAAAAGTAAACCTATAAAAGATCTTGCGTGACCTTTGCTCGCCTGAGTTGGGTGGTCTGGCCAGAGACAATTTACTCAAGGGAGAGTGTGTCTGGATTATCGGGGCTCCACAGCAATTTGGGAAATACACACAGACTCCTCATGTGCTCTACCAGTGGCTGCCCAGCATGGCCTGAAGCCAGGGTACCAGCCTGGCATTCGTGAATCTGTGGTGTAAATTCTCCGTGATGGTGTGGGAGTCAACTGAAACCATATAGACTTTCTGGTGTAGATAAGCCTTATCTCCTTTATATTCTGGTAGAAAAAAATGAGAGAGCATCCAGGGCAGTGCAACGGGTTTGGATAGAGCCAGAACTCCTCTTGCAAAATGAGGCACTATAACTTAAAGTATGCTGAAGGAGAACATGGACAAGAAAAAAGAAATGTGAACCACAAGAGAATGAAAAAGAATATTATCTTGAGAATTTAGTCAGGATGATGACTTTTGGTGCAATGATCATTTCTCGTGCCTTGAAAACAGTTGCCAGACAAGTCCATTCTCTAGGGAGAAACAAACCACATGAAATAAGAGAGATATCTTACGCAGGAGTGCACTGTCAGAAAGACACTGTCAATGAAAATGTTTTTTATTTATTGTTGGTCACTCTTCCCAGAGAAAGGGATGAGTCCTTATCTTCATGTTCTTATTCACAATTTTATGTAAATATGAATAGATCATGCTCCTTGATTGAACTATAGAAAAAGGTTAGGTTTAAAATCTGAACAGTAATAAAAGAAAAAGATACTTTCCAAACATTTCTACGTTTGCAAACAGTCTGATACTTAAAGTTAATTAGGGCATCTCTGTCATAGAATTTTTGTTGGGATTGAGAATTTATGCAAAATTTTCAGATCTTTTCAGATCTTTTCCAGGTCTTTGCATCCAGGTCCTCTTCCAAATT
>KZ506026.1:52407-111706 GCA_002844005.1 Limosa lapponica baueri
TTCCTGAATAACTATGCTTGATCCAAAACTGAATTTATAAGCAATAAATCAATACATATCTAACAAAAATATTTACTGTCCTATAGTGTTTAAGAAGAATATAAACGGATAAATATTCCTAGCACACAAACCGTATTTCAGTCTATATTGAAATCTACATTGCAGTATCCTGTATTAAAAAAAAAAAAAGAAAAAAAAAGAAGCTACTAAGAAGGGAATTGTCATCCCTTCAGTTGGAGAGATGGGGGCTGTTGAGACAGTGCTGGGTGAACATGACATTTCCAATGGTAGCATAGCATGTCGAAGTCAGGGATCTGTCAACAATTCCTTTGTTAACCTTGGTGTTCAGGCAGTCACAGGTACCAGGTTGAAATTTCGTCGTTTACCAGTGCTGCTTGTTTAAGTTCTCTCAGCCCACAAAAGAGTTTAAGCTATTTCGTTTCCAAATTTAGAGCTGCAGGAGACAAAGGAACAACAATAGGAAATAATAGGTTTCTGGTTCCTACACACACTGCTTTGTGCTCCCACTCTGAATTTATCAACCTGCTACTTTATATGATGTTATTTTCCCTCTGTTATGTTTAACACATGATATTTTGCATGAGAAAAAGGGACTGTGGTGTTGCTTTTTATTCTGATATTATCAGGGTGCTCAGAAATGCTGTTAACTATTTTTCATATTGATTGATTTGTTAGGTCACATTCTCTGCTTTGTGTCTGTGCAAGACTCGTATGAACCTGAATAAGAGCAAAACAAACATCTCTGTTGCAAGAGGGAGACTGTCTCTTCATCTTAAATTATGAATCCGTAAGACTGAAGTGAGGAATTATTTTGGTCTTGCATAAAATGAATAATGCATGTAGCACCATTATACACATCACGCAGGTTATGGAACCAGAATGCACCGTAATGTTAATAAACATTCATAACGCTTACCATAGCCATTCTGAATGTTTTATTGCCAAAAGAAATTGTGATCCCAAGGACATTCAGAGATGTCAGTCTTATTACTATATCTAATTATTAAAACTTAAACTTATAGCTGTGTTATCCCCTCTCTCCATTTGACATGGGCAATTAGTCAAAATCTCTGGGTCTTACAGGTTGTTTCTGTTATGTTGGTAAGGGAGCTGCTTGTTTCTTATATGCAATCTTATTTAATTAAAAACATGCGAAACCTCCTGTTTTTCTGAACACAAGGAGAATCAAACATGAGACACATTAATCCCTTGCAATTCTCATTTTCTTTGAAGCTGCATTTGAACTCCAAATCTTTCTCTGTCACATCCGCAGTGTTTCCTAAGGTTGTGGGAGCAACCTGCAAGCTGGTTTCTTCATTTCCTTTCTCTCCACTCTTGCAGTTTCACTTGCTTGTACCCAAAATTATCTGCTTTCAACCTAGTTTCTGGCTGCATCAGGAAAAAGCAGTGAAGCTTCCTGGTTGGTTGTGTATCCCAGTCTCACCTTGTTATCAGTGGTGCTCCTCTAGTTTTTGCATAAGAGAACTTATGAAGGCTGAAAAATGCTGCTGGAAATCAGTAGAGGAGCTCTGGCCCAATGTGGTGCCATGTGGGTGGCTTTTGGAAATACTAGGATCTTAGATTGCTGATTTGCCTAATTAAGGTCAAAGAACAGTTAATATTCTACTTTGAGGATCTGTGTGGATTCAAATGGCTTGGAGGTTCTACCTCACCCCTTGCACGTGGACAAATTTGAGACTGAAGAAAATTCAGATGAGTTTGAAATGAAAACTCAGTGAAGATGAGAGATGGGAATTCTGCTGTCAATAATGCCTTTGATAAGAACAGAGACCATGAAAAAAAAAAATCTGTCTTTTTACTTACTTTGATAATTAAGGAAAATAGAATAATCTGTTCTAGAAGGGGTTGCAGGCTTTCTTCTTAAAACAAGTATGTTTTGTGATATTTTACTGAACTAGTCGAATTATCAGTAATCATTTATTCCAGGAAGAGCCATCTCTTTTTCTTTCAGTTTATTTTGTTTTGTTTTGTTTATACTTTAAAGCTGTGTGCAAGTTAAGTTAGTCAATGAAGTTTATAAGTGAACCTAATTGCTACATTCACAGAGGGATGAAACAGTCTGTCAACAAAGCGGGTGTTTCAAAGTTGCAACAAGTATTTTCCTTGGTGGGAAACATGAAAATAATTAAGTACCCAGTTATTGTACCAACACATATAATAATTTTGTTTGTTTTAAACCATTAGTTCTGGGACATTTATTTTTAACTGTCTAATTTTTACTTTGTCAGGAAAGGGGTTGACATTAAAGGGGCCATTTGTGTTGATTCAAAGGTTAGTTTAGAAGATAAATCTCTTTGGCTATAATAAGTGGAAAAGGAGTCTTTTAGCCTTATCAAAGTAGGAAATTTATACATTTCTCTCATTCCATTGCTTTAGAAATTATTCTAATTATGGAACCATAGCTTCTAAGGACAAAGTGGGACATTTGATCATTTACTCTGACATTGTGTAATAGAGGCCATGGGATTTTATCTTATGTCGAACCTGCTAATTTCAGTTCCATCATGGTATATATTCTACAGATGTCTCCAGTCTTGATGTGAAGCCAACAAGACATGATAAATACATTTCTTTTTTTTTTTATGGTAACATTCTCCAATAATTAATTATCCATATAAATACTTATTTATGCTGATCCCCAGACTTTGGTCCCCAATTTCACTGCTAAACTAGAGACCTCTTTGCATTCTTCTCCTTCTACTCATTTCTCATAGATCCATTTTCTACCAGAGCTCTTCTGAGAGAGTGTTTGCATGGAGGAGTGCTGAGGCTGCAGTACCTCCCTGTGACAGTGAGGGATGACTGAAGGTTCAGCATTAAATTGTTTTATGGTTACATGTAATTGTTTACTGAGCTGCTTGTCACCCTTGAAGGGCAATGTCATTAACTTCAGTGTAGATACAAATCCCGACCAAGTTTTAGCTAGAAAGTTCATCTTGACGTGACATTATAAACCATGCTTTTAGGTGAAATAGAAATAGCAAGGAAGTACCAAGTGAAAAAATCAGCGACCAGAGATTTGCTTTTCGTAATTTCTCTAGGTGTAGTCTCCTGTATGAAACCCTAGAGCTCTCCCAGAGCTGTCCCAGGTACAGGATAAGCACGAGGGTGTGACATTGACTTTCCTTTTCTATGTAACAACAGCCAAGGAGAAGGCTGAGCTACTCAGCTACTTTTTTGCCTCGGTCTTTACTGGCAACCGCTCCTCCCACACCTCTCGAGTGAATGGACCACAGTGCAGGGACTGGGGGAGAAAAGTCCCTCCCATTGTAAGAGAAGATCAGCTTCATGAGCACCTGAGGAATCTGAATACGTAAGTCTATGGAAACTGACGACATACATCCCAGAATCCTGAGGGAATTGGCTGATGTAGTGGCCAAGCCATTCTTCTCGATATTTGAAAAGTCATGGCAGTCAGGTGAAGTCCCCAACGAAAAGGGAAAGGTTGCACTAATTTTTATAAAGGGTAGAAAGGAGGACCATGGGAACTATCCACCTGTCAGCTCCCTTCTGTGCCTGGGAAGATCATGGAACAGATCCTTCTAGAAGCTGTGCTAAGGCACATGGAGGACAGGGAGGTAATTCGAGACAGCCAGCATGGCTTCACCAAGGCCAAATCCTGCCTGACCAACCTATTGGCCTTCCATGATGGAGTGACTACATCAGTGATCAAGGGAAGAGCTACGGATGTCATCTACCTGGACTTCTGTAAGGCCTCTGACACGATCCCTCACAACAACCTTCTCTCCAAATTGGTGAAATATAGATTTGATGGGTGGACTGTTCGGTGGATGAGGAATTGGTTGGATGGATACATCAGTGTCTCAATGTCCAGATGGAGATGAGTGACAAATGGTGTCCCTCAGGGGTCTGTACTGGGACCGATACTGTTCAATATCTTCATCAATGACATAGTGGGATCAAGTTTGCGGATGATACCAAGCTGAGTGGTGCGGTTGACATGCCTGAGGGATGGGATGCCATCCAGAGACAAGGTCAAGAAGTGGGCCTGTGTGAAAATCATGAGGTTCAAAAAGGCTAAGTGCAGGTCCTGCACCTGGGTCAGGGCAACCCCCAGTATCAATACAAGCTGAGGGATGAAGAGATTGAGAGTAGCTGTGCCAAGAAGGACTTGGGGGTACTGGTGGATGAAAAGCTGGACATGAGCTGGCAATGTGCGCTTGAAGCTCAGAAAGCATCCTGGGCTGCATCAAAAGAAGCATGGCCAGCAGGTCAAGGGAGGTGATTCTGCCCCTCTGCTCTTGTGAGACTCCGCCTGCAATATTGCATCCAACTCTGGAGCCGTCTGTACAAGGAAGACATAGACCTGTTGGAGAGGGTCCAGAGGAGGGCCGCACAAATTATCAGAAGGCTGGAGCACCTCTCCTATGAGGAAAGGCTGGGAGAGTTGGGGTTATTGGAGAAGAGAAGGCTCCAGGGAGACCTTATTGCAGCCTTCCAGTACTCAAAGGGGTCTTATAAGAAAGATAGGGACAGACATTTTATCAGAGCATGTTGTGATAGGACAAGGGGTAATGGCTTTAAACTAAAAGAGGGTAGATTCAGGCTAGATAGAAGGAAGAAAATTTTTACAGTGAGGGTGGTGAAACACTGGCACAGGTTGCCCAGAGAGGTGGTAGATGCCTCATCCCTGGAAACACTCAAAGTCAACTTTGACGGGGCTCTGAGCAACCTGACCTAATTGAAGATGTCCCTACTCGTTGCAGGTGAGGTTGGACTAGGTGACCTTTAAAGGTCCCTTCCAACCCAAACTATTCTATGATTCCATGTGTTGGTTCATTTGATTCTTTCTTTAGTTCACTATTTGCTTCCCTTTGGGATCCACCTACAATTCTCAGAAGTGTGTACGCTCTAAGGGTTCATCACCCATAATAGCCATAGCAAGGCTGTTACTGATTTTGGCTTCCATCAGTTGCTATAGCAGCCTTTACCGTCTTCCTAAAAGCATGTTTTACAAGACAATAATACAGTTTTTTCCTATACTGAGTATCCTCCTCATTTCTTCTCCTGTTTTTTTTGTTTGTTTGTTTGTTTGTTTGTTTTCTTCCCTTGAATGAGATTTTATCACACTTTGGGATCTTGCCAGAACATCAGTCTTCAGCCAAGGGCCTTTAGGCTGTTGTATTTGCTGTTTAGTTGGGTTTTTTTGTTTGTTTTTTTGGGGGGGAGAGGGATTTTAAAAAGGGAAACCACACTACAAGTCATTTATATTTGTGTTCAGATCAGTTATTTTTTGTTATGTCTGTAAGACCAAGTGTATTCCTGGCACATGACTTGTTAAAACTTTAATTCCTGGTGATGTCATTTTTTCTTTAACGCTTAAAGTTTTCCTGCCTTCAGTACTTCAAGCAAAGAAATAGAAACAGTTGCCCCTTCGGTCACAGCCTGTCTGTTGTGGTTGTTGCTGAGCATTAACATAGGTGTATATACAATTTCCCCCATGATTCCATGCTGCTGCATGGAATTCAAAGCTAACAAGGTTCTAATTAGAACTGTAAACTTTGTAAACTGATTTTTTCTAATCAGGAAAAAAAAGATCTTTCTCTCTTTCTCCTTTCAACTTTTTGGCTAGCTCTTCCTCTTCTCCTTTATTTCTACTCTTTTAAGGTTTTGTTAAATATTTGTGTTTCTGTTTTACAAGCAATTCAGAGCCATTAATGATGGGCATGAAATGGTAGCAAGTTCCTTGTCCAGCTAGTGGTGTCAAAAGTTCTCAGTTAGTTCACATGCCTATTTCCAGTGAATTTGGTGACGTTATTAGGAAACATCATATTTACAGGTAAGTAAAAGAAAAAGAGAAAAATGTGCATAATTTTCCTGTATCTTAACCTGTCTTTAGATCTCTTTCTCCTGCACTGTATACTATAATTCACTTTCTTAATCACCTTGTTCCAGGAAATGCTTATTCAAAGATGATACTGAGAGAAAGGATGGCCTAGTAGTTACTACTTTTAATGCAGGATCAGAGAACACTTATTTTCTAATCTCTCAGTTCTTTCCTGGTTTAGACATAAAAACATATAACTTGCAACAAAAAGCATATGAGAGATCACTAATTTTCAATTTTCTTTGTTTCCAATATGGAACAGCTTTTCTAGAAAACTTCAAATATTTCTGTGTTCTCAGTTTCCATACCTCTCAGAAAGTTTCCTTTTGCCAATTAAAGAAATAAAATTAATGGGTGATGGTATAAGCAGAGTATTTACATCTGCCTTTACTGCAGTTGGTTGCAGTATGAGCACATGATGAAATTTAAGGTTGGTATTTGTGTAAATAGAAATTATCTGGTTTAAAGATTCATGGTATTTTATGAAGGTGCAGCAGTCTTTTGCCACATGTTCAGAACAATGAAATGAAAAGAAATCCTGGAAAAGAGACACAAAAAAGTTCTCTACAAAGAACTGAAGTAGAACTTAAAGGATATGAGGGCTTTAGACGAGGTTGTCTTTACCAACCTTACTGCATAAGTGAGCAGAGCTTTCTTAGTCAATAAGCCAGCAGAGCAGCATCTTAAAAGACAAAGAAGAAATGTTGCCTAATTGGAGAAATCTACTGGCAGAGTTCTTTGCAGAAGCCACAATACTGTATTCACTAATTAAAAAGGTCTCTTTTGTACGTGTTGAGCTTGGCCTTAGAGGTAGCAGAGTTTACAGTACACCCAGCAGTTTCCAAATTCTATCATCACCTACTCAACAGCAGAAGACACAAATTTTCTTGTTCATTCATTGCACTGAGTGTCAACCTCAGGCCAGTCTTCTGGTCCTCACTTTGAAAGAATGCTAATTACTTTCTAATTGCAGCAAGCTGGCATCAAATCAGTCTCTAGTCAGACAAAATTTTCATGCCTGTCAGACAATAAAAGACTTGTATGTTGATGAGCTCCTTTGATTCTGTTTAGAAGTTACACATTTGAACCTCCTTTAAAATATGGTTTCCATTTGAGGAAAAAAAATAAAATATGAATATACTTTGTAAACCTATCTAATTATATTTTGATAGCAGTTCCTGAGAGAAGATTAATTCCTTTCCTCATCAAATGAACATCTCTGGAAAATGTCTTCCCTTTTAAGTTAATATTTCCTTGAGCGCCAAAACAAGGCTGAGAAGAAAATTATCTGAACATAAAGAACTAATTCTTTCAGATTTTTCAATCTTTTTATTGAGACTTTTTAAAAGGGCAATAGAGGCGAGAAATTAAAATGGTACCCACAGTAAGGTCAGGGTCCTATTATGCATACCTTGTATAAACATGGAGTGAAAGATGTCTTCAAAGAAACGTCCAAAACACTGACAGCTCCAGCAAGATGAACACTGTAAATGGAAGGAAAGGAGAATGTAAATCAGACAGCTTTTATCTAAAGTTTCTAAAGCAAAAAATGCTGTGAGACAAAGTGACTTCTCATCAGAAAATACAGATTGGGACTTAAAATATCTCTTTGGTACTTATTCAGAACTCATGTGGAGAAATTTGCAGTTTAGAATTCAAATACAAAATCGGTACTGTGGGTTTTTGGATCCATAGCTATTACTTCCCTTTTCCTTCATGCACCTGAATTAGTTCTTCAGCAGCCAGAGGTGCATAGAGGATCCCTGCCACAGCAGTGCTGCTGTGGAACATAAACCCCTCTGCCTTTTGGCTTTTCTAGGTTTGTTCAGTTGTTGCCAGTCCTTATTTATCTTCCCTCCCAAAGCCTCTTTGCTTCCATTTTTCTGAACCTCCCTCTCTTTCCCTTACTGTAATATATGGAAAGTTTGGGAGAACTCCTTGAAAACATCACTCTTGTTTCTGTGCTTTACAGTAAGCCCTCAACTTTATCTTCTTTCCTTGCACATTTCCAGAAAGAATTTTGGAGGTGCAAAAGGCTATCTGGAGAGCCTGCCCTTGTGTCTTTGAGTAATTGCAATATTTAAAATGGTGTACAATGTGGAGTCGTGCGGTGTGGTCTACTGCACAATTAACATCTGTTGGGCAGTTTATTCTTCTGGCGTGTTTCCAACTCGTGCTGAGAATGTGAGTACAGAATAAGTCAAACAATTTGTCCAACTTCTTCACCCAGGCGACAGTGGCTTAAGCAGCACTTGAGCAATTATATACATTTATGCGATGGCTGATAACAAGTCACTGATAGAATAAGCATTTTGTGACTGCTGCATAATATCTCTGTAAATGCTTCCTAGAACGTTTGTGTATGGAATTTACTGGACACTGGCATGTTTACATTTGTCAGAGTTCCTAGTTCATTAGCAGAAAAGAAAAATCAATACATTGAGAGGAAAGGAAGAAGGAGAACTGCATAATGATAAGATAGATCCAAATGCTAATTTAAAAATGAGGGAGAATTTGCTGGGTTTTGTTTTCATTAAGTTAATAAAAATGTATCATGTTCATTTTGCTCATTTTTGCGTTCATTCAGCTTCACATAAAGCTCTTAGAGGAATTTTTATGTTCCACCTATGCCTGAAAAAAATGCATGTTTTATTAGACAACATGTGTAACAACTGTTAAGCATTCTGTAGAGAACTGGGAGTTGTCCCAATCGCTGCAGTAATCTTACTGTTGGCAATAACATTTTTGACAGTGGTCATGGAATGAGTTCTTGTAGCAGTCTCTTTTTCTGGTTAATTCAAAGACGTTGAAACTGAGTGTTTTCAAATAGTAGAGAGAAACAGTAATTGTTCTGCTGAGCATCAATTCAGTTGCTAGAGTTGCTGCATTACTTCAGTACTTTAAAAATATTTACTGCACTAGGCAGTGTAATATCACTGGGATTAGGTGGAGTGCTCTGGAGGGTAGTTGTAAAATATGGTCAGATATCTTATTTTATGTTTTGGATTTTTTTCTTAAGAACAGAGAGACTTTCCTGACTGTAATAAGGTAAAGGAACATGAACACAGCTGCGCAGTGCCACAATATGGCAACAGAGAAGTCTATATCTTATAAAATGCTGTCCCAGCAGTTAAAGAATCACATTTTCGAATACTAATTCCTTATTGCTTCAATTTCCATTAAGTTTGGGTAGAACTTCAGTTTTTGATACACTCAGAAGCATGAAGCAGATGCTTTAGCTGTGTAAATCCATCACCAGCAACCTTGAAAAGGCCTCGATTGCTCACAACCACTGAAGGCATCTGACTGTACTGGTTTTCCAGCACCACAGCAACTCAAAGCCACACAAAACCTCATGGTACTCCAGCACCGAAGCCCTACCTGACACAAAGTGAGGTCATCAGAAAACTTTTTCTTTGGGTTTCTCTATTTAGTATGACCGGAAGCACCACTCTGGAGCTTTCCCTGCATGGGCAGGGGGAGCAAGAGAGGCTTCATTTACTGCTGACAGGTCTGGCAGTCAGGGGGTCCTTGGGAGAAGGCACAGCCTGGCTCAAATCCCTGCTCTGGGCCCTGGGAGCACAGGAGAGCCAGAGACCATGTACTGTTTTTGCCTGCCCTCTAAAAGGGCAATGGAATGACAGTAATTATAGACATCCTCAGGATGATCGTAAAGGCCTTATCTGAAATTTATGGTTCTCAGTGACTTTGGCTTTGAACCTGGGCCCTTGGAGATATACTTTACATTTGGGCAGAAATAGAGACTTAGAGCTTCACACTGGTAGCTTTAAAGGATTTTAAATAGATAATTATCCTGGCCTAATCCTTTGATCATGTCTCCCTCTTTGCAGATCTTCACTCACTTTTCATCAAATGAGGTACACATCTTTTTCTTTGAGGCTTTCCTAGGCTACCTTCAGACTAGCAATGATTTCTGACTTGATATTGCTTTTTATCTTCACGGAATTTACTAATAGTGTTGCCAGCTGTCATGGTTGTTTTAATCTGATGAATGTACTGGCTATGTGGTTTTTTCTATTGTTGATAGTGATATTTTATTTAAACTATAAATCCTACTCCCAATAATGTCAATTTTCTTTTTGCACATCTGCATGCAGTCTTGAGACTGCATCTAGAGGCTGCAACTTCCAATTTCTCTTTGTAATCTCTAAAACAGTTTGAAATTAAAATATGTTAGTACATATGTGCTTCATTACAAAATGGACTTTCAGGATTTCATTAGCATCTGGTATGTTACTTAGTGCCTTCTTGTAAAGCTAATTAAGTGTTATACTATTATGAATGATTGTATTTTATTTTTTTCTTAGCAATACAGTAGGCTCCTACAGGAAAGAAATAAGTGAATGATCAAGAGCATCATTGTGTGTTTTATTTGGCTCTTCTGCACTCTCTTTTCATAATAATAATAATCTCCACAGTGGCCAGACGTGTAACAGTCTAATTTACAGATACAGTGAGCTTATAATAACTCCAGCAGAATTCAGTGATATCTGCAGATGCTCAGCGTTTTGAGGCTCAGATCTGTAATGACTATTATTTCCTAATGTTAAAACAAGTCAGTGTATCAGCTGTTGTTTTTAATATATTCTGTGTAGCATAATTACAGTGTCTATCTACATTACCTACCAACAGCAGTGGCCTACATCTTTGAGCTTTGTTGAATTATAAAAGACTGCATGGGATGAGCCTGGATTTACCTACCCCAGTGACTACCATAATAGTCTGTACTAAGTTTAAAAGGATGACTTTGGGATGTGCTGAGTTCCCACTGAGATCATCCTTAATGGGTTACGTCACCTAGATCTGAACTCAAATCTTGCTGAAGCACAGAGAGAATTTCAGCTTACATCAGTGAGTACCTCCCGAGGCCAGTAAGTCCAACCGTCTTCCATAAAAGTAAAAACAACTTCATTTACAACTTCACTGGCCTTCCTAGGCCACTATCTCCTAAATTTCTTCTTTAAAGCCTTTAGGATCAGGCAGTCTCTTCCAGTACATCATTCTTCTTAAAGTTGGAACTCATATATATAATCAGTAGTCTCTTCCTGGACTTAAGGAAACTTCATTTTATTGATGTTTCCTCACAAAGTTCATGTTATCTGGAATTCTGATTTTTCTTATCGATATCTATGTGAGGCTCCTGAATTCATCCATTCAGCTTTAACGTTGATCTGCCTGTACCTCATTTCCACAAATTTTGAAATGGAGGTAATAACATTACCTTTAGTATCAAGGTCTTCTGAGGGTACATTCATAAAAGATTATGAATCTCTCCAATACCAAGAGGCTTGTAAACACCTAAAACAGTCAGAAAGATGGGCATGTAACCAGCACACTAAATAGCAGGTTTAATGTGCATTTGGCACACCCCTTATAAATGAAGTTATGTATTACAGTACAAGCCAAATAAGCCAATTACAGTATTGGCTTATTTATGTCTTTGATATAAAATGTTTTACTATTTTTTTTGACCAGAGGTAAGAGTGAAGATCACACAGCAGTTCTCACCCAAGATTGCAATGGTCAGCAAGTAAGGGAGATTGCAGATTTTACTCCTGGCACGCTGCTGAACCTCCTCTCTGCAGCCAGGGACAGGGGCTCATGTTCCATGTTTGCTCTTATCTCCCACAATAAAAACAGGCATATTTGGTAATGGATTCAAGATCCTTCTATAAGAGGTAGTGCTGAACTTCTTGGGCCCCAGGTTCCCCATTGCGCAGGTGCTCAGAGGAATGAGCACTGAATGTTACAAAATGCAAATTCTGCTTCTGTCTCTTGATATCAGATGACAAAAATCTACTCTGCAAATATACAGATCTGGTTTTAAAATTGAGAGTAAATGCAATGTTTATGAAAGTCAAGAAAATACTCATGAATGGAGCATGAGCCTTACCCATGTTACATGAGGCTTCCGAAACACTCCCACCTTTGCCAGTCTTCAGCTTTTACCTGCTGCTCTGATGAAACGAAATACCACATTCTCCTGTTTAACTGAGGAGAGTGGAGTAACTAAGTATTTTAGCAAATACTGCCTTTCTGGCGATAAGCACTGGACCTTCCTTCTGAAATCTGTCAAAACCTACAGTTGCTCAGAGGAGCCCTACTGTGCTGAAACATGTAGTCCCCTAATGAAATGTCAGGCCCAGAACAGGGTGAGGCATCTACAATCTTATTGAGTGTTGGCTCTGAGCTAAGGATTTGATTCAAGGCCACTGGATGAAAAGCTTTTAGATCAGCCTGCTGTGTTACTTAGACCCTATTCTGTGATTTCTAATTTGCACTTGTACTTTGCAATCCACACTGCATAATCTGGCTGTTCTTCAATAGTATCAAAGAACCAAAGAAGCAACAGATGAACTGGGAGAAAGAAGAATAATCTAAAAACTACAGAAGTTGCTTGCTGACTGATTGTATGTCCTTTATGAAATGCCATCCTTGCTGGCTTCTGAAGAACCAGCATCAAAGTCCAGTACCCTTTTGGCATGACAGTAAAAGAGCAAGAGGGAAACAAAAGGATGAATAGTAGCGTGTACAATTCTCTTTGTTCCTTAGCAATATCACAAGGTTATTCCTCGCCTGAAAGGCACAGAATTAGCAATTGCAACACATCAGTGGCTCTGGTTGAAAAGTCCTGAGTTCCTTGGATGTCAGAGAGCACATTACAGCGCTCTGTAATACATCTCTCAATAAACAGCACTGATAGTACAAGATCCTCGCAGGCTTCCTGAGCTTTGGTGCCACTCGCAGCACTGAGAAATTGTGCCAGGCATTTGGTATGGTGTGAAAATGGATGCTCTTCTGCTCATCTCTTTTGGGAATCTCTTCTAAACATTTGAACAAATCTCAGTGTAAACTTCATCAGTAGCTTGTGTTTAGCATGTATTGTTAACCAGCTATGTTAAATGTAGCTAATACATAGGTTGTATTAACTAATACATTCGCAGCTAATACATAGGTTGTTCTATTTCAGTTCAGGCATATAGGTGTTTTCAGACTGCTTGCTTAGGTGGAGGCAGAGGTATTGGGTGAGATAAATATGGAGGTATTTGATAGTCTTTTAAAATGATTTTAAAAAAAAAACTTTTAACTTTGCCCCAAAATACTAAGAATAAAGCTGACAGCTGGTAATTCATGACTGAAAGGCATATAGAACAGATGGGATTATATTCATTTGTTGTCAGCCAGTGATACAAACCCAAATACATCACTGCAATGAAAGTGTTAGAAGAACACTGTTCCTAGGCTTTTAGATAAACTTGTCCCAGCAGCTGTTCAATGTCATCAGTTATCTTTCTAGTTAAGGATGTACTCTGATTTGTCAGATATCAGATACTTATCATTAATAATTCTGAAAATTCAGAGAAAAAGTGTTCAGGAATGGAATTTTCCACTTTTTCAATTGCATTGGTTTACTGCAGTTGAAGATATAGTTTCACTTGGGATAAGCAGTTTTTCCAAAAATGTCTTCGGCATATTTCCTCTGTTGTCTGTTTTCCTGCTTAGCCTTCCTGAAAACCCCTGTTGATCAATGGTTTCTGACAAAGATGAGTTTTAAACCAAAGGCTGTGAATTGATGAAAGCTTTCAGAGTACGACTGGTGTTTGGAGTTATTCCTTATTTACAGGAAATTAGTGTCCAACCCACAGAGCAGCTTCTCTACCAGGGTTTGCACTATTCCTGCAATTCCCCAAGCTTGCACTTTGCCAGTCCTCTCAAAAAGTGAGGCGATCCCAGTGCTACAACTGGTAGGCAGGCTCACCACTATGTTTCCCTCAAGGCAGCTTCTCTTCATCCTTGCTGTAGGTGTAGAGGCTAATATCTGATTTAATCTTCAAGTACTGTAAGGATATGTAGTTTACATATGCTTTCCATAGTTCAAATCCAGTGTTGAGGATCATATTTACCCAGACAAACTGTAATGTTTTTATTCATTTCTGCATACAGAACTGAACTTAGACTTGACTGTTTTCTTTGCTTGCTGACATTTCCCGTCAAGCGTATGCCTAAAGGAACAATAGTGTGCTTTCTGTGGGGGATGCCAGATCGTCTTATGCACTTGAGTGCAAGTGGCATTATGATGTAGAAGCAAGTCAACTTGGAGGTTTTAGGAACTTTCTGCTTGTGCGTCTATTTTGCAAACTGGGCTCTAAGCTCTTTCCCTGGCACTGAGACTATGGTGGCAATGCAACAGATGGGAAAAGGAGTAGTACAGCAGATTTCTGTAGCACCCCAGCAGCCCACTGTTGGCCTAGAGTGTTGAGTGTCTTAAATTACTGTCATATTTTAAATGTGCCCAACAGGAATATTGTGTTATCTGGAGCTATTGGAGCTTTCTGATACTGCAGGAATTAAGGAGAATCAAGCCCTTAATGAGTCTCAACATATGTCTTAGTCCATTAGGCACTGTTGGGGGTAACTCTACCCTACTAAAACTAATCTTTTTAGACTCCATCTCTAATCAGTGGGGAGAAATAGGTGATTCAAAACAACTGCATTAGGGTCCTGATCTGAGTTCCTCTCTGGAGAAACTCGTCTCACCCCGCTAAATGAATAGGAAGCATGACACGACTCACCAGGCTGAAGTTGGCTTCTCTGCCTGGTGCCAGGCTCTCTCCCCAGCCTCTTCCTGCCCCAGTTTGTTGCTCCCCTTGCCGAGCAGCCACAGTTGTGCCCTGCTCTGTCAACAAAGCCATAGGAAAATGCTATGTTTTGCTCTACAAAACTGACACAGTTAATTTGTCTTAATTTTGTGAGTGTACACCTATTTCACTAATAACAAATGGAAGCATTCTGGTACATGCCAAGCAGATATACTTTTGCAGAACAAGCTGACAGCTCAGAAATAGGCTTTTCAAGATATGTGGTGTTGCATGTTTGAGACGTTATGATTATAAATGAGCATCCAAAGTGAAAATTAGAGTGCTAGTCTAATTTATTAAACCTATATTTAGATTTTATACACACACATCTGCTGTTGGATCAATTACTGCTAAGCTATGTTCACAGTAGTATCATAAATTCAGTACATTGATCAATTCCAGTCTGCTTATTTGATGTAATATGGAGCTTTATTGTAACATCTAGAACACAGGTAAAACAGTTGTGATTTCGTGTTAGTTTCTATATATCTAATACTCCAACTTTACATATAGTTTAAGAACAAACTGCAGTTAGGCAGGAAGGAACACTCATCTTCATTTTCAAGTAATTCCAAAAATAATCAAGTTCAAAAAGTATTTAATTTACTTTGCACTGCCTGCAGAAATTAGTAATTTCCGTTTTAGGGTGTTTGATTTGTAATTTATTTGTTTTGCACCTTTTTTTTTATTCTCACTTTTCCACTAGACTAGATCAGACTTCTAAGAGAAGTGTGTTTCATAATTACTTTTTGCATCTTTTTCCAAAACATAGTCATTGGTGTTATCATTTCTGTAAAGTAATTTTGATTGGCAATTTTGTGATGCTTGCCTATTGGGGATATGATTCCAGATTAATTTCTCAGACTATATTTCTCTCAGAAAGAAAGAAAAAACACACCCAAAACCCCAGAAAAAAGATTGTAATAATTCTTTGATTTCTTGAGTATATGTTTGAGAGTCTCATCTGTTATTTTACTAAATGGTGACTATTTTTGTTTCTGTGCATCTGCAGCCAATCAAACTGCTCTAAATGTTTCCTACTAAGATACCATGGATTGCATATTTATCTTTAAACTTTCTGTCTTTCCACTGTCCCAGCGTGTGAGAGTTTGCCTGAGATCACACGGCACAAGGAGTGGTCCTGTCTTCTCGCTGCTTCAGAAAATAGTCTGTGCGTGTCTGTGTATACATGTCAGTGCAGTGCTGTGGGCCCTCTTGTGTTGCCTGACCTGACAGTCGGGATGGATCACCTCTGCTAGTGCTGATTTTTGTCAGAGGAGATGCACTGTGACGGTGTGTGCCCACGATATGACATGCCTCTGCTGTGGAAAGGGTGCCTTAGGCAGTGGGCTGCAAAATTAATCTTAGACTGAAAGCTAAGATTTGGCTGGATTTGGCTGCTTGCTTAAAAAAAATAATAATAAAAGAAATAGAAGAACCCATTGTCAGGTCATATTAAAGGAGATTTGAAGTATTTTTTTCCTAAGGTATTTCAAGAAGATTCATTTCCAGAAAGGCTGAATAGATCATGTTCACTACACAGATTTCATCTTAAAACTGACAGTAGTCATTTGTATATTTTGAAAAATTTTATGGTGTTTTCTTGATGTATAATGCTTTCCTAGGCTGTTGCAATTGAAGTACTTGATGGGTTGAACACTTGACTGTGGGGTGAGATGTTGTACACTTAGTTAATATACCTTTATGAGACCCTCTTAAATAGAAAATAACAGTGTAGGAATTCACAGCAATATGGACTAACCTCTTCCTGAGGGCTCAAATGATGGCCAGAAGACTGTCTATCAATTTTGGCATTTATTAGAAGGAATGTTTTTGTCACTGGACTGAAACTGAGATCTGTCTTTTCTTGCCGGATCAGTTGAAGATTTCATGACTGATGTTGCGGAAATCCCCGAGTTTTTCTGTGTCATATTTAATGTCACTGTGCCTTGTTTAATTACACTGCAGATAATGGAAATAAAACCTAGGCATTGCACAGACATGTGTAAAGATAATGTCTTTTTTTAGCAGCAACTGTTTTTGTGTGCATGTGTGCCTACCACAGTGCTGCCCTTTTGATAAGGACAGCTTGGGCATTAGTATCCCCCAAATAAACAGTAAGAGTTCTGAACGATACTTCAGTTCACCACAACTGAGTACTACTGTAATTCGAAGTTCTGTAAACAATAAATGAATAAATAGGTGTGCCATAAGATTCAGTGGTGTTTCTGTAAAAGGATATCTGCAATGCAGTGTCTGTGGGTGATAGGCTTCCAGATGCTCTGAAGAAACCCATGATCTCAAAAGCAAAACATATGAGTTCTTTACTGGAATGGACATCTTTTACTGGAATGGAAAATTCTAGCGAGGAGTTAAAGCGGTGCTAACATAGAAAATCATAAAGTACCCGTTAAGTTGGTCTTTACTAAGTTATAGTAAAAGAAAAGTAGCAGCTTCTCAGAACTAATTTCGACCACTCTTGATTCTGTATATTTGTGTTATAGCATTTACCTTCTCCATTATTTGTGAGCATCTTTAAGCCATCCACTGACAAGAAAAACAATGTAGGTAAATGAAAGTAGTCCTGTGCCATGATGCCTTACAACCAAATAGTAAATACAGGATTTTTCCTAGGATATTGGAGAATTTCAATAGAACTGACAAGTCTGAAAACTGGAAAGATTTTCCTGAAGTGAGTAAACTATTTCAGAGTGAAATAACCATAATTGTAAATGTTCAGATTTCTAATTTTCCATATGTTTGACTAGCTTATTGCTTTCACTGCAGTGATAATCACAGTACCATTAGGTTAGCAATCGTTTAAGAATTGTGCACAGCTTAGACTCCTTTGCAAGGGATGTACAGTTCCATCACTATTTGCTTTTTTGCCTCTAACTACAATGGTGGATGAGAGCATCTGGTTGTTCCTCTGCAAATACATTTAATATATTGTCTGCATAAATGTGATGGGAACTTATGGCCCTTGGAGTAAACGGCATGTATTTATTCCCTCCTGGCAATATGGGACTTTCTGCAGAATTTTTCTTCTTGAGTTGTATTTCAAATATATCCTCTTCTTTTGGCAATTTTTAACATTAATTTATTTTCATTATTCTCATCCCTTCATAATTCTTCAATGTTATTTATAGAAGTTGTGCCCATGTACAAACTAATAACCAAGACCAGGGCCAGAGGAGGAACACGTAAAAGGGATAAAACCGACTTAACCTATGTAGTCTGCTAGTTTAAGTACATCAGGGTTTAAGGGCCCCAGGGTGGGAGAGGAAATCAAATCCTGGTCTCTTCTGCCTGTATCTGAGTATTCCAGCCATGAGACTACTGCATTAAAACAGGCTGCAGCACTTCTGCTTGTGGCTGCTATCACTCTGGTCACTGGTTTGAGATGCCTCCTTCCCTGTGGGACCCACGATGGCTCGGTCTGAGTTCTAGACTACAATCACTTTTAAGTGCCTAATTAGATCTGTCTGTAAGTGGAGTCACATGGGGAATCTGTGACAGAGAAACAGATCCCCGATCCTCCAACATAAACCAGTGGGAGGTTGTGGTGTTTGGTAGAGCTGGAAGCAGATAAACTTGCTAAGCAACTACTTTTATTCGAATTCCATTTATCATCCAAAAAAAAAAAGAGATTTAAATTCTTTCAGTTTTTGCTGAAACAGTCTTAACTGAATAGCAACTTAACACTGGTGACCTCTGCAGATCTCTCTTAATGTGGATAATCATCCCATTCATAGAGGCACGTGCATCACAGTGCCACGTGCATTTCATTCCATCAATAGCTTCACAGAAGACTAAAAATTATTTTATTTTAAAATCTAATTTAATGATATCAGAGGGATAAGATTATTATACTGAGGCAATGGAAACACATTTTCTATAAACTTTTATTCCTTAGCCAACTGAACATTATAAACCTAATGTCAAATTCACATTGGTGATGGTGGAAATCGATGGTTTTACCAAAATGGTGACAAGGTCCTATGCTTTTGCAGCAAAAGGATCTCAATTAATCCCTGCTATTAGGATTACATTTCTTGTGGTTTTAACAAGAAAATTTGCTATAACGGAGTAGTGAATTCAAAAGGCTTTTCTGGCATTGTCTTCCCCTTTTCTTATTGCTCCTTAGAGTTTTTTCTCTATATATCTCCTCCATCATTAATCCTATGTCTCACACATTGACGTTAAAGTGTCTTTTATGCTATGTCTAGGCAGGGCAATGTAGCACTGTGTAAAGATACTCAAGGTAGCTCTGAATGAGCTAGCTCAAATAATGGGCCACAGTATTACAGTTATTGGGTGTCATCTGTTTTATTCTGCTTCTCATTAGGACTCTTGCAGAGCTGGCTCTAGTATTTTTGATTGATGCAGTACTGAGCCAAGTAGAAATCCTCTTAATAGTATTGTGCAAGTAAGATGCACCTATTTGGGGATGTGCAAATGCATAGAAAGACACACCTCTAAAAAATCCCAAGCCTTTTTTTTTCTTGTTTTAGAACCGTATTATTTAAGAAGGAAATGACAGCAGAAATGAAAAAGGATAAGGGTACAAGTAATCTGACGGAGTTTACAAAGTGGACAAAGCTATATTTAAAACCATATTGAAATGCTGTTGCGGACATAAAAAATCCATATCAGACTGAAGCTAGAAAAGACATTTAATGAAGAAGAGAACATATCTTAAAATAAATGTGAAGTGGGTATAAATGTGAGGTTGTATGACATAAATTGGAGCAGGTTGAACTAAGTGACAGAACTGAGTTGCTAACAGCAGAGGAAAATGACTTGCTGAGTAAGCACATGCAGGGGTGTCACGATGAGGACAGGAGCTGGGAGAAGAAGGGGGAAAAGCTTTGATAAGTCCTTTTGAAAATGTGGATCAGCTGTGAAGATTTAGACTGGGATAAATTTTGAAAGAAAAAGAGATCTAGATTTAAGATAGATACTGCAGTATTGCGGTCTTATTTAGCATAGTGTAATCCATGAGCTTCAGCTTTAGTTTATTGGTCAAACAACACGTGATTTTTGTCACTGACTAAGGAGTAGAGGAAGATGCTCACCATTTGGCTGTACTATGCCAGTATTAATTGACTTTTACATGGTTTCCTAACTGTGGATGAGTTCAGTTATATGCCACCTGAGGAGGAGAGTGCTTGATTAACCCCTGATTTTTCTGCTCTTGGTGCCTGCTGGTGCCACAGCATCCCTCTCCCCGGGAGCCAGGTACCAGCTGTGCTACCGTATGGGCCCCTCTCTCCATCTGTGTCAGGGCTGTAGCTAGACAGCAGCCAGGTAAGGTGTTCCCTGGTGGATCTACACCTGAGGTTTGCTGCTCCTGGGTTGCTTCTGATCTGTGGAAAAACCCAAGTGTTGGTGGCAGTGCTATGGCAGACACCACCTCCACTCTCGGACCTCACCCATTCGGATGTCGGTTACTGGCTGTGGCATACACAAACTTTTCCCTTTTACAGCAACATACTTTTGATGGCAAATGTTTGTGTATTCTCTCCCTTGCCACAAAACTCATGGGCTTTGCTCCCACAGCTGCTAGATGAGGAAAAAGCAGGGCAATTTCATCACCTGATCTGTTTTTAGAGTTGTTTCCCTGTAGCATGTCCTGACTCCTCTCCATTCACCCTGTCTGATTTACCTGATGAGATTTCTGTAAAGCTGGTGTGGCTATGCAGTGGCACAGCAAAGCATTTCTCCTGTGAGCACCGAAGGATCATGATTTCCACCAGATGCTCCCAGTAGGTTTAGTTCGAGTGAACCGGGGCCAGTTTTTCCTGCACATGGCCACCCAAATTTGCCAGCTGATGCAGGAAAGCGCTCTGCATGTGATGGGATTGCTGTGGTGCTTGTCCTCCTTATTTCATCTGAGTGTCAAGGCACAAAGTTATCACCATCATTTAAATTGGATTACTACAGTCAGTGCATTTTATCATATCACTTTTAAGGCCCAGCAATGTGGAACACGTTAATTGGCACTTGTTGGGATGCACAGGGCTTCTCAAGTGTATGAAGGTTTAGAGCATCACTCAGAAAGTAATGCCACGACCTAAAAGCTCTTTCAAAGTATCAGTGAGCTTTAAAAGAGACCATTCTGTGTACAAAGCAATACTAGGAAAGGAGGAAGAAAGATGTTAAAAAAAAAGTAAAGTGAAAATTGTTCTTCACTTTTGTTCATTGCACAGTTACCAAAATCAATGTGTCTGCAAATGCAACTTGTCTCATAAATCATTAGGTCACAAACCTGCACAATGTCAATGTGTTGTCGCTATCCTATTAAATTAAATTACTAACCAAGGTAATACTTAACAGCACATTTCACAGGGAACAAAGTTTTAATGTATTGAGGACGCCTAATAAATATAGCAGTCAGCTAATATGATTTGAAGGCTTTAGGCAGAAGAAATCCTAGAGAGAGATAAAGATAAAGGAGGGTGGAAAAAAAAAAGACACCTAGTCAGTAGGGATATAACGTACTGAAATACTGGATTGGCATAATGAGAAATGTCCTACTAAATCCCTACCCAGTAATTATCAAAGATGATTTGAATGGGTTATATTTGGATTTGGCACCTTCAAACACAAGGGTGTAGGTAGACTTACAGATAACTGACACTCTCAGTTGAGCTATGGGAAAAACTAGATGGTGAACTCTGAACCTTATTTTTACTGAATGTTCCCTGCAACAATATTTATAAAAGGCAGGGACAGACTGCCAGCTCCTGAAGAAAACAGTGAAATACTCTGATTTACACCTATTCTGACCTCCAGATATTTTAAGATTAAATCACATTTCAGTTCTAAAACCTTATAAAGCACTCTGCCTTGAAAGGCAATGCCATCCCTGCTCCTCTGTTTGTCCAATATGGGAGTAGCTTGCCTTTTTCTTTTTACGTTTTTGCAAAAGCCAAAGCTTAACACATTTCTCACAATCCTGATCCTCCTGCCCAGTGCTTTAGAAGGATGAGAGCTTGAAGAACTCCTACAATTATGAAAGTAAGTGGAGAATAAATAATCAGCAAGTTCAGGCTTCTGCATGGACAGGTCAGTGGGTGCACAGTCCAAGGTGCAGTCCAGGGCAGAATAATCATGTATAATATTGAATATTTTACTGATTAAAATCTTGAACCTTAGAGCATTTGCATATTAGTCCAGCATGTTAGAGCGCTTAAAGATGGCACTTGCAGTCCAACATCAGTTTTGGCATAATAAAATGAAAGCCCAGCACTTCTGGCCAAAATTCAGCCAAATAATGATGCTGTAAAAAGAGTTGTGCTGGGTATATCAGACATGATCACTGTCACATTTTTTTGCTGTTGAGCACAGAGGAACTTCTGCAGCTGTGTCTAATATTAACTATGCTACATTCAGTTCTTGGCTTCTGTGCTCTCCCCCAAGGAGAACATGCAAGTCAAATGTCAAAATTTGATCCTTCTCAAGCTGTAAGGAAAAGAGGAATGCAGGAGGCAAAAGTGATGAAGGTAAATGTTATTTTTAAGTAATAGGAGCTCATGTGCTATCACTTTCTGTTGTTTGGCAAGAGGAAAGGCACCATGAGAAGAATAGGTTGTTGTATGGTCATGGTCTGAGATTCTATGGAGAATGTTAGCTGTAACATTGATATGCCAATGAATGTGATATGCTTTGTAGATATGAAATTTAACTTTTTATTTATTGATGTAATGCATAATGCAAAATGTTATCTAGCAATGGGATAGGACTCCCATTGCTGTTAGCTCAATTTTATTTTTGTCTTTTGAAAATAATATAGTGTGTGCACATTTTTTAAATGTGTGGATATCTTCTGTTTTTACAGGCAGCTATAATCTTATTCTCTAACACTGTTATATTGTTATGTAATGCTAATGACTGTGATTAGGCTCTGAATCATATGGCTTGAGTTCATCTTTATTTTTATGAGGTATTTTATGGTCATTTTAACTTATGGCATAAAACATCTATTGTTTTGTAAAGAAAAAGGAAGTGTCTATCTAAAAGACATGCCATTATATTGAAGTTCAAACCACTTCTTGTTAGGACATATTTTACCGTTTGTTCTGCTAAGTGCAAAGGTGATGGAGCGTTTTCTTCCAGCACCATCACCAAGCAAAACTATGCTCAGGGACCACTCTTTCTTCAGGTAGGGAGGGGCCAAGAGCCCTCTATAAAATAGTAAGCATGGTGAGGTTTTGATAAGTGTGTTTGAGTCTGCATAGTCAGGTAAAATTCTGGTCCTAGTCAGGTATACAGGAATTTTGTGATTAACTTAAAAAACCTGCAATATTGTTCCGTACTACAAAATTTTCTCCACTAAAATTCACACGTTGAGAAATCCTGGACTGCTTTCAAATGCAAGGTCCATCTTGGTGTCGCCATACACAATGCAGCAATTCTAACCTGTGATTTCAAATGGAGCTATCTGCATGGGTGTGGTACCGATGGACTTGGCAGGCAGCACAGCACTCGTCTCAGCTGCTTCTGCTGCTGTGACAGTCACAATCCCAGAAGGAAAACTACCATGTCTGTATTTGCTCCTAAAAAGGTGTACGTTTGTCTTTTAACACTGACAAGATGGAGTAGTTGCTTAGCTGACAGCAAATGGTTTAACTTAGCTATCAAACAAATCGTATCATAAGCTAATTTTATTTATTCTGTTGGTCCCTATAGAAATTAATTAGTGATTGCTTGCTTCTTCATTTTTACAGTGAAGATGCCTTGTTCAGTCCATCTGTTTTGGAGCTCTATTTCACATTTCCCTTCATTGCCACTTTAAAGGTGATTGCATTTTTTCACATTTTCTGTCCCTGTTTGCCAACTGCATTGATTTTCATAGTCATGCCATATTTCCTGCTTTCTAATAGATTCTTGTCCACTGCTCCTACCTCTAAATCAATGTTTTTAATACTTCAAGAACTCATCAGTAAGAATGGCTGTAAAATTTCATTGACAGTTGTCTCTTGCTTGATGCTGAAAGCTATTTGCACTTACAATTTCCTTCAGATATTGTAGAGATTTTTTTTAGGACTGAAATTCCCTGAGATCAGTCTAAGGCAAACAGTTTTTTCATTTCTGTAATTTCACTGGAAATACAACTTGTAAAACTGCTTTAGTAAAACTAACTTTATGGGCATTCGAAAGACTCGTTTGAAAGATCATGTATATTTGGTTCATTGTTACAAAATGTATTCACGGTTTCACTGATCAAAAGGCAAGAGCAGTGTGACAGGAGAGCGTGCAGCAGTCCTGTATGTTATAGATCTCAAACAGCCACTGACACTGAATTTCTAGCTTGGGCTGTTATGACTTATAAAATTCACAAAGGGAAACATGTAGCTTTAAGCAGAAAACAACACCATGGTTTTTGTTTTTGTTTTTGTTTTTCTTTTTTCTCAAGGAATTAGGCATTTGGATGTCCTTAAGCAGTCCCAGGCACAGCCTTTCTCTCTAGAAAAGAGAGAGGGTCAACAGTAACTGTACCAGGGAGGAGATCTGGTCTATTGACTGCTAAGTTGGTAACACTGGATTACAAGCAAAAATACTCTGTACCTACTTTTTTCCTTGAACAGCAGGCTCAGGTCTTTCATTAAGGGTCTTCTTTAGCTGATATAGTGCCTGAACAGTCTGGGTGGAACCATTGCCATGCTGAGGTCAATAGAAAGCTGAATTGAACATTTACAGTATTTTATTGTACATCTTTCCATGTAGGACTTGCGTTATTTATAGGTATATATCAATTTAGTCTGGGTGGTATAAATTTTTTTTATAGGAGGAGGACAGGAAGAATTTCAACGTCATTCAGACAGCTGAATATATCACCGTTTTCATTCGCATCCAAAGTAAACATTCATTACCATGTCTGGCATGTTATACTTTACTCTAATCATAATAACAAAAGCATGTAACATTATAATATGCTTACATTGTAATTTAATATACTTTCATTACGATGTAATTGCATATTCCTATATGTAATTTATTTATTCTTGTTAAAATTATATTATAGTTATTTGTCCTAATCTGTATACATAGGCAAAGCACTGAGAGGGTTGAAATGAGACTGGAAAACTGTTGCCCTGATCAGGAACAGCAGTACAAAAGTAGTCCTGGATCTACACTTCTGACTGGGGAACAGGAAAATGGAGTCTAGTCTGTTGGCCCTTGCAGTTGACTTCCGAGATGGCAGGAAAACCTGTGTCTTTCTTCACTGGAGACAAAATTGAATAGCTCTATGTCTACTTTTGGCACGCAACACGTGAAGAACCTCAGCTTTGGACTGGTGGTTATTTCCAGAAGAGAGCCTCAGATCTCCCTCTCAGGGAGAACTGTGTTGATTTGCATGGACAATCTGTGCCTGTTAATGGAATTGTTTGAGGTTGACCATAGCTTGGATGCTACTGCCCCCTCAGCTGAGTCTTTGGTACTGACCTTAGGAGCACTTCTTTTTGTAAAGTAAAATACATTAGCTTTAATTAGAAACCAAAGGGCCACCCCTGGTGACCTTGAGGTTTTTTGTTGATGAGGACGACTGTCATAGCTTGTTTTGAGAGACCGTTATTAACAGAGGTGTTTGAGTGATTTCTAGGATGTTTTCGCACCCTACACCTAGGGGATACATTGCAAGGCCATAGGAGAAAACAGCTTCTGCCTTACTGGTGCAAATAGACAGGATAAGGTGTTAACAGAGATCTCACTTTCACAAACAGAGACAGCTGAGGCAACAAATCTTGCCATCTAGCCGTACGGGAAATCTGTGTCAGAGACTTGACATGAAACACTGCTGCTTCCTTCATAAGGTGTCTTATTGCAGAGCCATCCAGGAAATTAGTTGATAAAGATTTTGAAAATATAGAGGAGCATAAGGTTTTATGGTAAGATCATTTCAGGGACTGTTTATTTGCCTAAAGAAAAGCAGATTGCTAGTGTGGTACAATGGAATGGTCGTCCTTTTGTTCAGCACTGAATGAAGCTTTCTTTCAATATGAAGTATAGTCTTTTCCAGGAACTATTCTATCTCATTGGCACATTCCACTCATAGTGTTAGACTAGGTATATGAACTAATCTTTGTTCTAGACTTCATTTGCAGGCCGTGGCTTCTATTATATTTAAGTACTTCTCCTTGAAGCTCTAAATCAAGGGTGGCTTCAAAAGCGGGCACCTTCTATTAAATGTAATTACTTTAATCTGAAGCTTATGCTAAAGGTGAGGCTGCTAAACAAGGCTAGCCACTAAATTAGAGTAGCTGCAGTTAAGAGCACGAATAGTAAAAGTATCTCTATTAAATAAAGGATAGTAACTATCAAGGATGGATTATAAATGGAGGTATGCGGGCTTTGTTTCGGATTGTGTAATTATGCCATTCCCAAAACCAGAAACCATCTCTCCATATTTCCTCTCTTGTAAATGACCGATAAGATATATAACATTTATATCCTCTTGCACCTACAGGTTCATAGCCTAATGAAGCTTAATGCAATACTTTTACTTGTTTATAAGCTCCTATTTTTCATTCAGCATGAAATGCTTTTAAAAGAGAATGCTTAGGATTTTCAAGGACAACTGTCAGACTCATGAACATAAAGCCAAGAATTACTTTTGTGCTATAGAACCATTTATTTCTCTTTCTAACCACACTTTTTACTCTTTCCGATTGTGGTCAGTCTTATTAGCATGTCTTCCCAATATTCATGGGGCAGCTTATCATTCAGATCTTCCATGTGACCTTTTCTTCTTGGACCTTGTCTATGATGTCAGATTTCTTAACTTGGTCTATGCTGTCATGCTTTACCAGAACTCTGATGAATCACTGGCTTTCAGTTCCTCCAAATGCTTCCAGGGAGTTATTTTACCTATTAAATCCCAATCTTTATATTCCTGATTTGCAGGAAGGGATACAGTACTTCTTGACTACCTTCTATGGGATAACAAAAATTTCCACCCAGTCTTGCAATCATTATTCAGGCAACAGTCCCCCTAAATTCCAGAGATGAACTGGACACACAGAAACTGAATGATGTGATGCCTTGTCTAGTGCAGCATTGAAGGAAAATTTATCTGAAGGGGTTCATAACTAAACTACCTGTTTTAATGGAATGCTCATGTTTTCATTAGTAGGCATAAGGGGAAAATATAGTGTGTTCTTACTGGGGTAGAATGGCACCAGAAGACAGAGAATCCAACTCTGTTACTCTGTTTCCTATGTTTAGAGTTAAAACTAACATCAGGTAAAAAAACCCAAACAGTTGAAATAGACTGGGTTTTCTTTGTGTGGTTCAAGGAAGCAGACAAGAGGGATTTCATGCAGGGAACAAATCAGGTAAATAACATCTTTACAGCATTTATGCTTTTTGAGTAACTGGAGCAATTTCCCTTTCAGCTTTTAGGGAATCATTCTCAGATCTAATACTGAGTCACCTTTGTGAAATATTTTCCAGCATTCAGAAGTCATCTAAAGTGGCTTATTTTCTTCACTGTTGTTTTCCTCATCTCGCACATCTGTTCCTCTCTGTCACAGCTTTTCAAAGTCAGTCTGTTGGCATGCAGACCGCTGTATCAGAGGCTTGATTTCTGTAACTAGCAAAACTCAGCAAAAGGAAGAGAGCTTTTTGGACTCATTCTCAATATTAGAGTTCACCTCAAGAATTTTGCTTCAAAGCCCAGCATGACATAGACAATTTCTGAACAATTCCTTACTCTCTCATTTTCTTTGTATGTAAAATATCCTGTGTAGTAGAGGTGCCATAAAAGTAAACAAAACCAGTCTTAATAGCCAGTTTTAAATTCAGCTTAAAATACAATGGTATAATCTGTAGTGATGCTCATGCACACTATTAATTTTTAACGCCTTGGAAGTTATAAGGACCATAATCTCTGTGTGTCAAGTCTAACCACACTGTTAAAACCAAAGACAAGTATTAAAAATAGAATTAACAATATTAACTTTACTATAAAATTACCAATTTAAATTTTCCATGGTAGCAGGAACTCAACCCTTCAAGATTTTTTTCTTTTTTCTGATGCATTGTTTTTCTTATGGAAGGATTAAAACCAATCAGCTAACCAATCAACTAGTCTCCTCTTTTATTCAGTAATTGTATGGTTTATCAATCTATTATTTGGGCTTGTAGATAGAACTAAACACCTTTACATGGTGTCCTACTTTCTGTACAGTACTAACTTTTGCAATGACTATTCAGAGGATGTTGTAAAGGTTAAAGCCAGCAATTTATTCTTGCATGTCAGTTCGGGGAAGCAAAATTTGCATAGTATGCTAGAGTACACTTATTTGTTGACTGGTTCTTTTTCTTTGGCAGGAAGCTAATATCTCATATTCCAGCAGTTCTTCTTTCCAAGATTTATGAATCTTCCCTGGTTTTCAAATGGTTTTGATTTGCATTAAGTAACAAAATAACCACCAAGCCAGAAAAACAATGACACAGAAATAACAGTAAGAATATATATGGCACTAACAAAAGAAAGAGTTGAAGTTGGATTAGCAAATTTGGAGGTGAGGGAAACATCCAGAAAAGCACTATTTAGATGGAATTATGAATTTTAACCTGAGAAGGTGCTCCAAAAAATCTGTGTTCCAGCAGCTGTAAAACACTATTAGGAACTTACATTTTGGGTAACAGTGTTTTTTAAATGCTTACATTTCAGCTGCTGTGCATGCTCACAAGCACTCTGACCCAAGCCTCTGGGAAGCTTGCTGCCATTTAAGATCTATTTCAGTTGGAGCAGAGCCTAATTTCAGCCTCTTGCTGTGAATGTGCAGTTGGTTTGAATTGGGAATGAAAATGGATTCATTTTAGATATGAGTATTAATCAATTTAGTTTTAATGCTATCCTTCAGGTATAATGAAAACTTCTAAATGCAACACTTTTGCTATTATATGCAATTTATTATATGATTATGACAATAGATAGTATCTCTTTGAAACACTGATCACAAAAATTAGTACTTTTACTGTATTAGGGTTTTTCTTATCACTTTGACACCTATCACAGAGCCTATGTGATTATATATGTACAAATATACGCAGTATATGCACAAGTTTACAGTCATTGCACATCCAGAGCGCACATGAAGATCTGGAGCCCAGTGTTGCACACCTGGATGCACCACACTGACGTGCTGAGACTCTTGGTCCAAAGCAGAAGCATTTGGCTGGAATATTGCTAACACCATCTACCTGAAATAACTTATGGTCTGCTTGAACTGGCCTAAGAACTTGAACAACAGTCTTATAAATTCTGAAATGCTGGTTTTAAGTTGTCTTGAGACCATGTTGTTGAACTTCTCTTGTTAGATTTGTAGTGGAGAAGAGAAGCAGGTAGCAAGAAAATTGTCTCTGTAATCTGGTAGTTTACCAGACCATCTGTTCAAATCTCTCATCTTCCATGGGGCAAATTAGGTTAATAAGCAGCGGGCAAAGTAGGGTTAAGAATGCTATTAAATGACAGGCTCCTTAATGGGGATGTTGTCGTACCACAAGATGAGCTGGAGCTCCTGTGGCACTTTCTGGGGTCTTGTCACCGGCTGTTAATGACCGATGCCCTTCAGCAGGATCTATGTTTGCATTCTTGTGTAAAACTTCACTTTGTCACAAAACAAGATCCACCAAAAATGAATGAGAGGGAAGGGATAGATCCCTTCTTTGCCTTTCAGCAGCTTTTCAAGTTCATAGCAATATAGGAGGTACTTCAAATTACACCTTCTGCAGCCCCTCCAAACACAACTGGCATCTCTTTAATTCAAATGTTGCTAGCAGCTGTCATGTAGACCCACATTAGAAGTGGATCGTGAAATTTTCTTAAAACATGTCTCAGGGTTAAGATTATGGTTCCAAGGAAACAAGCCTGGAGCTGCATGTGAGCTCGCCGTCCTAGCTGTTCTGCTATTTTAACTGTAATCAGAACAATTCTGGTCTTGGGACTATTCAAGGATCCAAAATCCACAGCTATCAGTATAATTTATTAGAAACAATTTTTTAAATTTGAAACTACATATCTGGGTCTTGTTCCTTTGTGTTAGTGCTCTTCTGACTTCTCTTTGCCTTAGGTGCAGAGCTCCTTCTGAGCCCAGAGGCAGTGCTGGGACAGCCTACACAAGTGGTTGTCACTTGAAAACCCAGTGTGGGGTCTGGTCAGTTTTCTGCAACTCTGTGCAATGTTAGATGATAATCTTAGCACTGGAATGTAATGGAACAATTACCTACTGCAGTGCATTTTTGTTAAGGAAAATAAAATGTCTCTTGAAATGAGTAACAGGTTTTTCCCATTTACTCTTGTACTTCCTTACCCAACAAATTAAATTTGTTTGGCTTTTCCATATTTTTACTTATTAAAAGATAAAAAGACAGTCTGCACGTTTTCCTGTGCTCTGTTTCATGTTTGTTAAGGACAAATATAATTAGTATTAAAAAAATAAATAATTCCTCATGCTGCCATTACCCAAAGTAATTTCATTCAAGTTCACTAGCTTAGGATCATCTAAGTACTTTGTAGGAATTTATGCTTCTGTTTAGTAAGATAAGGAAAATAGCAATAAAACAACTAGCGCTAAAAAGAGGTGAGTAGAAGGATCCAGCTGATAACTGTCTGAATTAATTGAAATATTCCTCTGAGAACTGTTTCAATGTAGGTCATTACAAGGGAGCGAGACTGAGGTTTCCCTCTAAAGCCCTGTTGGAAGGCCAGTTGACACTAGTGATTAAATTCCTTTTTATTTTAAATAGGAGTTGACTCAAACCTGAGCTTCTGCTGCAGGATGTATAGGCTGACATCCACAAAGGCACTTTGACTTGATAACACTCAGTGTTACAACACCCCAGCATTTGCAGATGGCCAGACAAAGTTGGATCCACAAAGCTGGAGGCAACCGTTTTATGCATCTCTAACAAAGTCACTTTGGGTATATTAGGCACAAAGCAGCACATCCAAAGACATTAGGAAGCCCCAGGGGTTGTCTGGGTCCTTTGTGGTCTCCCGCGAATGCTGAGGTAATTGAAAAATATTCAGGTACCTTTGTAGAGTTTAAGCCTCTAGCCCTAACCTGCCAACTTTAATAGAACTAATATTTTACCAGCCTCTAAAACAAGACAGAGATTTCCGTTATGGTGATGTGGGTTATATTCTCCTGTTTGATCACTGGGATAAAACAACATCCACCAATTCCAGCTATGTTAACTGCCATTGGAGCCTACAATTATCAAGCAACATATAGTGGGAGATTTCCATGAACATGAATCTAAAGGATATGACCTGCCAATTAGCACTGAATTTGAATAGCCATTTATTTCAAGTCATGCTATTGCATCTTCTCCTCCCAATCTGGAGATGTGTAACAGTAGAAGTCCCCTATCCAAATTTCATAGAAATGCCTATGTTTGAGAGGCCTTGGGATACTTGTAATTCTTGAAAAGGTTTACAGATTAGTATTATATATTGATAATGTTTTAATGTTTGCATTCAGTGGATTCTGATTTTTTTGTAGTTTCGAGGCACTGATTTACCAAGGAAAGGCTGGGGTTTGATTGTTGAGTAGTACCTGAAAGAAACCCCTTGTGCTGAGTTCCAAAATTGTCATGGCTTGATTAAAAAGCCCCCTATGACTATATTTCAAAGTAATTCTTACTGTGAGAAAGACGTCTCTTACTAAGAAACTAGACCAGAGATTTGTTGGAAAATGGATTCTGCTTCCCTTCCTGAAGTCTCACTGAGTTGCTAGCAGGATCTGTGCCTGCCCTACTGTACCTTGCCTCACATCACATCAGTGCCATCTAGTCAGAGTTCTTGCTTCATTACAAATCTAGTATTATCACCAAAACCTGCAAAAGCATTTCCGATGAAAGCTTCAGGATTAATCACTCACTGTAAAGCAATGTCATAAAATCATAGTTTCTGAAAGATGCATTGTGTCTGGAGAAAATGCTCTGTGGAGACTTTATTGAGACCTTTCAATATATATAGAGGGCTTATGAGAAATATGGAGAAAGACTCTGTACCGGGGGCTGTAGTGATCGGAAAAGAGGCAATGGTTTTAAACTTGGAAGAGAGCAGATTTAAATTACATATAAGGAAGAAATTTTTTACTATGGATATAGTGAGACAGGTTTCCTGGAGAAGTTGTAAATGCTCCATCACTGGAAGCGTTCAAAGTCAGGTTGAATGGGGCTTTGAGCAACCTGGTCTAGTGTAAGTCGTCCCTGCCCATGGCACAGGGGCTGGACTAGAAAGCCTTTGAAAGTCACTTCCAACCCAAAGCATTCTGTGATTCTGTGATATGTGTTCATATCCTGATAAAGCTCCCCAGCTGAGGAGCACACAGGTTTAGGCTGTGGCCAGTGTCCTGGCTCCTCTAGGGAGAGCCATCTGTGTCAGACTTGGACCAACCTTAGTGTATTATCGGCAGTGGTTCTCAGGTTGAGTGCACTGAAAGCCAGAGCCAGAGACCATTTTCTCTTGTAGCTCTATCTATGAAGCAGGTTACTGGTGAAAGAGAAAAATGAGCTGTTCTTTACAGCTACCCTTTGTACTTAATAGTACTCTTTCTGCTTCTCAGCGGAACAGCTTTTGAGGATGAACATTAAGAAAAGGTAAACAAAGATAATTTTCTTTTAAATCTTTTTTTTTTTTTTCTTTAAGACCTTTGGCTAAAAAAGCAACTGCTCAGTTGCAGAAGGTATGACTGTTTTAGGTATTTTAGCTGAGAACTTATCGCTTTAGGTTTTAATGAGATTTTTCTTAAAGTAAATGGCTGTTCCTTATGAGAAAGAGCATGGGAATCTGGATCCCAATCAAAACTTCTCAATCGGAGAAAGACTCATTTCAGCATAGTAGTGTTTATATTACAGTTCTTTAAAACGTTCAGGTTATTTAGGACTGTTCTGCCTCACTAGGAAGGGCATTCCTACTTCAGTAGCTGCTTCTATAAAAACAGCGACACCTTTAATTTTTCAAACTGCTTATTGCTGAGAGAAAAAATTTGTTGTGTATGAACATCAACCATATGAGTAAGTAAAGAACTTCACTGATATGTTTACTGCTTGTTATGGATTTGTTGCTTTTAACTTATTAAGATGCCTTTCTTTTTTATTGCCAAGTATCTACTGTTTTCATATCAAAATTACAGAGATGACAGTTCTGTTACTCTAATGATCATTCAAAGAATTCAACATACCCAAGGTAAAGCTATGTGGAAAAGGTAGTAATTTTCTTTACCTCTTCTTTCCTACTGTTAGAATTTACAGCCTATTAATCAGTTCAGTATATAAGTAGAAGTGGTGTGAATGCTGAAGAAAATCATCGCTTATTTTTATAACGTATTATTAAATGTTTATTGTTATTATTTATTTAAAAATCAGATTATGCAAGAGAGGATCTGCAGCATAACTAATTTTCCACAGGATGTTTAAGTGGTCAAAACACAAACTAAATTTATTTTGTAATGAAAGACCAGACATGCATATACAGTCTCATTTTTGGCTAGCCAGACAGTCCTGCCCCTCCACCCTTCTTTTCCCTTTTTGCAGCACCTTTTTATAGTTTTGGCATCTTTCTCTCATTCTGGGACTTCTGACACAAAGCACACCTGGGCTTTGTGGGACTCATTGTATCGACAAGCTTTTCATGTTTTGCCAGTCAAATTAAAATTGTTGTGTGAGGCTTCATGTAGTTGGCTTCTTGTTTCTCTTTTGGACACAGTTATGCATTCTGCAATAAATAGGAAGCAATATATCATAAAAAAGACTGCCTGCATTTAATGTCTCTAGCGTTGTTTTGCTAACTCCAGCTTGCTGAAAGAAACAGAACACCCTCCTCTTGGCAAACGAGTTTTTATAAATGAGGTTATGTTTCTTAGTCTCATTATTTCTTTACTGAAGCAAAATAAAGGCATAAATTAGGCTATTGGGCAAATAGTAAATTGATTTATTATGATTTATCTTGTGCTTTTGGGTCTCTTGGTTTTTTGGCGGGTGGACAGAAATGGATTGTGTAGCGGCTTGGGAAGAAAAACAGGCTTATTGAGGGAAAGGGCTGGAGTTCAACTTTGTGTTATTCTGCTTCTCTCTCTCAGCAGAAATTTCAATGTCTGTTCAAAGATGCTTTGCAGGTTTGGACAGAAAAAGTGCCTTCTGCAGTTGCTGGGTTCGTTCCTTCATCCAGTGGTTGTTGGGAAGTGGCGAATACCAGTCAGAGGCACCACTGCTCCTGTTGCCTAATCTGCAGAGAGTTTGGATCACCCCTGACAGACCTGCATGGGGAAATGATATGGGCTCCACTCGGCTCTGTTCTGTGCTTTTTCTGGTAGTACTTGACCCTTCCCCACATGAAGTGGCCTAAATCTGTGTGCTGTTCCCCCAGCTGTGCTCTGTACTAGCATACAGAGAGCTGCTGAGACTAAGGGCTGCTGATCCCATGTATATGCCTGCTTTTTGGTTTTCTGAGACAGCTAGGTAAGGACCCTGCTCAGACACTGCTGTCTGGGTGGCAGGATGCAGATTTCCAAGAAATCCCAATCTGCAAAGCAGCCCCTAGCTCCACAGGGACCCCTCAGACACTGTGTCCATCACCACCCATAGCAGCTAGTGTTAGTGAGTGAGCTTATGTCTGCCTACTGATCTGTGTCCTGTATCTCACTGCTGATTAAAGGGAATGCTGAAGTTTAAAAAAATAGCCTTCATCAAAGCAAAAATTACTGGTTTTGGTAAAAACCTAGGTTTTGAAAAAAGCTACTTTAATACTCATTGTTCTAAATGTGAACTCCATGTTGCTGTAAGACGCTCGTGTATACGAGTGTGCATGCTTGGGAGGAAGTTTGTCCGTGTGTGTATTTGCTTGTGCAGAGGCAGATGAGTGCAGGAGTGTGCGAGGGCACTGTCCCCAGGAGCTCCTGCAGCGCTTGAGTTTGCTCTGAGCATGGGGAGATTGCTTGTTGCTGCAGGTTCCCAACGGTTGAAGACAGCAGCAGCTCCCTGTTTGTCAGCTTAGTTCCAGATTTAGACGTTCCTCCATACCATGTGATACAAATGTGTTCTTTTTTTTGCCTTCTATTGTTCACAGGCGATTTAACACTAAAGTAACAAGAAGGGGAAGCTGAGAGGAAGAGTTTGATTTAACTGTTAGTGACTCATAGACTTCCTGTTCTCTTCATTTTGTTTAGATTTAGTCTGAAAATAAGACTTTACCATTAAGTTACATGAAATAAAAGGATAAAGTCAGCCCTAGAGCTTCTGCTTAACTCCTGCCTTTCTGAAATCTGCTGTGTCTTTATAAGAAGGATGTATGGAAGAATGAGATGGAAGGTTAAAATTTGATCTTTTTGCTGGGCTCTCTGCTTTTTCCTGTGGAAATTCCTTCCACCTAGAAAAAAACCAAAATCCTTCTTGATCTAGAGTGCCTTGTTAAAACACCTACTTTTCCAAATTACTTAAAAATCATTTGAACGCTGTATGAAATCATAAGGCTAATGCACCCATTTTGCTACGTTAGTTGAATTCTGCAGCTTAGACACTAAAGCTGTGCTTGCTTTGGTTTTAAGCTATTCCTTAGTGGCTGCTTATGTTGCCTGCAGTCTTGCACTGGCTTTGCATAATGCCAAGGGAACAAGCTATTTCAAGAAAACATCACTCTCTGTTGCCCAAATCCCATTTGTTTTCCCTGTGTGCCTAAAGGCCAAAAGGCAAAGCAGCTGGTGTCATTCTCGTGTGCAAGGGGAAAAGCTCTGGCTATGAAATCTGAACCTCTTAAGCAGCATGATGAAATGAAGTCCTCAACATACAGAATAAGGAAAAAGTTACTTTCTAAATACAATCCCACCCCTTTTATGTTTTTAGATTGTTTGCCTGCTTTCAGTTTTTTCCCCAGACTATGGCAAGTGAACCTCTTCCTGTTTAAGAGCTGGGCAATGTTAGTTGTTATTTTAATCCTGCCAGCTTCCTAGCTTCAGGGATTTCTAGGTATGAATGCTGCTTCCTTTCAGCCTGTGATAACTAGCTGGGTAGCAAATGCGTAAGTCACCACCCTACTCCACAGAGGACGCGCGTCTGGACTGTTGGGTGTTGGTCCTGGACTCTGCAGTGCTGTGGTACACGTAATACTGAAGGAAGAGACACTTTTGGTAGGAGATTACCTATTTTAAGCAATGTACTGTCCATCCTGTCAACACGTTTAATCCCAAATTACACTTATCTAGGGTGTAAAGCAACCCTGTGAGTTAATGAAGGCAGAGAAGCTGGAGACAAAGAGAAAAAAATAAAAAAGCTGATAATTAGCAGAACCCTGGTGGTCGTCTGGAAGTCCTTAGGCAGATGAGTAGCCTTTGCCGGAGATTTTGCCCTGAAATTTATTATTAGCCTAGTGCAACTTGCCCAAATGGGAGTACTCATTTACATGAGAATCACATGTATCCGTGCATGATGCAAGGAAAGAAATAGTTTTTCTTTTGCAGACAACAACAGTCTTTCGGCAGGATCACGATTTTGCCCTAGTTTACTCCAGTCCTCTGTATCACTGTCAAAAGCAGTATGAGGTATGCCCTGTTTAATGTCTTCCCTTTTTGGAAGTCCTTTTCCCCTTTGCATAGGAAATAATAATTAAAAAAAAAGCTGGCTGCATTTTGAATCCATCTCTTCTTTTTGGACTGTCCCATCTTCATCAATACATCATCACAGGCTCTCATTTGGATAATGCATTGTGCTAATCTGTACCAAGACATAATTACTTCAGTGACATATTGCTAAGAAACCACTGCCAACTGGCAGGGATGGCTTTCGTGATTCTCAGTAACTGTTACACCATTATTTGAGGGCAACGAATTATTTTTTGAAAGCCTGAGTACTGGTTTTAGAAAGGGAAAAAGCATATGACTACGTGAACAGCAAAGCTGCCGAAAGCTAACACAGCCTGTTATGTTTATAGTTTTAAATGACTGATGGAAAGTTTCTGTCTTTATTTTTGCAAATGAAAAAGCATCTGCCCTTGCAACTGCTGGTTAACAGGCTCTTTTCTTCATATGAAGCGGATCCAATTATATGCTCTAGGCCATCCCAAGAGAAGCACAGAAGTAGGTAGCTCAAAGCAGGACTATTTAATAAAGGAGAGACATAGCACTGTTGAGAGAATGTAGTCTTTGCTGCACTTAAATAGGCTGTACTGAAAGAGAGTTTGCCTTTCCTTCTCAATTGTAACAGTAGAGAGGAAGTACATTAAAGCACACAATTAAAGCGACTTTAATTTTAGGGCTAATCATTCTTTATTTTTCCTTCTCTTTTCTCTTATCATTCTCTGTTGTATTTTATTTATGCTATACAAAAAAAAACGTTCAGGGCATATTTTTGTTTCATCCACAGCCCCATGAAAAAAAGTGGTGCTCTTCCCACTGACTTTGGTGACCTTTGGATCAAACTGCTATTGCTGTTTCTATGACAGTTTTGGCAATAAATTCAAAGATCTTGGAGACAAAACTAAGTTTTCTTGACATTTATAAAAAGTGACAAATTACCTTTAAACATTTCTGGAGGAAGAGCTGCACACTACAAAGGCATTTCTCTGTGTTCCAATTTTTTTTATTATATTCTGGGGTTGTGCTTTTGTCATTCTGGAAACCTGTGTTCTCTGCTTAAATTCAGTTTATAGTATTAAATAAAACTGTGTTCTTCAATAATTATTTCTCCCACTATCCTTGTCTCCTCTGTCATTGTCATTCATTGCACTGTCTTCTACCCAACGCACTTTTTCCATCTCGAGGACAGAATGTCTGCCAATGGCAACTGGGAAAATGCAGTAAAATGGTTGCTTATAACAGATTATAATTTGGTACCCGGTCATTTTTTAACTCCTTCTCCATTAGTGGCTTGATTAAATTATTCTTCCCTATCTTCCCTACCACCAGTGAAATTTGCCCTTTTCTTGTCAGCCTTATAGAAACAATTCTTAAACCTACAAGCTTTTGGCTGTATTCTACAGTGTTGTTCTGTCTAGCTTCCATCATTGCATCTTTTCTGCCTTAAAACTTACAAAGAAAATATTTTCTTATTCTCTGCTACATCAGCAACAGCATCTCTTAATTGGCCTCATCCTTTTGATCTTGTTTCTTCCTCTTCAGTGATCCAGATGAAATCTTTCCCTCAGCACAGGGCAATGAGCATTTCAGCAGGATAAGCAGCTTCAGTGACTTCTGTGGGTCAAGGATTGAGCATTAAGCTCTCTTGCAGTCAGAGATCATACATGGCTGCCTACTAATTGGTAAAAAAGAAAGTGCTGGGAATACTTATGTCGATAAACACGTGCACGAGTATTCCTGCTGGAAGTTTCAAAAACATTCTCTGTAACAAAGCTAGTGGTGGGTACTCACCTTTTCTGTCAAAACTTAGTGTGTTCTAATTCTGCTTCTGACTTTGGCATGGCTTTCTAATAGGCTTTTCTGAATCTTGTCTCTCTGTAAGCTCCAGGACTTACTAATGCAATCGCATTAGTCAGTGGGAAACTACTGGTCCCTGATTAGGGAGCCATAACTTCACCTGGACAGGAAGACAAGTTGTTGAATACAAGTTTTTGAGCATGGAGATTCCCAACAAGCGTATTCACATGAGTACTCGTGCATGTTTACATCTTGAATATTTATGTAAATATATTTCCATGCAGAACTCAAGCATTTCTTGAGAATCTGAAATGTATGTTTGGTCTTATTTTTCTTCAGTGTTTCCTTTTCTGTCCTAAATCTTACTGATAAGAGAGTTATCTGATGATCCATTTCAATTTTTCCTCAATTTTTCTTCTTTTCTTTTCACTGAGGGGGCTTTTTACTTTTCATTCATGAAAATGATTCACTGTTCATTTATTCCAGCATGCTCTTGCTGAGACTCTGCAGGTCACTTTATAGCCTACTGTGCCAGCAGTTAACTGAGATTCTTTGGTCTCTTTTTCTCTTTCTAAAGCAACTATTTCCTCCAAATTGATAGCGTAATCCAATGTAGTTTAAAGCCATGTTATTTCTGCTAGTAACACTTCATAGTTTACTGGTTTAACTTCATGTGCTCAATAGCATTGTAGCGTCCTTTCTGTTAATGACTCATCTTTTGGCTTTCCACTCCGACGCTCTCTCTCCCCCTGTATGGGGTGGGGTGGCTCAGATTTTATTAAACGAGCAAACCTTAATGTTCATCTTAGTTTTCTGCGTGAAAGTAATGGAAAGTGTGGGTCCCAGTTCTTCACAGCATGCTTCACCAGGGCTATATTTAGAACTTCCTTCCAGTCCCATTAGGAAGTGATTAAATATCAGTGTGGAAACAGGGTACATTGATCAACAGGTGAAGAAGCCCCACGGCACTTTTCTGGCAGATTATCAAAAGGTCTTTCTAGGAGTTAAAATCCATTGTCTCAGTGTGGGTTTTTTTTTTTATCCTACACTCTAGTATGTAGCCACTTCACCTCCTCCCTTCTTCGCCATGGGTAACAAATGAAAAATTTTAAAGGCTGCTGAATACTGTGCATTTTCACAGTAGGTTAGGTGTTTAGCACAGGTGTTTCTGAAATAACATCACGTTGGTAAAGGGCACTGTGCTTGATGGCTTTAGAACTTCCGTTTCTGTCCCTGTGAAGCAGGAGCCTTCCATATGTAACACAGGCTGCAATTTAACTTCATAATAAAATGATGGTTAGCTTAAGAGTAGAAAGGGTGGGTTTGTATCTTATTCACAAAGTGGAGCTTCAGCTGGTGAAGCTGTCAGAGATCCGGCAGACTCAATAAAACTGTGGGTCTGAAAATTTAACCTGGTGAATTTAGCTCTTTTGGAATCTGGAAATCAGTCACACAGAATGGCTGATTTCTTTCTATTCTAATTGTTATCCATAAACGTTTGTCAAATTATTTCAGTTAAGGACAGATTGAGAAATTTTTATTTTCTTTTATTCACTATTTACTAAACATGTTGGAACTGTATTACATTTCATTGTATTTCTATTCAAATTATCAAAATTTTTAAAAGAAAAAAAGAATCTATGTTGTATAACAAATGCAGCAGTTATGGTACAAATGATTGCTTGTGCTAAAACTCATGAAACTTGCAAGTTAAATGAACATTTTTACATAGCTGTCAGTGAATTCACATAAGACTGAAATATAATTCAGTACAACATAGCAAACAATGAATAATACAGCTCCAGAAATAATAGCAATCAGAACTCAGTGCTTTAATATATGAATGTATTTACACATTAATTTTGTATTTATGTAGTCAAGGTTAGATGCTTTGTTTTTCTTCCATGTCTTCTTTTCTATTGGCAATATTCTATTGCTATTTTCATTACTATTATTATTAGGTTTTGTTATTTTTTTCATGTTTTGTATTATCCTAGGACTGCAGAGCCAAATAATAAACAAAGCTTTCTTGTGCAAACTGCTTCGCTAACATATAAAAAGGAGATAGTAGTTATCCTGAATATGCTATAGGATACAAAGAAAAGAGCATGGAGTAAGGCTGGGGAAACATAAGACTAAAATGAATAAATTTTGCATAATGGTTAGTATGGCAGATAATACAGGGCCAGACTGTACGTTTGTGCTTAGAGTCTAAACCAAACTAGGCATAAATACAACCTCATTTTTGCTTTGCCAGTGATGTGATAGGGCAGGATTTTTGATGTTTCACCAGTAGCTCTAGCTGCAAAGGAATTCAGATACAGTAGTATAGTCCCACATACGTCCCTGAATGCATAGGAAAATCTAAGCCTATTACTCTTTCCTTCAGAGGGAAGGATCTAAGAAGATCTCATGACTCTAGGGTGCTACCAGGGTGCCCAGTGCATCCTTGGTCAAGAGATTCAAATGTAACTGTAAGGGTGGAAGCAGAAGAAAACCATACATACAGGTCTCTTACCTAGCAGGTAGGTAACAGCCTCTCAAATAAACTTTAGATGCTTTTTCTCCCAAATTACCCTTAGTTGTCCTCCTAGCAGAGCATTGGACCCAATACATCAGTGATATGATTTGCCTGTATCTGTAGCAATCTGTCCAAGCAGGTGATGTTACACTTTGGAGTGCAGATCATGCACGTATTTACCTTATAGTCAAGAATTTAAAGTCTGCTTATTTTTGACAGAGATTCTAATTCAGAAGCTGCTGCTTTGATGCTTTTATTTTTTCATTCTTCATGCACAAGACTGAATTTAAAAATGGTCCTTCTATTTCATATTCCATACTTGGTGCCACCACCTGTAGCCCTCTTTGGATAATTTTAGATTTTCCTCTGCTTTTAACATTTAGTCTGGCATTTGAGCCAAGACCTACTTTCTTTTTGTGACACAGCCACTCCACTGACCTCGTGCCCATCTCTTTTATGAAAAACAAAAAATAATGAAAGTCTCATTCAGAATGAGATCCCAATGTAGGGACCTTCTGCTGAATGTTATCTCATATTTCAGCAGCTTTGCTGGCTCCAGCACTTGGAAACATTTACATTCCCCTCTGGCTGGGATGCATGCTTTTTTAAAGTGTTCTAAGCTTGTCATTCAATATGTGCTTAACCAGTTCTTTCAGACTCACTTTCTGAGAATGCACTTGGCAGACGAGGTACAGGGAGCAGAGCAATGTTTCTATGAGTGGATACGTACTGTTCAGTTCCATTTTGAGGAAGTATATTTACTTTCTCAAACACAGCAAAGGTACCAAACGTGGAACATTCTGAGGAATGCTGTGTGACTTTGTAGGAGAAACTACAGATATACAGAAAGTATACAGCTTTTCGTAACTAATAAAAAAAATGCTCATTTTTATGTTTTAATGTTAATTCAAAATCCATTTCTTTTCCTTTCCTTCTACTTGATTAATTGAAAGCAGGAAATAACAAATTCAGGTAGTCATGCACCTTCAGAGAAAAACAGGACACCTATGCTGTAGGTACTGACATTATTAAGGTCATTATTGTTATGTAGGACAAGAGGATAGGTTTGATTCTCCCACTGAAGTTATTAAGAGATAATGTTTATATTGATACTTTAATGTTTATGTTGATATTGTACAGATACGTATCTGTGGGGAAGCTGAAGACACTATCTAATGTACTCAGATCTAATGTACAGTGTATCACAGTCTCTGGTCTGACCATAGAATTACTTTATTCGCATGGGAATACCAACTCTTAGAGCAAGGCACCCTGAGCATTCACAAAGGTTTATTGACAAAGACGGGCTTTCTCAGAAATTGCAAAACCAGAGCTCGTGAGAGAAACCAGCCACAGTGGGAAGAGCACAGTTTTGGTAGTGTCGCTGGTCACCTGCGCAAGGGGAGCTCATTTAGGTGGTACCATTGCATTGGAGAGGGAGGGTCACAACTTCATTTTTGCAGGCAGAAGTTTCTAGGTTATGAATGGTCTGAGGAATCTTAAAGTGAATGGAGGTGTAATTTAAGTATGTTTTAAGTCCTGCGTGTCGGTAGTGCAATGTAGGAGCCTTCAAGGGGAATAAGAATGATAGAATGCTTAGATTGGAAGAGACCTTAAAAATCACCTCCCCCTGCCATGGGCAGGGACACCTCCCACTAGACCAGGTTGCTCAAAGCCCCATCCAACCCTGGCCTTGAACGCTTCCAGGGATGGGGCATCCACAACTTCTCAGGGAAACCTGTTCCAGTGTCTCACCACCTTGAGAGAAAAGAATTTATTCCTCATATCTGATCCAAATCTACCCTTTTTCAGTTTAAAAGTGTTATCCCTCATCCTATTGCTAGGATACCTCATATGGAAATATACCCTTATTTGGACAAAATGTTTCCTGTTGCCATTTCTTTAGAAATGCGAAGGGGGTGTACATAACCTATACCTCACTAAGATGTGTTTACATTATTCCTGGACCTGTGGGTATTCTCTTCTTTGTCACAGTATTTGGGTTGTAGGGTTGCAGGGAGCATTCCCTGTACAAATCACCTCTGGGTAGGTGGAGGTTATTACTGTCCCTGGTAGGGTTCCCACTGTGGAATATGTCCAAAGAAGGGCAGAGAATTAGCTTCAGTGAACTGTGAATTCAAATAGCCTCTGAAGTAATTTTTAATAATACAAGTAATGAAAAATATTTTGCTTCTCATCTTCTCCTTGGATATCTTCCTTGATGAAATCAGAACCATCCATGGAAATGAATAGTAGGCTGGACAACAGATGCACAGTGTTACACAAATGGTCAGTACCCGATGAAGAGAGAGGTGACCAGGACATGAATTGACCCCTGACTATGCCAGGACACTGCTGGTTACTTCAAAGTCATTGAAGCAGTCCATAAGTCTATTGGTGCAGCTCAGAAAGTCTTTAACCTCGTGTGTCTGAGATCTTTTTTTAATGAACTCTTTGTAGGGAATTTTTTAGTAAGCACAAAACTATAATAAAGGATAGTAAAAGGATATAAGGCATTTACTTACGCATAATGTTACTATCCACCTTCCAACTTCCACATCAGCTCAATCCTCTTTTCTCCCATTTATATGTTGGTCCCAGGAGCAGCGTACATGCAAAAGTGCCCATTTCATAACTTAAGTTTCATCTTATGGGAATTCAGTCCAGTCACACAACTGGGAACATCTCCAATGTTTTTCTGCTGGCAGAGCTCCAGCCAGGTTGTGTCACATAGTGGAGGTGCCCGGCTAGCTGCTCGTTTTCCTGGCAGTGCAAGGTTCCTTGAGTTGAAATACCAATGAGCGCTTTTCAGGGAGCACAAGTTTACCTTTGTAAATTCCATGTGCCTTATCTGTGTCTCCAGTACCTGTATTTATTCAGTGTTAATAAACAGAGTACAGGGGTAGGAAGTCCTGATTCCCCTGAGAAATTTAAACCTTCTGTGAAAGTGAGGTTTTAAAAACATTACCTTCATGGGCATGAACTGTCTCACATTTTCCATTCCTGCAGAAACTTTCCATGTAATTTTGTAAAATATTTTCTCATTAAGTCACTTTAAATAAAACCAAATAGTGTGCAATGAAGAAATCACAGTAATACACAATAGTTCAATATTGATCTGTTTAAATGATTATGCTCAGTCCTACTTGGAAACAGGAATTAGGGTTGAAAGATGCATTGCCACTGACTCACGTACCTTCCCTAGTGGGATGTTCCAGATCAAGGACTTGGCTAGAAGATACTGATTGTTGGGCTGGGTTTCTTTTCAGTGGAAATCAGAGCATGATGGCTGTTGCATGCAAAAATCTCTCTCTGTGATGGAGTCAGGATGTTCAAGGGCACAGACCTGTATTTAATATCCTGGAAGTGTTTCTAGGTCCATTGATTTAAACATAGCCACAATCCCCTTTCAGCCTCAACTGAAATTTGTGAAAATGTTACTGCTAGTGACTCGCTGGGACTACAATGAATCTTGTGGTATTTAACTGTGTCTCATGATGTCCTTTATAAAGTTTGATTGCTCAAAGTTTTTACCTGGACCTCATCTGAAAGTCCACAAAACCCAGTGAGCTTTATAATCATACCCCAAAATGCCAGTGTCTTCCTCTATATTTCAGTTGCTTCCTAGAAATGTGAAAATGAGGGATGCCACAGTTCTGAACACGGCTTCACTTATAACTCTTTCTCAGAGTACTTTGTGTGCAATCCTTCAAATACAAAACATAATGTGCCTAAAACTTTTATAGTTCCTTTCTTAATCTTAGACAACTTTAACATTTCAATGGCTCGCTTGTATTTTGGCATGTGTTACTGGATTTCTCCTGTGAGTTTATGACTACATGTGAATATAATGACCCAAGGCATCCTTTAAAACAAGAGCATGATATAACTTGATAGTAGGAATGTTACAAAGTTAAAAAGAAGCTGTTTTTTAAAAAATAAGCTGGTTTTGCCTTTTTTATTTTTTAGACCTGCTTGAATTTCCTGATGAGTTTTTCATAACAAACCCTTACCCAACTGTATTCTTAAGCCATTGCTTCAACTCTGTCTCCCAGGCTCCTCTTTTATTTGATCATACGCGTACGTGGTATAGCCAATATCAGTAAGTTACTATGGGTAGGTAGGGCAGTCTTCTTTACAGTGACTAGAATCTCTGTCTCAATCAAGATACCAGCATGGGCTGAGAGATAAGGATGCAAACAGGCTGATGAGAAAATCCTCATATCACGTGGAAGTGTAAATACTCCACAAGGTTCTGGTGCAGCAGTGGTGGGATGGAGTCAAAAGCTGCCAAGTTGTCCAAAGTAAAACTTTTATAGCTCATCATAAATGGTTTATTGGATTGTGGTAAGAGTTGGAGAGTCTTTGTCTTTACCTTTGGGCAACATAGCCTAAAAACTAACTTGTGGAAAATTTATTTATGAGCCAGAGGGAAAACCAATATCAAAATACTACAGACTGTCTTTCATCAGACAGCCCTTGAACTCCACCAACAACCCTAATAGGTTCAATATTTCTAATATTAATACATCAATACCACTCTAATAACCTTTCTTATCAGACAGTTTGTACCTGTGATGTGTTAGCTAGAATCACTCAACCTTTTTCAGGAAGAAGTGTTTGAAGAGAAAAGCAAGTGGACTCTTGGCAAGGACCACAACGAGGGTGCTGCTTTTTCATTTTCATTTCCTAGTCATGGCTCTGTCATAGTATAAAATGCTCAGGAACCAAACTCTGCTGTCATTTACCTTTACATTGCAGCAAATCCTGCACTGCATCATTTAAGTCTGAGAAACAATTTTTGGAGGAGCATTCACAGCATTCCCAGACAAAGGTATAGTGAGTTTCACTTGGGGCCTAAGAAACCCCCAAAACACCTCATTTATTCTTCTCTTGGTGAGAGATAAAGATTTAACTTTACCCAGCCTAACAATGAATATTGGTGCAGCAACTAGCTGACAGCTAACATTTTCATTTGGCCAGGAGTCCTGTCTACAGCTACTAAGCACTCACACATCACTTCAGGCACTTACTGCTCAGCAACTGAGGCATCAAATAGCAATGTCTGGTTTCAGTTACCTGAAAAATGATAGCTTAGGCTGATGCCAGTCTGGACCCCTGTTTACATGTCTAGATAAATATTTAAATGCCTACAATTAAATACTCAGGTTCAGTCATTCAGCATTTGGACCACAAATGTAATAGATGTTAATCCATTCTCTGTATGATTTTGTCAGGAGGGATACTGCCTTTCTGTCCTATCTATTGCAGTTTTTTAAAAAGCAGTGGTGCAGAACAACCCACCCACAGCAATATTTGTAAGCCTGTTCAGAAATTGATGGTTTAGAAATAAAAGGCATTTCATCAGCCTCTGAGTTTGGCTTCAGAAGCCAGTGGAATATTTCTTTGACTTTGGTGGGCTTTGAATCAAGCCCTGTAAGACACCATGCAAAAAAGGAGAGAGGTGACCTATTATTTTGTAACAGTGCTTCTGACTTTTTCTCTCTTCTGGATCCTCTTTTAAGGCTTCACCTGTTCTGACTAAACCAGTTGGCACCTGACTTTTGGATAATGGCTCAGCTGAATCACGTATATGCAGCAGGCTGAGTTTACCCTTTGACTCCCGTCTCCCCTTTCTGCTATGATGCATGACATCTGGGTTGCCTCACAGCACAGATTCTGAGGCTGAAAGCTTCTTTTACGTGTGCCACTGAGAGATGCAGAGGTGATCACAGATCAGATGCACCCTTTCCTGTTGAACACTTGGCACTCTGGTTAATGACAGAGATGGAAAAGCACTTTAAAGACTTGCTTTGATTCTGTCTCTCCCTCATCTTTATCTTGCCTCGTGTATTTTATCATTTGCCCAAATGTGGGAACACCCTTTAGCTTTCATCTACCCAGGATTGTCTTTAAAAGGCACAAAGTATTTTGACACACAAAGGTCATTTCCCCCCCACTCTGTTCTCTATAAAGGCAGCTGGATCACATGCTTTGTTTACTCTTTTGACATCTCTCCAATTATTATCACCTACCATGGTAATGCCTTGATTACCTTGACAAGACATCACTATATTACAGCAGCTGCTTTGCAGAGCAAAAATAACAATAGCAGGGCAGAGATTGTATAGAGAAGTTGTTCACCAGTTAAGTGATTTAAGCCAAAAAACTCTTTAACAAAAAAAATCTGAAGTGGTCTGTAATGTGGTGATTAAAAAGCAAGTTGGATCAGTGTTCAAACTTCTCTGCTATGGCTTGCTCGTGGTGCTCTAAATGGAAAACATCCGTTGTCTCATGTCTGACCAGTTCTTGATTACCCCTAATGCCTCATCATAATAAATGTAGTGTTAATTTGCTGAGATGTTTCAAGTATTAATTCCTCCCTGTAGTTACTTAGACATGAAATGCTCTCTTTTCAGTATAAAAGCTTGCCAAGTTCTACCTAAAAATAATTTTAAAAAGTAATTAAAGCAAAAAGGCTCAACCATTTTTTGCTGAAAGAGTCGTGAAATGATAATCGTATCTGTAATTTAGTCTAATGTTTTTCCCTAGTGATTTTGCATGCTATTTTGCCTAAAGGAGTGTGTAGGGGAGTATATTGACTATATTCAAATCTGACCCACTCAATTACTTTATTGTTTACAGTGACCATCCACTGAAATTTAGACATATATGTTTCAAATTATGATCATAGTCACTATTTCAGCTAGATTTCCTTGTTCATCTACTCACAGTAACATTAAATATTAAAAGGAATGTTGAATCTGTCAAATGTAGTCTCTCTGTTTTAGATATTTATTTTGCCTGATTTTTCAATAAATTAATTATTCAATGATTACTTTGAAAACTAAAGCACGCCTGATATTTTGACCAGAAACGCTGCTGGCCTGTCTAAATACTTACCTTTGAATAGAAATCATCAAGGCTTTTTTGCCATTCTACAATGTGACAAATCATTGACAAATCATCCTCACTCTGTATTGTTCCATGTCATACAGAGATAATGTAGTATTGTTGTATTTTCTTTGATCTTAATTTAAGAAAGAATTTAGGGGAAAAAAAGAGTAAAAAGAGAAGATATTATTAAATAGCCAAATCATGCTGCATCTTTACATAATTGAGTGAAGTCATGTCATTAAGAAAAATGGGTTGAGATTACAAAAGAATCTTGGGATTCAGACGCATGATTTAGATACATATCTTTTATTAAACTTAATGAGAATGCCAATGAGTCCTCTACATCATTTTGAATATCTCAGCAAAAAGCTGCAACTTGAGACTTTTTAGAAGTAAATTATTATTGATATACATTATCCTTCATACTGAAATTAATTTAATAGCCAAATAAGTATGGTAACTAAATGTATTTCATATGAAGTATCATTTTACTTTACACTACACAAGCAGACAATACCAATGCAGCAAGAGAGATAGGCTAAAAATAACTCACAAGCCATGGGACCATTAATCTTGTTTCCCACCTCCTCAATAACAAAACCTGAATTTATTTTGACAAGAGGAAACATAGACTCTCTAGATTAAATGTTCAGTCCTGTGTAGTCTCAGTGATGTTATTCCTAGATTATTATATGTAAAGACATAAGTTTGTTAATTTTAAATGGCTTCCTTGTAATTTTGGGTATTGATACAATTAACATTTCTTGAAGGGAAGAAAGAGATCCTGAGGTTCGTGTGTGATTTAGCAAGAGTTGCATCTTTAAATTTAAAACTAAAGGTAAATTTTACCTGTTGTAAACTGTTGTGTGACCACTCTAGAGCACTTGGAAGGAAGATCAGAAAATAAACTGGGTGTGGTAGTTGATGTTATAACTACATGTGCTGTTCAGCTTAGGCATAAAAATGTTACTGCTTTCTGCCTGTTCGTCCAATCAAGTTCCCTTTGAAGCCCGTACCTGTATTTGTGCTGTAAGTTCTTGTTCCTAATGCAGAAAGCCATCATTCCAGTACATCCTTTCCAGCCCAAACTGCCATATCTTGCTTTCAAAAAATAGAGTAGTGACTAGTAGGCAATAAAAGGTTACAGAGCCATGATATCCTCCCATTTTTTGAGATCAAACTGGGAACAATGGTCCCCATCTATTCTGTGTAGTCATGTAGCAAGCCCTGAGCTCTATTAGTTTTAAGCAAAGCTCACATTGTAGCTTTTTTTTCCCCACAGATAATGACTACGAATATAGGTACGTCCGACTTTGCAATGTGCTGTGCAAGGAAGTGGTCAGTCATGTATTGCATGCTCCAGGCTGAGCAATTAGATACAGCTTACCCCTAAAATCACTTGGAGTGGTGTGTGCCAGGAGCTTAGACATTTGCTCTTAGCCTGTAAAAAGAAACTTCACTATGTACATTAGGTTGCTTCACCTCTTTCTAGTTAGGGAGGAAAAGCTTGATTCCTGTGCCGGTGTGATACCAGTAGAAAACTGTTGATTTCAGTCCCGTTATACCAGAGACACTCACACATGAAGCAGAAATGAACTAAGCCTTAATTTTTGATAGGTGGGTTTCTTGTTCACATCAGTGGTAGAGGAATGCAAACTGATATTGTAGCGTTCTTTAAATGTCTTGTTATTAACTGTATGTAAAACAATGATATAACATCTAGGGTGCAAGAAGCACAATAGAGCTGACTTAACTTTTCACATACCATATTATAGAGGACTATTTTTATTCTTCACACAGGCTGTGAATGATTGAAAAAGCAACTAAAGAAGACATAGAAGCATCACAAAGATCTAAGTGAAAGAACATAAGGAGTATATATATTCCATTTGTTAAAATAAAACCATTCTAATAGCAACCTGTGAGCTTCCCAGCGATACACTGTATGATTTAGTTTAGGCATTTTAGAAGTGATAAAAACATTTCTACATAAAACTTCTACAGAAATGTGCCTCTACAAAAGTATAAAGCCTTCCCTGAGTGTCCTCTGTGGAGAAATTAAGGGTCATATAGTGGACAACCCACTGGAGACTGCAAAAAGCAATTTTTAGTAACTATCAAAATGATATAATTATTTTGTGCATCTGGATGGACAAAATATTGGCTATGTCTTCTCAAAAGATTAGCACAATACCATCACAGATTAACTTCTGTCTAGAAGGTGACACACAGGAGCCTGACAGTACACGTTCTTCTTCTTCTGGAGGATCAGATTTGTCACTTTATAGGGTTACAGTGCAAACCATAGACTGTTGAAAAGGGCAGAAAAGGCCATTTTGAGATTCTATTTGAATTAACTATTTTTTCATATTTTGTTTCCTATAGTCAGATAAAAAGTAAAAAAGTCATAATCACGATGGGACATTCAAATTCACTCAAAAAGCATTTTTGCCCACTGCTGTTTACTTTTCAGTTTCCTCAAATGAAATTGTTCTTTTTTTTTTTTTATTATGAAAAGGAGCACATGGTCCTCTGGATGGTTTTATTCTGGTGGATATTGATTCTGGTTCAAATCCTAAATTATTTACCCATTCATTATTAAACACAGGAGAAAACACATGGCTAAAGAAAAAATATGTGTAAAAATACCATGAATGTGTTATTTAAATGAGGAAAAAGAGACATTATTCTGAAAAATGAGATTGCTGTTTTTGGCAATTGATATCATAGTCTTAAGTATTACTACTTTTACTATACCTCCATTATGACAGTTTTAAAATACTTGTGCAGCTTTTAATAATGAAAATATGCACGTATCAAGTTATTTGTAAATCATTCCATTTTACAATAGCTACAGTAGGTGACAAAAAAGAATATTTTAAATGAATATATTATTTGGGAGATGAAACACTTTAGGAAAAGCATAAAAATGAATTTCTAAACAGAGTTCAAGCTACTCCACATGGTATAATTTCATATGGTTGTCATTTCTGCTTTTATTGCTCAGTGAGTGGTGAAACATTGTGTGACTAGACAAGTTTTATCTTACTGGAGGATTTCTTAAGAAGATTGTTATACAGAGTTTTATGAAATGCCAGTTATTTTTCAGTTAAATAGTCTCCCATGAGTTTCCTCCACCAGTTGCTTTCATTCCCTCAAAACTTCAAAGATAGGTTCAAATCTTACCTTGAATACTCACTCATATATTCTCTACTTTTTCTTTGCTCTATGATGTTTATAGAAATACAAATTTGGAAACACAAAACCTGTAGTTAGAAGGACATGAGGGCTGAGGTACAATGCACCATCAAAGGAGGCACAGAGTGGGACAGAACCCTGCTATATGCCCTCTGGTTCTCTAGCAGGGCATGTTAAGAAAGAATTTAAGTAGGAATCCTGTTGTGCCTAAACCCTAGAAAAAGATATTGTATAATATGTGTTTTTATGTATTCCTTTTATCACTTTTCTCAGTTTGTGCCACAACATTAATGCTTTCTTAATGTTGTTTTTTAGCGTGAGTTAGAGTTTATTTTTTTTCCTGATAGTTAAGAGCTTGACAGAAGTCTTTAAGTTGTGTTTAGAGCATGCCTCCTGAGTAAACTCTATTTGCAGTATCTGGTTAATTTTCAGTTGTTATGAAAAATACTCCTGTGTTTTTGCTAAGAGTTACCTTGTAGTTCTGTGCATTGACTGCTAAATCCAAATACGCCTCTGTACAATAGAAGACATAAACATTATTTTATGGGAAAAAATTTAACTCAGTTGATGGTTGTTTTTCTCTTTAGCATTATTTGTTTTGGGGGTGAACAGCCTCTTAGTTTAGAGACTGTCATTCACACACAGAGTAACACTTGCATGCCATCATGGCAGATGATCTTATCCTTTCCATGTCACTAAGAAGTCTGTGAAATGTTCTGCACATCAACTTTTTAACTTTTTCTTTGTTGCAACATTGTCTTAATTTAGAAATTGACTAACAAATTAAATCAAAATGTTTGAAAGAACATAAGATAAAATGTCCATGTAAAAAATTAGGACTGAAAAAAAAAATTTATTTCTAGTTTTATTTTTGTCTTGGTTATTAACAGCATTTTTGCAAAAATTTTGAGTGTTTTCAGTGATGGAAAATCCTGTTATTTTCCAGTTTATTTATTTTCACATCCACAGGAGGGTCTGAATCAAGTGAAGGCTGGTTAAGGTGCGGTATTGCACAAAGGAGATGGGGACAAAGGGTCGCATTTCTTTTGGCCATGTCCCGCATAATCCGTTTGGCAGCATCTCACTGGGACTTCAGGAACTTGAAAGAAGAATCAAGCTGTAAGCAGATAATGCTCAGCAAGAATTTAACTGGCTTTTGTAAGGAGTTGTGGAATCCATCAGGCTGGAAGTCATTATGAATGTGCCTGTTTTTTGCTCTCATAAATTGTGTTACCCCACAGTCTCCTGAAATATGCAGATGCCACTGAGAATAATCAAGCATAGCATCTTCTCCTCATATTTTAATATAAACTAGCTTATCAGCTGATAAGAAAAAAGATGCATGTCATGTAATCAAGGAAAATGAGATAAATTTAAAAATAAATTTAATATTAGCATATTAAATCACCTCTACCCATAAACATTATTCTGAGCATTCAGCATTTCAAGGTGAGAATGTCCTTTCTGAAGAGAAGCAAACTTCCACATATATAAAAGAAAATTAACTTAGCAAGTAATTTTCTATACTACCTTTGCAATTATCTTTGATATTTGCATTTGAGTAAGAATTCTCTCTTTCAGAATCTAACTTTTTTCTACCACTCTGTCCTTGGATTAAAACACACTTTATGGCATCCCATTTGTTGCCATGGAAATGAATGTAATAACAGATTCAACATTGTGGATTCTCTGGAAGTAACAGTATGGGGGGAAGAGTTGGGGGACAAGAAGGCAAATATTGAATTTGAATAGGTTTCTTTTGGAATCAGTGACTGTGAGAAAAATAGATACTGACTGAAAGAATGGCTTAAAATCTAATGTGCACACAAGGTTTTGAATCTGTAAGAAAAAAAATATTATTTTTTTTTATAAGAAAGCTACATTTTGCAGCTTTGACCACCTAGGACAGTGATGTGTCACTCTATCTTGGAAGGAGACTTTTGAAGAGTTGTGTCCTTGAGGAGAGCTGTGTCATCTCTGTCCTTATTCATCAGCAGTGGGACTGTGTCAGCCAGCTGTTTTCCTGCCCAGCTGCTCTGCAGAGATTCAGAGTGATGACGGACTTGCCTTTTGTTGTATTTTGGGCATTTGGCTGGAGGCGCGGGTGTCGCTACAGAATCATGCCAGTCTGCTGCATCTCCGCACATCTAGATTTTGGGAAGATGCCACGGGCTTACAGCTGTGTCGGATGCAATGGTTGTGCAGGTCTTGACAGCTTCTTTGCTGATGATTAGCTTTCACTGATTAGATGTTACTGAGTCATCAGGCGGGAAAGAAAAAGTTCATGCTTTGTTTTCTTTTTGCGATGAGTAACTGTTTAGGCCATAGAGTCTACTGAAACCAGTCATGCTTGTGCCAAAACTACTTCAGAAGAAATGTTAGCTTGCTGCTCTGGAGACTGTTAGTGCCTCCAAGTCTAAGGAAACTTTCAGATTTTCCTGCTCCGATGAGTGAAACTCAGGGTCTGTATATTTTTCCCCATTTTACTGTGAGAATAGAGAATGCAGCTGTAATTGTTATCTTGGGATGCTTTAGCATCATATCACTTACCTAGTCATTAGGAAGGAAGTTGGGCTTTCGTGTAGCTGTAAAGGCTGTCACTTTTTCCAACTACATAAGGATATTTCCCTTCAGTAGCAGATGAGTAATGGGAAACTAATATGAAAGGGATGTGGCATTCTTCTCTCTGACTAGCTATCCTCTTCGGGAACGTTAATAACTGTTAAATGGCCTTGGCTCACATCTCAGGAATGAAATAAGATTGACTTTCTGATGTCCATTATATGCCCTCAGGGATCAGTATTATGATCAAGATCTGAGTTTTTCTTTTTGGAACTGCAAAGAAGGGAGATGTGAACAGATTGTTTGGGTTTGGAGACACAAAGCTTTAGCATCTTTCTGTGTCGCAATAAAATTCCCCATAACAGAGAAATATTCTTAAACATTGGTTCTTTGTGTGACTTTGTGATTAACTAAATTCAGTTCAGTGCTAATTCTTTGGAGGAACTCTAATCTGACTGAATTGACAGGGATCCTGTGGAACTTCAGGGACACATGTTATCAATGATCTGTCAGCCCTAACAACAAATGTGATGTCATATTTTGATCGCTACAGGCTTTGGATAATCCTGTAACTGACTTGTTCTATTCTTCAGTATCCTCTACTAAGGTATAAAACATCACTTTTCTACTGATATTCTATTTTTAATAGAATCTTTATCAATCTCTCCTTGAAAAGGACAGCTTTTAGCTAGATTTTTTTTTTTGTTATAATCAAACAACATAATCTTCTGTCATTCAGTCTTAGTTGTCATAATGTCATTATGATGATCTTTGATAGAAACATATTTAGCATATTTAGTCTTAAGCTGCAAAAATTTAGTTCAATTCAGTGTTACTAGATGGAAGTGCCACAGAGGGTAATCTTATGGAGGCAAGGGTCAATTCTCTATCATTGTTTTCTCCATTTAATCAAAGGGACCTTCAAGTGTTCTTCCCTGCAGGTTTTTCACAGCTGCGGTTGATATATCTATCCACAGATACTAGTCTAACTTTTCCTGTGAAGCTCGAGGATAGATGTTCAACACTCCCTTTAATCTATATCAGTGCTCATCTCCTCTTACTGTTTCACTTGCATCTTTTATGCTGCACTTTATTACACAGACTGTTCATTTTCTCTTTATAGCATTTCTTTTTTTTTAAGGAATGTTGTACAGCCCACACTCAGCTGTCTTGTCTTTAGACTAACCAGTAACAGCTCTTTCAGTCTTCCCTCACAGATAATATTTTCAAGTCATAGAATGATTTTTGATGTTCACCTCTGGATTCCCTCTAATCTGTGCATGTTTTATGTGTTGCAGTGTCCCACATGGATCACAATATTTTAGCTAAGGTTTTACTCAAGCGGAGATGACTAAAGGGTTCTTTCACTTGCCTTACAGGCTATATACTTCCAGTAGAAAAATATCTACATTTCAGCAAGACTAATTTTTTTTCCACAGTAATATTGTACTACTGATTCATTTTCAGCTTGTGACACACTGTCTTGTCCCAGATCCTTCCATACAGCAGCTCTTTTGATAACTGTTCCAGGATCTGTTCCAGTCCTTATTTGAGTAACCTTGTTATGGGTCTGCAGTGGGCAATATAGTCACCTACTCCAGCATGGTGTAATCATTCTGAGAGGAGTCCTGCTTGTGTGCATAACATAGCACTGCCTCATCAACAGGTAGCATCCCCTAAGCTGAAGCCTGTTGTGTGGAGTCCTCAGGAATGAGAGAAACAAGGTTGCTGAGAGCAGGTGATTTGACATTCATGATTTTACCTTGAACATCCCAGTCCCTAAAGTTTAGTTCCATGGTCATCAGGCCCATGCAGGATTTCAGTCCCACGCTCGAAAAATAGCAATTAAGTATATCCAAAATGACACACGCTCCCTTTTTGTAAAGGTAAATGTCATCCATGAGATGTATACTCCACAAGACTTTTACAGTCTACAGTTTTAGATCTACAAAAGTGTGCTTTGATCAAGTTAGTGATCTGTATTTCGATGGATCAGACAGCCCTAATTAATTATTGATGCTTTGTATTGAACATTTTATGACAAATCAGTAAAGCCAAAGCTTTGCTTGTGGAAAGTAAAAACATTTTGATGGGGTTTTTTGGATCAGAGAATTTTATCAAATGGAATAAATTATCTTGAAGGCAGTATTCTAGTAAACTACAGATATCAATTATATTTGAAAACACAGTAATTAAGCTTCAAAGCTAATCTTTTTTAAGGATTATTTTTAGCACTTAAAGTTATATTTTTAATACTACAACCTATGGACTGTTTTTTTTTATAAAACACAATACAATTTGTGAGACATAACTCCTAAGCATATTCATCTGGTGTTGTGTCATGCATGTGTGATTTTCCATTTCTGCTGAAGTATTGTGTCAAAACCAGACATTCAGTAAGGAAAACCCAGAGGACATACACAATGAAAGAGTGAGTAAACATACACAATCAAAGAGTGAGTAAAATGTTTTGCACTAGCTTCAGCTGTGGTGGAAACAAATGCTTCCCTTTTCTCACAAAGTAAAGCTTCATGAGAAAATGGGAATTGACAGTTGAATATGCTTACTTCTAACATGATTTCTATAGTCCTATGTAACTCCCAATAAGATCAAGAAAAGAGACTGTTTCCTTGCATTAAATACGCTTCACTGATCACCTTACATTTGATGAAATCAGATTCAACCCCAATGTGTGTGACATAATGTAATCCCAAAATGTTCTGATTTGTTCACTTTCGTTACCCGTAATAATAAAACCAAGCTATTTTCATGTGTCTTTTTATTTATGAAAGGCATTTTTACATTACTACTCAGAATGCTTGCCATGGCATCTTTAAATATTTAATCAAGTTACAATGTGTGGCCTCTTACAAAGAAATTAGTGGTTCCAATGTTAGTGGATCAAAGCAAACTACTGGGTATTTTCAAGATTAGTTTTTTAAGGATGGCAAAATGGTGGTGCGGCATAGAAAGAGTTACTGGATATTCAAATATCACCTGGATGAGAGCTTATGTCCTATTGCAAGAACAGGAGAAGCTACTGTAGAGAAGGGAGAAAAGAAAGTTTTGCTTCCCTTTACCTACGTGAGCTTATATGTGAGCTTGGGGTATAGACTGCTTTGTCATCAGTTGGGATTTGTTTCTAGAGGCTGAAATCAAGATTTGAAAGAGGACATCTGTTGAAGCCCTGGCTGAGACATGGATGAGATGCATCCTTGCAGTTTTGTACTCTGGATTATACCATATGTGGACTTTATGCTAGACAGATTGTTACGTCATCAAACTCACTGCCTGATGATGAATGCATTTTAGGGAAAAGAAGGGCTTTTGGGCTTCTGCTGCTGAAGTGGATGGTTATATTGACAATGCTTTGCTTGGCTTTGCTTTTCCTTCTTCTAGTAAGAGGCTAATACTGTCCAATTTATGCCATTGAGTAACCCTCAAAACCATTCCTAGAAACAGGTAGGAACTAAATGTTGTTTCACTTTTATGATCACTCTTATGTTTTTCCATTTGATTGTTTATTTGTAGTTACTGAATAAAGCCTATGAAAATATCATCATTTATATGTGAATTAGAACCAATGTACCTGTTTAGCTTTTAAAGGCGCAAGAGCAAAGCATAGAGTTTTTCATCTGACTTTTAGAAAGCAAAGGCAGAGCCCCTCTAATTGCTGTAGTCCTTTGACTAATTACCTCCTAGAACTATAGTTAAGCTACAATTGATTTGGTAATAATTGCGTGTTACCAGGGATGACGCATATCAGAAAGCAAATCTTTGGTGGGAAAAGATTGCCAAGTTAGGTACAGTGTAATTATTCAAGGACAGGCAGTTTTGACAAACAAGCGTATAAGAAGGTCAAGCTGAGCAATTATTTTGGTTTAGAATAACCCTTCCCTGGAATCTTATTACTTGCCATATGCCGTACGCAGCTCTGATCAGTGTCAGGAAACAGCCAACGAGCTTATGCTTGTGACTCCTGTGGTCAACAAAAGACACATGTGAAGTTGTTAAAATGGGGCAGGTCTCTGACAGTAAATGGGAAGCTCTGAATATTTCTGTACCAAGTAACATTCTTCAAATGTGAATTAATAAGCATGTTTCACAAAGAGCTCAACATTTGGAATTTTCTGTGTTTTCAAAAGTCTGACTGTAAGTCTTGCAATGGGAACTCGGTTCTCTGAATAGCTGATGTGTAAAACAGGCTAGCTGGCGGTGGGGCATGAGATTGCCGTTGTCAAAAAGTTTTGCTAAAGAATCTCAGTCTTCAGTTTCTCAGGTCACGGTGGAGCTAGAGTTCATGGGGGTGCTGGTGACCAAAAGCTACAGAGATGCTGGCCTACAACTGAGTACATCTCACCTTCTGTATACTGTAAGATAAGAAACTGCATTAAGCATTTCCAAATATATTTTCTTCTTCTTAAGATCTAAGGATGGAATTTATGACCAAATTCTGGGAATGACTAATCTTACAAATCTTACTTCTATTTCTTTCATGAAGTGGTAAAAGAAAATACATATGTGTGTGCATATGTATGTGTGTGTATACATCTTCACAAGCAATAAGATAGTACAAATAACAAAGCACAGACAACTCTTTCAGTATTTTTGTTTTTGTTTTCCAGTTCCAGGGTGGTACCTAGGAGTGTTTTGGAAGTAAGGTATTGTTTTCTTCTCTCTCTGACTGGCAGTGGCACAAATATTCTAATATAGCGGGTTACTGTTATACCTCTAGCAAATGGAAATGCATTGAAACTTGCTTCTGGAGGCACCCAACATAGAAACTGAACAATCCATAAATGTTTCTGGATGGTGCTTCTGGTCTTCCAGATACATAAAAGCCCCAAAGATCATCTGAGGAAATAAGAACTGTTGCAATTATAGCTGATATTTTCAGTAGCTTCATTAGTTTCCCTGTGGTTGGCCACCAGAAGGCGACATGACATATCTGTTTACACAGATGCAGAAAATTGCAAAACATATCTGGGCTTTACTGAATATATATGAATAAAATTCTCAAATCATGTCCCATCATGCTCTGTGCTCAGATTGAAATGCAGTGAAGCCCAGACTTACATTCTTCAGGGGCAAAGATTCTCATGTGGCAAAAACATCTATCTAGTCAGGGGTCTGGAGGGATTGTCTCCAGAATACAGTAGTACCTGCTTCAAAATATGACTGACACATCTAATTGGCTGTTGATAGAAATGCTGCTTTTTCCTAAAGTGGAAATAAGCTGAAACTAAGTATAATGCCTGAGGATGATAAAGCGGGTAATGAAAATCAAAGCAAGATTGCTTTTTTCGGATACTGTTTGGTTGATTTTCTCTACAGTACCTGGAAAATGTGATATCATGGGTAGACCATTGTAGCAGCCAGTAAGAAATGTCAAGGGTGTTCCAGCCACAAAGATTTACGTCTGAGTTCAATATCTATGTACTACCCTGCAACTATTGATACATAATCAGAGAAGGAATAAGAGTATTTGTTTAGAATCTCTGTACATGCATAAAGGAGAAGACTGCTGTATGTGTTAGCATTCATTTATGAGTGCATATGCATGAGTGAATGGAGTTCGAGTGCACTTTTCGGTAATACTTTCTTTTTTAGATACAGAAATGAATAATGCAGAATGATTCTTAAATAATCCAGTAAATTACTGTGTAGCCACAGCACTGCAATAAACAAATTGCTGCTACTGGGAGAGAAACTTAATCTAATCCTAACTCCTTCTCTACTGCAAGTAAAAATAATCAGAATAAAAAAGTTACAAGCACAAAGATGCCAGTAGAATGGGGAGCAGGCTCTAAGGGCATCACAGAATGTAGGAGAGAGACAGGATCTAGGGATAAATCTAGGGATAGAAAAAGAGAGGTAGCAGACGGGATGGATATGCTTACAAAGATACTGCCTCCCAAGCAGAAATGGGTCACATTGGGTGGAAACAAAGAAACCTCAGGACAACAAAAGAGTGACCTGATAAAATGCAATATACTCAAAATGAAGGAAAAGCTCTGGGGACGGGGGAGGGAGGATGCTCTCTGTGGCGAACACTGAAGCTGACAAATGAAGGGCAGAGTACAGCCAAACAAGGGGACAAACCTGCAAGTGATTAAATAGACAATTCAAAAGACATTAAGTTCCTGTGGAAGACAGATGGAGTTGACATTAGGAGAAGAAAGCT
>KZ506026.1:123166-203223 GCA_002844005.1 Limosa lapponica baueri
ACAAGGAAGACATACACTTGAAAGTATCAGTCTTCCTTATCTGGCTTCCACACCACGTAGACCAGAAATCTGCAGGTTTCAGGCTTTTGCTAAGCACACACTTAAAAAAAATAAATTAATTTACTGAACTGGTAGTTAAGCAGACAGTTTGGCTATCCCTAGTCAGCAAATGAAAGGCATGCTTAATACCCACAGCAGCTCTTTAATTAAAAGTTTCCCACAACGGTAAACTACCAGACCTCCTTTGGTTTAAAAAAAAATTCTATCACAGATGAAAAACTATACTATATTTGTTCAGTTTAAGTCATGTTTTCAGGTGCACAGTGCGAGTTTGTTTGGAAGTGGATTGCAACGACAGTGGCAGCGTGCTCTGTGCTGGTCTGAACCAGCACCCTCTGAAGCCAGAGAAACAAATTAGACCTTGCTGAAATGAACGTGTTTTATCCTTTGTGCTTCAAAAGGATTCAGTTTCTTTGAATATTTCTGCCAGAGCAACCTTCATATGAACAGAGCTGTTCTGTAAAAAGTATCTTTCACAGGAATGACAAATAAACATAAAATCAGGATATACATAAATTGATATAATTGTTAAACCTTCTGTGCCAGGCTTTAAGTGAGCTCTCAAAAAGATATTTTCCTACTTGATAATCATAAGTGTTTGCAGTACTATGACCTCACCCCAGTTAACTCTTAGTTAACTAACAGTTATGTATTTCAAGGGAAGAAAACAGAGGCAAAAATGGTCTTGGATACCAAGCTTTTTACCTTCTTAAGTGATTGAATCTGACAGCGTTCAAGATCCCATCAGACACAAGTCTGAGTCTTTGTGGGTCTTCTCATCGTAGTTTATTTTTTGAAACTTTGTTTTGTCATTCAGTACATAATAGTCTCAGGTATGAGCACTGCAGTGATCAGTGTTTGGAGAGGAAGAGTGGGAGTTAAAGTTTCTGGTTTATTTTCTTTGCATCTGTGAAAACTCAGAGCTTTTCTGTGCCTCTCTTCAGTGAAAAAGGAATAGAAAAAGCATGGCTCTTGAAAAGCACTTGGAGACTTATGCGTAGTAAGCAGAAAAAAGTAAGTTAACATGTTTATTTGTTGACATAACAGTGTAATCGAAGTACATACTTCAAAAGTGCATACACATAACTATTTGGCTTTAATAAACTATAATGATTATATTGTTGTGCTAAATTAAGTTTTATATTGGCACAAGTAAACACTAGTTTTATTCATAGTGCGTCTGGGTAACAGATCCCCTAAAATGTAGTGCCTTGAATTATACACAGCTCATGTTTGCATCTGTTTCTGCAGTATATTTGTCCAAAAATCTCTTGGGAACTCTACAGATAAGATTTGTGAAAAAGATCTGGAGGGATATTATTTATGAGTTCCTTTCCTCTTTAGGTTTTTCAAAATATAGAGGAAATGCTGAAGGCCTACTGGATATTACTGTTTCTGCAACTGGTGAGCAAATATTGGTTGGCTCTTCCAAGGATCTGTAGTCTGTGTTTTCATTAGCATTCACCTCAAAAAGAATGAACTGCATTTTCAGACAAATTCAAGGGGCTACATTGTTTTCTGCACTGTATAAGAGTTTAAGCAGAGAGCCAATTTCTTTCTCCAACTCTCTTTCATTCACAGCTTCCAGAAACATTTACAGCAAAAGTTCAAAGCAATTTCTGCTTCCTTAGCTGGCTGTTTCTTGTGCGCAAGTAGTAAGCATCTGCACTTATCAAATATATTTCCTTTTCCAAGTTAGATCGTGTAGGGTATAATATTGCGATATTGTAGCAAAGTGTCCAATGCAAGATCCTGGAGGAAGGAAGATGGTTTTATTTAAAGACAAATATAATCTCGCTCACTTTCACTCTCTCACATCCATATACTTTTAAGCACCAAGATGTGTGTGATCCAGGTGGTCTGAACAGAACTTTTGCAGTGAAAAAAAGGACAAGAGATACTGCTCAGCAAATCTGTGTTGTATCTCCCGGGTTCTTAGCTTGATGACCATGTGTTTGTTTTGGATGTCTTCATTCACACTTGGATGCACAAGAAGTTAGAAGGGGACACAACCAGGACAGCTGACACCAACTGACCAAAGGGATATTCCATATCATGTGACATCATGATCAGTGTATAAAGCTGGGGGAAGAAGGAAGTGGGGGTGGGTTATTTGGAGTTATGTCGTTTGTCTTCCCAAGTAACCGTTACATGTGATGGGGCTTCCCTGGAGATGGCTGAACACCTGCCTGCCAATGGGAACCAGTGAATGAATTCCTTTGCTTTGATTGAGTTGCACGGCTTTTGCTTTACTTATTAAACTGTCTTTAACTCACCCCATGAGTTTCTATCTGATTATCCTCTCATTCTTAACCCCAAGGAATTTAGTACCTGTTCTAAGTGCTACCTATTGGCCAACAAATATTGGTAAATAAATATCAGGGATAGTAGCATGGAAAAGAGATGCAAGAACTTAGTTCTTACATTATTAATGGGCAACTCAGCATTCAGAATTCGGGGTGTAGCTCTGGAGATATGGAGGTAGTTGTGTTTATTTTTATTTCCTTAAGCCCGATCTTTGTTGCCAAAAACAAGTTTCTGTTCTTCAGATAACTTAAGATATTCCGTAGTGCTGTTTAATAATTCAGTTTATCTGAATGTAGGACTAAAATCAATAAATACAAGTGAATGACACTGCTCAAAACCTTTGTGTTGGGGCCTTTATTGTACCTTACAGCACTGTAAAGGAACTGTTATGCTCAAAACCTTGTTTGTAGGCAAGGAGGAAATACACTTTACATATATACTCAAGGATTTATCATAAGGACAATTGAAAACTTAACATTTTCAATCAAGAATCATGTTCATTTTCATGCTTTCTTCTTCCTCATGCTAGGATCCAGGTGGGATCTATTTTGTGTTTTCTATTGCACTTTTACACCTTTTTCTTTGTTCATTGTCTGCAGCTCCATGTAATTTCCAAATGAACGTACTGTATATGGTTCCTTGTACATGTGTTAGATACTTTTTCTCTGTTTTCTTTGTCACCTCTAAAACCTGTTTTGTCTAGCTCCAGGTCTGCATGTCTTTAACCATGGATAAATTGTTTATAGTCATGGGATCTCCAGTGCCAGCTCATGCCCTATCCTATAATCATAGATTCGTTTTTGTTGGAAGAGACCTTTACAATCACCAAGTCCAACCTAACACTTCCAAGTTACCACTAAACCGTGTGGCCTCAGCACTACATCTACACTTTGAAATTCTAGATCTACGACAATATGTCTTTGAAATAGCCTCCAGGGATGGTGACTCAACCACTTCCCTGGGCAGCCTGTTCCAATGCTTAATAACCCTTTCATTGAAGAAATTTTTTCCTAATATCCATTCTAAACCTCTCCTGGCACAACTTGAGGCCATTTCCTTTTGTCCTGTGGCCTGTTACTTGGGAGAAGAGACGGACTCTCACCTCACTGCAACCTGAGAGTGATAAGGTCTCCCCTCAGCCTCCTTTTCTCTAGGCTGAACAACCCCAGCTCCCTCAGCCGCTCCTCATAAGACTTGTGCTCCAGACCCCTCACCGGCTTCATTGCTCTTTTCTAGACATGCTCCAGAATCTCATTGTCTTTCTTGTAGTGAGGGGCCCAAAACTCAACACAGCACTCGAAGTGTGGCCTCACCAGTGCTGAATACAGAGGTATAACCACTTCCCTAAACCTGCTGGCCACACTATTTCTAATACAAACCAGGATGCTCTTGGCCTTCTTGGCCACCTCGGCACACTGCTGCCTCATATTTAGCCACCTGTCAACCAATACCCCCAGGTCCTTTTCTGCCAGGCAGCTCTCCAGCCACTCTTCCCCAAGCCTGTAGCGCTGCATGGGGTTGTTGTGACCCAAGTGCAGGACCTGACACTTGGCCTCATTGAACCTCATACCACTGGCCTTGGCCCATCGATCCAGCCTGTCCAGATCGCTCTGTAGAGCCTTCCTACCCTCAAGCAGATCAACAGTCCTGCCCAACTTGGTGTCATCTGCAAACTTACTGAGGGTGCACTCAATACCCTTGTCCAGATCATTGATAAAGATATTAAAGAGGACTGGCCCCAATACTGAGCCCTGGGGAACACCACTTGTGACCACCTCATGCCCCCTCTCCTCTGCACTGCATCGTGTCTCCCCTTCTCTCAGCCCCAACTCTTGTTCCATCCCATGTTTCTCTACACTGTTAGCTCTAAATATCTCACTCTGCATAGAACAAGTGCTTGTTAGTGCTATCTATACCAGACTAGGTTTGTAGCTCACAAAGATAAACAACAGTGAAAGAAATTAGCTACAGATGCCTGGTCTATTAGAGAAATTTCTGTCACAGTTTAAACAAGTAAAAAAAAAAAGCTGAAGGAGGGATGAGGAACATTAACATTCAGACATAGCAAGCCTGATGATGTTCTGTCCCAAAGCCTTGCAAACTCAGTACATAATTTATGGTCTGTTACTAGCAATGGTAATAATGTATTAGGGCTTCAGAGGATGCTATCAAAAAGGACAACAATAAGCCCACAGCATAAGATCACTAGTTTCATCTTAGAAGTATAGTGCTTGAAATATTTATAGTTAAAAACAGACAGAAAAAATTTGAAAACACGAAAACTTTAAGATATTTGTTCCTCCCACAGAAATCTATAATTACTTTAGATGGAAATTCCCAGATATAAAGTATACTATATTAAAGAAAGGCTGACAGCATGTACAAATGATGAAATCAAACCAAGCGGTCATTGTAACAGCTCAAATCCTGAACTGGACCCAGCCACAATTAAATTCAAATGACTACAAAATTTCAGCTCAAAAGAGTTGAAATGGAAGTTTAAGATACCTAAGTAACTATAAACCTATTTCCACAAAACATTATTTCTGGTGTATTTTAGTGCTTGCAAACCAAAATTAGCAGCAAGTGATCTTTCCACGCAGGGTACATTTTTATCTTTGATCTGAGCCTGAAATGTGTAAGTCAGGCAGCAGGGGCTTCACACATATGGATTGAAGGACTTATGAGGCAAATTCAAAACCCATGTCAGCCAGAGTTTCCCCCCAGAGTGATGGAGCCATGGTGTTGCTACCAATTATATGCACATTTTAACAGAGCACCCATTATACCAAAGCATTCACCCAATATTGAGTTGAACTACAGCTTTTGGAAAGCTTAAACTTAACAAAAGATTAAGTCTTTTGAAATGTCAGAGTTTATGGACAGAAAGAAAAAGAAATTAATGGAGAAGAGCAATGAGTGTATTCCTTTTATTGTTGCACAGGAGGAAGAAAAAAGGTTCAGTGATATCATGGCAAACTTTTAAGAGAAGTGGTAAGGTACTGATTTAATGGCAGCTTAATGACCAGCCGTGGTAGGGGAAGAAGTTTGGTAACACTCCAGCTGTACTTAGCACTTCAATTAAAGTTATCTAAAGAAAAGTAGTTTTGCTCTTCAGAGTTTTGGTAAGAGAGAAAAGAAAATTAATTGTATGATGTCTTCCATATTTTTTCAGTCTGTCTTGATACTATGGTGTCAAGAATAATTATGATGTCCAAGTTATTTTCTTCACTGTTAAAGAGAGAAATATTTTCTCAAGACTTGATTCCTCTTTCTGAACTCTGTTTAAAACACTGGTCCTGATGGTTTGTCCAAAAGATAACTTACCTTTCAGGAGGCTTAATTGTGAAGTATTCTACATCAGTCAGCAAAGAAAGACAGCCCGAAGTTTGAATTACTAAAGTGGGTCTCTGAAAAGTTGCATCAATTCCTTTCACTGTCCCAAATTCTCTTTCTGGTTTGGACCATTTAGTTTCTCAGTGACACAGTGTCCATCTGTGGAGCATGAACAACAACAAAAAACAGTGCATTACAAGAAGACTGTGAGGTACTGAATGTGGTTTTTTTTCTGTCTACAGTTAGGGTAGGGGAAGCATGTACATATTTAGGAGTTATGAAAATGGCTCAAAATGCATTCTCAGCTTGTTTTACGCTACTATGATGTAATATAAAATAGCAGCAGCTATTTCAAGTAACCCGTAATCTATAAAAAGAGCATGGGGATAAGGATAGATGGCTGACCAGAAACAGTAGATCAAGTAAGAAATAGAACAGTTCTCTTCTCATTTCCAGCTCTGTTTGTTCTTGTTCATGGCAGAGCCCCAGAGGCTCCTGAGATGCATCCTAGGCATAGTCATCGGCTCTCCAACAGGTGATGTTTAGAAACCTTCTAGCAAAGTTCCTACCCTTCATCCAACATTGGGCAAGTTACCGCAGAGAGACAAGGACCAAATGAATGTGGCCAAGTCTGGAACACAGTGGAAGTTTCCTGTTTACCAGTCTCCTAGCTAGGTTTGTTCAGAAATGCCACAGGATGAATTCTGGTGCTGTCAGTCCCTTCCATCTGACAGAAAAAAAAACAGGAATAGAGTTCATTCTGTAAGAAGACATACTATACAATTGATTACTGTCAAAGGTAGATTTTGATAGCTAATAATAGAAAGGTTAGAGTCAAAAGTGCAATAACTAATACATCATTTTCCCAGAAACTGAGCAGCTGCTATAGGTTATCACGGACATCTGTAATAGTTTCAGTCTAGAAATTGTGGGTAGTTTAAGGGCAGACTCTTGTCATTTAGGTCTTTCTGTGATCTATTTACTTATCCCTCTGGTAGAGTAATAAAAATTCTTCTTCTCTAGAAGTCATATAAAAAATAACAAATATGAGAGTAATGATGTGACATTCTGTCAGAGCCTGTGATTTGTTAGATAGCCTTTCTGTGGACCATTTTTGGAAGATAGTATCATATAAACATATTTGCAGAAGGAAGTTTTGCTCTTCTTGAGCGGTTTTACAGTAAATTATATGTAGTCTTTGGACTTTGTTTACTGAATGTTTTCCTGAAACAGTGATGTTCTATGTCATTTACAACTATCCTAAAAAGCTATTACAGAAATTGGAGTTACCTGCTAACTAAACTCTGAATAGTAGTGACAAAAATACCTGGAATATGTATTTTGGTTATCAATAATAAGTCATGAACCATGGCGGGGGGAACTATCTGAACTTCAAGGTCCCTTCCAACCCAAACCATTCTATGATTCTAAAGGTGAGCACTTAACAGCACATCATGTCTAGTGAGGCTCTGGAGGAGTAACTCTCTCTCCTTTGTGACAAAAAACCTCACAGGTGCTGACTATCAGGCTTAAGCAGGGATTGGCCCAAAGGATATAGAGAAAGTTCAAGCCTAAACTCTCAAGAAGGGGTTTCCAGGAGGGCTTTGACAAAAAAACAACTCTCCTTAGGAGGGAAAACTTGACTTTGGCATGACTGAAATAGCACTGTTGTTTGGACTACTGTTTTGACTACAGGAGGACAGAGCTGCTTTTCTTTTGTCTGCATTTGAAGAAGTCAGGATATGACAAGGTCCTCAGAGTGCCCTTAGCTTCCTTGTGTTATGGACAAGGAGCTAAGGCCAATCTGTACTTATTTATGAGGTATCTTTAAACCATAGCTTCTTCATACTACAATGTGCAGATATTTGATTGGCATTTCATGTAAGTTTAAATGATTTTTCCTGTAAAATATACAGTCAGGCTTTTATTTTTTTATATTTATAATCTAGAGATGGGATGCTGATGGGACCATGTCATGGGTTGTATGCTACTCTGTCTTCCTCGCTGCACAAAATTTGAGATGATGAAACCCAACAAAACTGAAGCCTTTTGTAGTATAATGCCTCTTGAATCACCAGCTTAGACTTATGTCAAAAGCTTTATCTTGGGATGAGTTACAGCTTGTCATTGTTACAATGTCAGAAAATCATAAAGCAATGAGGGTATTAAAGTTTTGCTTTTACTTCTCCCAAAACATGTTTAGTTGCAAAAAAGGTGATCTGAGGAGGCAGAGGCTGATACGCAGCACCTTTAAAGTATCTTTGTTCCAGAGACTGTGAGTTCAGCATTTTCCAAAGAAGAAATTTGTCAAGTTGGCAACCGGAAACACAAGTGTCTAAAATCACCCCTGATTTTGTCACTAATCTGATTTTGTGCACTTTAATTAAAATTTAATCTATCTTTATATTGCTACCAAATACTTCTCTTATTGTTATTTTTCAGCCTGCTCAATTCTGTAGTTTTGATTGTTTTATTTGTCTGAAATATGCAACCGTGGTTTCAATTTTATTACAGATAGCAATGGACATGGAATTGGGGTTAGATTTGATGGCAACAGTATTTGAAAGGAACCCTGAATTTTCTGATATCTGGGAACACCCCTTATAGGCACTTTAGAATGTAAAACATTGTACCAGACTTTTATCAAATGTAGAACTGAGTAGAAAAACTAGAGTTTTTATCCTATAGGAAACTTCTTAGAACAGGTGTGTAGAATTGTGAAATGTAAGGATTTAGCCCATCTTCCTCTTCCTTAACAGCATACTTACTCCGTGTGGTTTGGGCAAAAAGGGAGAATAACAGCATGAGGGTTATTCACATGCGAAGCTCTCCCTTGATGGGGCCTCTGCAGGAAATTTCATATTAGTGTGCATTGGCAAATTCATGAACAACACCAGGGAAATGACTCGCCTCCAGAAGTCTATATCTGTCACTGAGGAAGATGGAAGAGTTGAACTCTTCTGACTGAAGAGATAACAAACTGCTGAACAGCTAGTGGCCAGCTGCCAGCAGCTACCCAGTAGCACAGCTGTGGTGGAAAAATCTGTAAGAGGTTAGATCTACCACCTGGGCATCTTGGAAAGCTAAATGTACATCCAAGGCATTCAATTCTGTTTTCTTGTAAATATTTTGGTGTTAAATGAATGTTCTTCGATTTTTAAGACTGCCTCGTCATTAGTCATCATTGTCTTTTGTCCCAGGAGAGGAGAATCACAGGCACAGAAAAAGTCAGGACACCTGAGCTCACCATGGCTGTCCACAGCAGAGGGTTGCTCAGAGCCATGGAGATGAGGTGGAAAATTATTTCAGTTAGTCTCAGAAAAATTAAGTACAAGGCTCAAGGTCTGCCAGAGATGATCTCAAGGAGAGCAGAAAGGAAGAGAAGTGTCATTAGCCTAGAGATGGTGGCATGGGTTTTCTCGTACACAACATCATCACACACAGGGGCAAAAATGGGCATGGTTGCTTTATAGATGTTTTCCTCATCACCTCCAAAGGCTGAAACACTTCAGATTGCCCAAACCATCCACTCCAGCTGTCTGCATGGCTGCTGTTTCACGTGATCCCTTCCCCTTTAAATCAGACTTCCCTGACAAAAAAGAAAAATAACTGGGGCATATTGGTACACCTCTCTGCACCTGGGAGGGTGTACCTGTGAGCCCAGGCCATGCAGAGGAAATGCTGTGATACATCTGGATTAGCAAACATTTACCTAGAAGAACTAAAAAATACTCATGTTTTTACATATACTGTCCTTATTATGCTTAAATAGCTTAAAATCCTCCTGTGTAAGGCTTCCTTGCTACTGCAAACAACTTTGTTCTGTAAACATCTGTTCTACATGCACAGAGACAGTTTATACAGATATCTCCAATTTTCCAGCAGGACTCCTTCAGAGGAACTCCAGAAAGCCAAAACATAAAACAGTGCTTTCTTCACATTCTTCGGCAGACAATAATAAAGACAAGAGTCCGTAATTTCTTGTTCTAGTATGCACATTTTCAGATTTTACATTTCTGGAGGAATATAGTTTCAAAAAATTCCAATATTTTACCCTATATTTTTATTCCCATTGTTTCTATACATCTGATGTCTTAAGAGAGGAATAAACCAAATAATGAAGATACTTCTTACATTCACATTTTTGGAACCATATTTAATATTTGGTTTTGGATTAAAAATATTTTAATAATATTTTAATCTGTCATACCATTTTAATATTTGATATTAATCTATTAAGGCCATTCTTGGTTTTATAAAGAATAATTTTTATTTCATTTTTTAACATCATAAGATATGTATATATCCTTGGAAAACTCTGATAATTTCTAGCTGTACAAGGATTGCTGAAGGGTTATTAATTTTTAATTGATATTAAATGACTCTGGAATATTCACATGTTGATATTCCCTCTCAGTAGCAACTTGATGAATAATACTTTATGTGAATTGTGTAGGGATATAAAGGATGTTTTACTATTTCCTACCCCATCTTCTTGCAAAATACAAGCCAGCATTTGGATAGGTCTGTCCAAACTTAATTTTTAAGCACAAAAATAAAGAATTGCATAGCTAGTGACTTCAGGGGGTGATTTGTGCAATATTACAACAGGATATTTTGAAAAACAGTACTTTGTGTTGCCTACTCTTGCATTCTCCTGGGACAGCAAGATGTCAGTTCCCATTAGCAGGATCTTGACCTTGAATGCTTCCAAGTGGGTATACTACTGCTGCTAATTGCCTGTATCCTAAACACAGTAATCCTATAATATAAACAAAAGGATATAGCAATTCCAGAAAACCCTTCATTGTTTGCTGAAATTTTTCTGTGGTGTAGTCAAGATACATCAAGCTGAAGCAAAGACCTTGTCAAAGAAGAATTTGGGATTGTAGCTTGTCCAAATTTTGCCTAGAGTGACCAAAAATGGGTCACTCTTCTAGACGCATTCTCCATTGGCTGACACAGCAAAAGCTGCAGAATTTTTACTGAAATTTTGTAAATAAATGCCTTGTGATGATTTTTTTTTGTCTACTGGTTCACATAGTCTCATAAGAATTGATGTAATAAAGTGCTGGGGTCCAGGACTCATAAACAGGTGGAAAGATGCTGCAATTGTAAAGAGCTGTGATTTAAATTTATATTTAGCAAATAATAGATGTATAGAAATGCCAAATGTAATGTAAAAACTTTGAATGAATTAGTACAACTTTAAAGAGAATGAATTGAAAAATCAGAGTGTTGGAGAGCTTAAAAAGAAAGTGACAGATTTCTGAAATATGAAGAGCTTTTCAAAGAGAGTTAAAAAGAAAGATCTTGCAAAAATTGTTTCCTTTTCCCCAATGGCTAGAACAGTGGATTTGACCCAAGGTTAAGACAATTAGTGGGAATTATTTTCAGAATCTATAATGAGGTGTCTCACAGAAGGCGAATTGGCAAGTGCTCAGTCTGGTACTTGGGTGCTCTATAAGAATTGTGCAACTATTAGTGGAAAAGACACCAGTAGATGGTGCTCAAGAATATGCAGACTTCTTTCTGGTGATTCTGTAGGACCAGCTAATCTATGCACAGAGTTATGTGTGAGCAGCTTTCTGCATAACTTGCAGAGTGCCTTAAAAAAAGGCCAGATCTCAAGAGTAATCCTATACATCCTGTGCATCCTGTACATCCTAAATAATGCCTGGAACCCTCAGGGTCATGATCTCTCCAAAGGAAGGGTCAGTGCAATTCTTTCTTCTTTTGTCAGGTCTAAGATGAATCAGTAGCAAGTCATGATTGGTGTTGTCAAGCAATGCTGACAAATTTGACAGTGAGGGCACTGCTGATTGCCCCAAAACCATATTTTTATCTAAAAAATTGTATTGCTTGGCTTATTCATAGCATTCCTTTCCTGGAGAACTGTCAGTGTCAGAAAAGGTCTCTAGGTTTTGTAGGAGATGTTGCCTGTGCTGAAATGCAACTGCTTTCTCACTTCATTTTGACTGTAGATTTGATATCAGCAATCTGTCTGTAAAAGACTCCTCAGTGTTACAGACAGGTTTAAAAATATGCAGGAAAAAATAGTTAAATCTCATGCATTTTTTAAGGTATTTTCTGTGTTCTGCTATAGTTTGCATCAGAATATAGAGAGAGGTTCAATCTCCACCAAACAAGTATTTCTATTCAGGGACTGTCTAGGGAACGGCACTACCGCAAGCAATTAAAAAATAGTATTTTTTTTTCTTTTGTTTTTAGGATCCGAGGCTATTTTGCACTATTTGTATTGTAGCATGACATGGCACTGCTTGCACAGAATTGTATCCAGGATTTTTATTTCATATATCATTTAGGGTTTACCAAAGTGCTTCCATGTGCTGGGGACATACACACATCTTTAACACGAAGTGGACTTCTGATGTGGGTTCTTTTCTTAGATGTCTTCTTTATGACTGTCTAAACCTCTTGGACATTTTGGGTTTGTACAAGATTATGAAAAAATAACTATTCAACTGCAACATTAACATTTCAGTGTGCACACTGCTTCTGTGTTATCTTAGAGTCTCATCTGCTCAGTGTCTTTCAGTGTTTGATTTAAACTTTGTTAAGCACACTAAAAAAAGGAATAGCACAGACAAAATCATCCAGCCTCTGAGAGTCTCACAGCTACAGTCCCACAGCCTTGAGAGATCTTTTTCTTGGTTCAAACTTGAGCTGTATTGATATTATTTGAGTCAATGGCAAAGGTGGTCGAATTTAGTTAGGCCTTGCTAAAGTGCCTTTTCCAGTCTGGTGATCAGTGCAGCTCCTCTGCAATTCACACTGTGAAACGCAGCCAAAGCCTGCCCACCTTCTCCTTTCCGGACAGGTAGGTTGGTTGAAAATCAAGAACAAGTGAAAGAGTGAAAATGTGCTGGAATGGGCAACTGGTGCAGGGTGGAATTGTTGTTGCACTTGAATGGTGCAACTGTTGTCTGTGTCCCTGCGGATGCTGCAGAGGCTCTCCCATGAGAAGCAGCCTGGGCAATTCCTTTCCCTCTTTGGTAGCTGGATGTTTTCAGGTTACTGTTTTAGACAGGAAACTGGGGTTTTTTTTGGCTTGAGATTTTCAAGCCAGTGATCTGATTTCAGATCTCAGACATCAGCCCAGGATTACCTCTACTTATGGGAGTGACGGTTGCGTCTTCCAGTTAAAAAATAAATCAAATAATCAGAATTGCTCAGACACAGAGGGTAACTATGGAAACCAGTGATTTGTGGACAGAAGATATTCTTACAAAGTCCCAGTCAAACATCTAGTACCTGTAACTCCTAAAATCATCAGGTAGGGCAATGATTAGTTTGAAAGGAGCATTTGCATTCCTTTACTTTGGCTTGCAGTAACAAGGATGGAAACTGGGTGGGAAAGCTGATTTAATATCCTAGTGATTGTGTTCCATCTGTTTCACCAGAAATAGAGGGCACCACGGGTGTATTTTGGGGCCACAAGTGGACAGAAAATGTTGCAGCATCATGCAGAGACTACAGGAGTATAGTTTGGGTCATAATAAATAAAACTAACTGGCAAACTCACTGGAGTAGTGAGTTTATCTGACTCTAGTTTTCTGCCATTATTACTAGTACGGTGCCGGGTTTGGTATCAATTATAATGAATATCTTGCCTGAAGTCCAATGTGCAAAATAATTTTGGAAGCTATTGGAGAGATTATGTTTTCTCTTTTAATACCAAGCACTTTGTTGTACGAGTCGCAGAAACATTTGTGGGTTTTCAGCAGCCTTAATGGCCTGCCATTTGAAAATATGTATTTTCAGACATTCTCTGTCCAAACATCTAATCTGAAAATTACTGCCTGTAATTCTTGCATAAAGTGTTTTTACAAGAAAATTTAACACATCTCTTGCTGCTACAGCATGAACAATAAATTGCCTGAAACACATTCCTAGGCTTGCCATCAAGATACCTTTTGCCTGTTTCACTATGAAGAGTTTTCTTTGAATGTCTGTGAATTTAAATATGGATGATAGAAATGCATAATATATATTAGAAATAGAAATATATAATATATATAATGTTTGGATGCCTTCTGAATGATAATAGGAAAAAATAAAGTTGAAAATGAAAATTATCCATAGAAATAGCTACTGAGTACAAGACTGGGAAAAAACCCCTCTACCATCAAGTTGAGTCTTCCACAATCTTGGGTAGTCCTTTAAAAGTATATTAGAGGTGGGTCCACAGCAAATCTACTGTTTTTATTCCATGAAACAAAAATCATGTTTAGGCCACGAAACGTTTCTTCATTTCCCTGTAACAGGTTATGGTCAATGGTTAAAATCCTATTATGTTAACAACATTACTAACAACAGGGTATTCATCTTTCTGACAGCTGAATCTTCTGCATCAGTTTTCTTGGAAAACCTCTCATCTATTTCATGTGCTCTCTTAGAGGAACAATAGCTTTTCTCTTGATCATCCTTAATTGTTTAATGGAGTACTACCCATACTCTATGGCATATTCTGGCTGGATACTTGTGAAAAAACATATGAACAATGTATCGCTATGTAATACAGTTTGCCTGTGGTATTATATGTTTTAAAATTTTTTATTAAGTACTGGAATAATTAGGGTCTTTCATTGCAGATTTGCAAAATGCTCAATCAAACACGTTTTTGTGCAAACTGACAACTAGAAGACACAGTTCTATGCATCAGTTTAATTTAACAGTCTTGTTTAGTTTTGAAAAGATGGTATGTCTCATCTGTGAAAGATAATTCATATGAGATGCTGCATATTTAATATTATACTCAGGGATACAGATTGGATCTCATTTTTAAAGGTACATATGTAGTAACAACTCTTTGGTACTGAAGGGGTGGACAGAGGGGATTCAGCTGATTTTATTAACAACTCATTAAGCATATATGACAATTTTGATTTGCATAGATGCTAATAAATACAAGGCCACTAAATCAAACACTGCCCAGGGCAAGGCTTAACAGAGGCTAAGTGTGCAGGGCTTTAAGCTGTTGACCTGTCAGCTTGATACATCCGCTTTGTGACTGCTGTTTTCTCTTTTCCTATTGAAAAGATGGGTTGGTTTGTCTGAATCCTCTCATTGTTTGAGCAATTGACTCTGTGCAACATATTTGACATTCATATTAGTCTTGTGAGAATCAAAGATCATGAGGATTAAGTGACAGTGCAGGTCTTGGGGTTTTTTATATTTGAGATCAGTAAAAAAATCTTTAAGACCATAAGCAGTTCTACAAACTAGTGCATCTCAGTCTCAGTCTTTTTAGTTTATATTTCTTTTGACACTTCATTCCATATCTCTAATTATTTTTCAAATTTACAAGTAAGGCATGTCTCTCAGAACAATTCAGCATTATACCATTGTCTTTGCCCAGAGAGCTTACCTTTTCAAAAACAAAACATGAGAATTTTTCAGGTATCCATAAAACAGCAAGTTTGTTATTTAATTCATATTTTCACCATACCAACCAAATACATACCATGAGGTTGATAAACCTCTGGAAATTCATGTCTTACCACCGAAAAAGGCTATCCTGAATTCTCCTCTCAAGTTTTAGAGCTTTGGTTCAGATGGACATTTAATTGATAATCTTGTAGATTTTCAAACTATAATTTCTTTTTTTTTTTCTTTTTTTTTTTTCCTGTCAGTTAAGGTAGGAAATACAGCAGGACTTTATTAGACTCAAGGGGTTTGTTTCCTCTTGTATAATTTCCATTATACCCTTTGTAATGCTTTTTTAAGATGGATCAGGATATTAACTCTTCAAGCTAACCCTCTAGTCCCACAGAACCTGGAAGCAAGAATAAATAAATAAATAAAAGTAACGGAGATGAAAAAGAAGAAGAATAAGCTGAAAAAATTCTCTTTATTTCAAAGAGAACCTGAAATTTCAGATGAAAGTTTTATCTGATTTCTTTTGATTATAACATCCTGGTCTGCTATGGTAAGGAGCTTGTTTAAAATTCTCCTTGTTTAAAAAGCAAACTTGACTCACACCTTGCACTCTAAAAATAGCAGATCAGAACAAGGTTGACTAGTAGATGAGCTTGAGAGAACAGGTAGGCTTCAGAGAGTCCTTCCAGGGGAAGAAAGATTAATCACCTGCTCTCAGTCTAAAAGCAGTAACAATGCTCAAGCACTGGAGCCAAAGACTGTACTTGCTGATTACCATCCTGAAAGTGTCTCTCTCCTGCCTACTGTGGGGTAGAAGTGCAGATGAAGACAAATCATAGAGGTAAAGCTCCTTCCCTAAACAGAAACCAGGTGCAACTCAAAGTCATTGGAATAAAATATGTTGAACTTGAACCACTGAAAGTCTGACCTAAGGCACATGGAACTTGGTAGGAACCTTTCAGCAAATGTTATTAGATTTTGTACTGGAAGCTTGCAGCTACTTGGTTGATATTGCAGACAGCAAAGGCAACCATATGAGAGTAATCAGGGACCAATTCCTCTTTTTTCTCTTTTCTAAAGTAGGAAAATTGCCTAATTCTAACTGTTGGAACCAAAATTTGTCGAAATTAATAGTAGTCTGTCTAAGTGAGAGCTAGTGAACAGCATAACAACGACAAACAGCAGCTGCGTTATGTACCTTGCTTCGGGTCCTTCTGGAATGAAAGCCACTAAAAATAGAAACAACACCGTGCTAAAAGTTAGACCAGTGAGCATACCCCAGTTTTATCATTGTAAAATTGCTTTCTTACCAGTGGGGGAATTTGATTCCTTGTCTGTGCCAGAGGGATGAAAACAAACAAACACTTTTATAATTTCTGGACTGTCTTGTATTTTTGTACTTGAGCCAAGGAACAGTTAGAAACAGAGTAGTTTTTGTATTTCTTCTACAAAAATCTGATGCAGCAGAAAAATTACAATATCCAGCAAAAAATTTTGGAGAAAGAAAAGTAAAATAACAAGATAGCTGCCCTCTTTTTTTCCCCTCTTATTTAAATCCCAAATACCAGCTGACACCAACAGGTATCTGAAAGACATCACAAAGCCTCAACAACTTGAACAAAATCTAGACTGTGCAGGGGAAGTCATAGATCATTTGACTCCATTAAGTTGACTCCACCAAGTTTGGCTCCACTAAACAAAGCTGACAGAAACAAACAGAAAGATACTGCAAATTATACAGCAGAGATTTATCAAATGCGTCTTCTGGCAATACAGCCACTTTAAAAACACTGCTGTTGATTCTTATGCAGATGAGGCAATTTTATAAAACATGTGTTTCAGCAATTTATGGTTCTCAGAGTTAATAAAATTATTTTATTAATCGAAAAAAATTCTGCATGCCGGACTTCAGAACATATTGATTTTATTTGGGTAGCACAGTGGCAGGTTGCTAAAGGTGTGAGTTTAGGAGAGCTGATGCAGCACAAAGAAAGATAGTGTCTCTTTCAAAAATGTAATTATCTTGACACTAAAACTGCATCTTATTTTAAAAATTAATCTCCATTAAAAAAAAAAAGGTAATGTCTAAAAGCGAAGTGCCTGTCATGTGTTATTGGCAAATCTGAAATGAAACTGCAGGCAAGAATGATTGATTATACCTAAAGCAAAGAGCCATGATATGATAATAAAGGTGGTTCAACAGAAAAATATGTGACTGAGAAAGAAACTGAAGTTGGGACTCAGAAGTGAATGTTCTCATCAAAATACAGGTAGAAGTGTGATGCCCCCATAAAACCTGAAAATATTTGGTGCTCTATCTTCTGCTGGATGGTAAAATCAAATTTCAGCAGAAGAAAAGTTAGTGAAATCAATCTGGAAAGCACCAGCACAATCATCAAGTGCTTTTTAACATCTTCATTTTTCCAGCATGGGAAGGGAGAACCTTCAGCAAGTAGTCTCATCTCTCAGTCATGAGAAGATGCTTTCAGCTGTTTTTTTTTTCCAGTGGGTTCTTTGGTTGAGTTGTCTTTACTCTTTACTACAGTTTGATACTGCTGTGTATAAAAGTGCAGTTTCCTGGTGCTTACAATCTATTACCATAATATGCTATGACGTAGAGAGACTGTGTATGTGTATGCATAGCATATATTGACTTGTGTAAATATTATTGTATTGATTAATATGTCATATATAAACACGTACAGACTCATTACTCCAGGTGTAGAAATACGCTTTGTATGCAAAAAGCTATATTAGTGGTGAAATATGCACAGTGTATTTGATATTCTCCTTTCCCCTTGGTAGTTCAAGGCTGTAGTGATGGTCCCTGCTTCTGCAGGAGCAGCAGACCTGTGTGCTGAAGCGATGCTTTGGCATGCCTTATCCCTGCGTTCCCAGTGCGTAGGAATCATCATTTCTCCCTGAGTTTGCATGTGTTTGGAAGTGCAGCCAGATCTAGAGATGCCATTCACACACAATTTGTACTTCTGTAGAAGATCTGCCTTGGAGATTTTAGACGTGGGACTACGGGTGTTGTAGCAAAGCATGTGATTAGGAGACTTGGGTAGCAAGGTGAAAAGGTAAGAGACTCACCCAGAATCATGTGGCTGTCTTAAAATAACATCCTCTTATTAGAACATTTTCAGCAAACACCTATTTTCTTCTAGCACCATGATAATATAAACTCTTTTTTAGTGCCAAGAATGTGTTACTATCGGATTCCCACCAAAGTCAGAACCTATGTAATCTTCTGTTTGGGAGGCGTTTAATCCTTTAGCTTTTTTCCAGTTCACGTATGACTTTGAAAAGTTTCAAAAAAATCAAAGGATAAAGTAAAACTGCATCTGATGAGTTTTGCTCATCAGTAAAGGCAAGTAAGAAAAAAAAAAACCAGTGCTTTTTCTTAATTAAGTCTTCACGTATAGATCCATGCAACTGCAAGCATGCCAATGCTAACCTACCTAGACCAGTAGCAAAAGTAGAGACCTGAGAGTGCTATGGATAGAAGAAAAACAATGTATTAGTGCTATGGCCAAGTATGAGATGCAGAATCTGGATAGTCTCTGAACAGTGATGATGAAAATCTTCTCCTTATCAGCTTTAAGCTCACTGACATACTAATTTTCTTGGGCAGCAATGAAAACAGGCATTCATTGTGTATACTGAGTATGAGCTCCCTTTTAACAGTAAAACACAAAAGAGTTTTGCTTCTTTGTAAGGTTTAGTACCGTGGGATGGCTGGGCTTACCCGTAACTAGCCCTTCCAGCTGCAGCTTGAACTGGTGCTCTCCTGACTAACCTCCCCCAGATGCTTCCTGGTCAGTCTAGTGCTTGGGCCGAAACAGCTCTGGCAGGGAAAGGGCAAAGCACATGGCTTCACGTGGGTGGTAGGTCTTTCTGGGCTGGGAGAAGAAAGGTTGAGTCTATTTGTGAGGTGTTTAATTTTTGTCTGCATTTTGGAAGCCTTTGTCAGGGTGAAGAAGTTTGGGGCTAGGTGTGCACGTGCCCCTAGAGAGAGACTTTCCTACACTTTTCTTCAAGGAAAGACCTTGGCCTAGATCTTGAAGAAGCAAAGACTTCTCCCTGGGGCTGGCTAGGATAAGCCACTTGAAATATTTGATCTGGGGGTGCAAGGGAATGACCTTGGCTGTAAAAATCTCTGTGATGTTTCAGATTTCTCCTCCTCCTTGAGAGTATGGACTAAATGGGCCTGAAACAAAGAGACCTGCTCACTGTGTGCTGTCTTAGTGACATTGAAAAGGCACACTCTGTTTTGTGTTTGCATTAATAAAACAAGTATAAATTAAATTGATTTCAACATTTTTTTCCTCTGTGGGTCTCAGTAACAAGATACAGTGACTGACCTGTCTGTTATTTGTGGTTACATGTATTTACAGACCCAGAGAAGGTAAAGAGATAGAGATACCTTATTAGAGATAGTGTGTCTTGTTTAAGAGAAAAGGAAAGCTTTCCCAGTATTTGCCAGGTGCTCATGTTTGGAGTGCAGTAAAAGGCAGAGTAGGAAATAAATCTTAGGCATAGCAGACCTAAATTCAAATGAAATCTGCAGATCACACCTTGCTGTTGAAGTTCTTCGTCATGTACAGTTAGAATATGAAAGCAAAATTTTCTGGGCTATAATATTGCAATTAAAATTGATTTATGGAAAGAGAGGCTTCAGAGTGATATCCCACTGCAATTTCAGAGCCAAAGGTCTTGCCACTAACAAACAGCTGAGTGCTTCCAGTATGTTAATGACAGAGAAGTGTAAATCAACCCCAAAAGTATGATTGCAAATTTCACTGTTAGGTTTGAATGTATCACGTGGACCTCTACCCTTCCCCACAAATAAAGCCCTGCAGACATCGCTAACACAGAATCCAAAATACGATATAATTATTAGGGGAAGTGGTATTTATTAGGGCATCTCTGATTTAGATTTATCATAATGTCTACTGTCCAAAAGGCTAAAAGAACCTTACTTTTAGCTATGGAGGTCATTCAAAGTTCTGTGCAACTTCTGTGTGTGATCAGGTAAGCATCATCACTCACACAAACACGCATAGCCCTGAGAATTTCTACAGGCCAGATCAAATTAATATACTCTTTTTGAAAAGAGAGACATTACAGCTAAAAAACTAAAACCACTTTTTAAAAACATGTTAGAAGAATTATCCCTCTAAATTTGTATTTCAGTGCTGAAAAGCTGTTCTTATTTGATTTTATTCTAAATGAATACTTAATACGTGAAGTTTCTACTGAGAGTTGTATGTACTCAGCATGTTTTAAAATTGAGCAAGAATTATTTATGCAATTTTTGAATTTAGGAAGTGTGGCATCTAAATGCTTTTTTATAATCTGAGCCCAGAGATTCAACCTGCCAAAGGACATTGATTCCTACTCTTCATGTGCTTTGCCACCAAGTGGAATCCACCCCTGCCAAGTGTCCAGGGAACATGTTCCCTGCATGGAGACCCACTAAGCTCTGCAGTATGCAGTACCTGGATGAGACCTGAATATCTAGCACAGGCTGAAGAGATGCCTTCCACTTGTCATTTAGAACCAGATAATACAGAAGAATTATGTTAACTTTCCAAAACACACCTAGCGGTGGTTCTAGCTCTTTCTTCTATCCAAAACTTCTATGGGTTGCAGAAACATATCCAAAAGATGACTTTTCACAAAAATGGGTGAATCATTGGTCTGCCAGAACTAGGGCTGTGTCAAATATTCCTCTGAACCTGGTCTAGTTAGGAGGGGTTGAATTAGTATTCCTTGAGATCTGCTGTGAAATGATGTAGTGGTTAAGGCATCCTCCAGAAACAGAAAGGAAGAAGGGGGAAAAAAGAAACCTTTCAGTTCACGTTTGTTTGTCTGAATCTTTGATTTTGTACAAGGTGAAATAGCCTACAGTCTTATAAGAGTCGGAAAATGCCTAAGGCATTTGATGTGCCTGAATAATTTTGTTGTATTTTTGTGTTCACATTACATTTAGAAAAAGACATCTTTTTATATTATGTGTTTTGTCTACTTAGTGGCTTAACATCTGTTTGGTAATGGTTTAGATGCTATTTTCTGTAATTTTTGTTTGCTTTTTTTTCTGTATAACGTCATACAAGGTTCCTGTTTGTGTATTCACAACATACATTCCATTGTAATTCTCTGACAAACTACTGATAGGTGAAAGAAAAATGTATACTCTTCGTCATTGCATCTCTCACCTTTTCCCTTCTCGATTTATTTTTTCTTCTTTCCCCTATACAATGATGTACTGGAAGACAAGGAACAAATAGAGTGGTTTCTCTCTTTTCATTATCTTTATTTATTCTGTGCTATAAAGTATTTTCTGAAATTTATAAAATAACATCTGAAGAAGGAGATATTTTTAAAGAACTGACTCAAGATTTCTATCATAACCTACCAAGGAAACACAGTAGGCATTTTTCTAGCAAGAGTTTTGAGGAAATGTTCTCCACTGTGTGAAGGAAAGGAGGGGAGAGAAATGGCAGTAATATTGGTGCTTGCCTCAAGTGATTCTGTTGACAATAGGGGGTAATTAACAAAATTAACCATGTGTTTTATGCATTTTTAAGTAAACACATACAATATTAGTTATACAGGAAATAGCTTTCTCATTTGTAAGCATGTAAGAAGGACCATGGGGGTTACATCGAAGATCCATTTAGCCAACTGCACTGTTTCTTCACTTGGCAGCAATAGGTGTTAAAGGAAAATCAGTAACAGAGACTGCATAGAGGGAGTTTTCCTCCCAGCATGCTGTCCCAGCTTGCAAAACAGTGTGTAAGCTCAAGGGAAAGAGAAATTGGGTTTGAACACTGGCCCATCCTTAACATTTCCATTTGATAGATTGCAGATCCCCAGTTACCAGATTCAGGATCAGCTTCTTGAACCCTAATTTTTTTTTTCCACCCTTTTGGCTCAAAGCTCTTCTGAAGCATTATATTGTAAGCTGAAGCACCTAACTATGGGCTCATGTGTCTGTTTTTAAGTCCTATACTGGATATAGCTCCTTAGCTGTAAATAATGGCTCACGAGTTTTGTGTCTGTGACAACAGTAATACTTTTCTGTTTTTCTTCTTTTCTATTTTTCTGTTGGTTGCTGTTGGAAGGAACCAGATTCTTCTCTGATACATAATTTAAATTACATATGTTGATTTTCATATCCTGTACTATTCCATCAACCTTAAAATGGAACAGAATAAATGTACTTTACTATGGTCCCAAAAATCTCACTGTGAAAAGGATGAGGGGCGAGCTATGCCTTTCCACCATCTCTTAGCCCATTGCCAGGGTGTAGGAGGAAAACATTTTAAGATGACAGTGAGTGCAGAACATCAGGAAATCATAGGCTTTTTGAAGTCTTGGTCCCAATTATTGCCTAAAGGTCTTAACTAATTATCTATCAGTGGTTTTATTTTAAAAAGCTTTAGAAGTACTGTATGAGGTATTTCATTTCCTTACATTTTCATTACTGTACTGAGTGAATATTTTTTTTTTTTCCTTTCTCTATGGCTCCTGATGGCAACTAGATGGCCACACAGGCAAACTGTCACCTTCCCACCTTTCAGCCATCTTCCCACTCTCATGCCGCAGGGACCACACACCCTTCTCAAGTGCCTGCATTAATTTTGCTGTCCTTATGTATGTAATTCAAGTTTCTCATTATCTCTCTGTCAGTGTGAACTCCCTCATTCATTTGTTCCCACTTACTCAAACCACAGGTTTTCACTCACTTGCATATGAAGATAAAGCAATCCAAGTATTTCAAATATGCTTATTCAACATTATGTTTTCCAGACTATGTTAATTTTTTTAAAAAAATTATTCTATGAAGTAGTATTACATCAAGCTATGAACTGGCACATCAATATCATAGCAGATCAGAAAAAGGGACCCAAAATAAAAAGCATTATTTTGCTCTTTTTACATTACTTTTCAAGTGACTATGCTATGTAATTCTCTATTATTTAAAAAAATTCTTACCAAAAGATGATAAAGGCTAGATTATTGTGAGTCTATATTGTAATTAGTGATGTCCAAATTTGTTATTCTATGCAGTTACTTCTGTATTTCTTATCTCTTGTGAAGCCTGAATTTTGCTTATGCTGATATCACGATGGATTATGTACACGATGTCTTAAATTTAATGCATGTTTTACACTAATTTCAAGACTCCACGATTTTTTCTTTATGATAATTATGGATTTGTGATTAAGGTATGCATACAAAAGGCTATGAGAACATTCATCCTAAATCCAAATGCCACAATATCCATGTGTAATTTTTCAAATGCAAGTGGACTCATCAACATTAGACAAATCTCAGGCAACTCTATTCAGCCTTTTCCCCTTAGCATCACTTATTTTGGGGCATAGCACACATTCTACTCCATTTTCAAAACGTTGTATAAGGGAAAGGGGCACCTTTTTGGAGATCAGCATGAACACACCTGTCTCCCTAGAGGCTGTATCCAGCTCCACAGTTGGGGGTTCCTTTTTTCCCTGCTGGGCATACTGAGAGTCTAATAGCACTGACTGATTTTCCTGAGGGCTTAGTGTAGAAATATGCTCTATTCAGCGCAGTATGATGAATTCAAATAATTGATTTGGTGCATTCAATATATATTTGAAAAGTCAGAAGGGTAAAACCAGGAACATATATGGAATGGTTGCTTTTAATGGCAATATACTGTAGCTTTGGTGACAGTCTATTGAGTCCTGGACCAGCTGTTGAATTCTACCAATTCTGTGTGTATTACTTGTATGATTTTGGCAGGGAAATAGCAAAGAAGAAATAGAGTTTTATACAAAGGCAGAATGTTGTATTTGGGGTTTTTTTTATCCAAGGCTGGTAGGAAGCAGGAATGTTTTAAGCATTACAGAACATCACAGCTCCAAAAATTTACTTTGGTTTTCTGCAGATCCTCAAACCAAGTGGTTTAAATCCAGATTTAAGTTTTCTGTGGTGACAGTTTGCCAAGGTTTGAGAGGAAAAGAAATGAAAATTCCAAACTGCTGCTGGTCCTCTTCAGAGATTTGACTACTTTGAACCCTGATGCAGAAGCAAATAGTATGAGCCATTTCTTTCCTGCTAAATGAGAACTCCCCCGGTGCATTTCTGCTGCTGCATTGTTGCTCTACCCAGCTCAGGAGAGTGGGGAGACTGCGGGCACCTTCTTCACGATATGCTGATTTTCCTTTAATAGAAGACAACATGTAGAGAATTAAAGGGAGATGGATTTTTAAATATAGGCGTTTAAATGTTGATTTAATCGCACTGGTTGAGAGTGTCTTGCCATTGTTTTACCCATAAAGGGAAAGATACTTTTTTGAAGCCTATAATGTGTGAAGCATGTGCCACTCTTTTTCCATCTACACCTCACACGATGTGAAGAATAGGACCCCCACACAGACACTCAGGTCTCACAGTAATCAGCAGCTGTACTTGCACCATCATGTTATGTGAAAATAGAGCTATTCAGCAGGTAAAATGCAGCTTCCTGGGACTATGTCTGAAGCCACTGCACAGAGCACGACCTGACTGCTGGCTGAGAAAAGACCTAATGGTAACTGCTGCACCTGAGCAGCAGCTATTTTCTCCTGATTATTCTCATCACCTTCCTTTTCAGAGGGTTCATCACAGAAGGACTACAGTGGCACTGCAAGGCTACAAGTTCAGGTCCTCTCCTTCCTTTTCAGACACCAGAGCTTTGCAAAAGTCACAGGTTCAGAGATTTAGAGATCTGAGATTTTTTTACATTTATATATAAGTATATACACACACACACTTCAGAGTGAATGAGGAACTGCAGCTGAAAGCGATAAGAGATTGAGTAAAATAAGAAATCAGGTCAGGGATAGGATCATGACAATAGATAGAGTCCTGGAGCTCTCTGCAGGACGCTGCTGGGCCAGTACTACTTTGCTATGAGACATTATTGCCTTCCCCACGTTCAGTGTGCTGGAAGGAAAAGCCTGAAAACGATGAAATAGAGAAGAGGGCACCAGTTTGGGCTGAGTTTTGCCCCAACCTGTACAAAATCTGGCTGTCGCCTGCAACCCTATGACAGCATGCTGTACCATACAGACTGATGTCTGCAAAGGGCGAAGATCCAGGCTCTCTCTTGCTGCAGTTTTGTCAAAGCCTTTTTCTTTAAGTGTAGAAATCTGAATTTTAAAATGCTCTGCAGAAGGTTGCTTTTGTTTGGTTTACTATAAAGGAAAATAGAAAGGCTTAGATTTTATATGATTGAGTAATTTCAGGGCTCAGAATCAAGAAGCAACTCGAGATCTTTATGTGACATGGCTCCCTACAAAATAAATAAATAAATACATATACACAAATAAAAGAAATGGGCTATTTCGAGGGGTATAAGAAGCAGCACAGTATATGGATTAAAAATATTGTTTTTATCTGATTATGCAGCATTGCTGAGAGAGATGAAGCAATACTTTGTACATTTCTAGTATCAACACATTTTATAAGCTGCTGAAACACTTATATAGGTACAGAAAGAACCACAGAAGAGATTTTAGGAGCTGAAAAGATATACTGCTGTGAAAGACTTAAAGAACTCAAATCTTTTTAGCATCTCACGAAGATAGATGATTTGACAGTAGTTTGTAAGTATTTTCATGTGGAGAAAATAGTGGGTACAAAAAGAACCTTTAACCTTGCTAAGACAAGTAGACGAGAACAATGCCTGGAAGCTGATCTAGAGAAATTCAAATGAAAACGTGTGCAAATAGTTTTAAATGCGAAGATAATTAACCTTCAGATGATAAAGAAACAGCAAGGAAAACAGTAGATTGTCTGTCTCTTGATACCACAGATGAAGACCGGTGCTTTAGGAGAAAGATGGTTATGCTTTATTGAGCTTAATAGAGGAGTAACTGGATGTGGTATACTGGAGATTGAATGTGATGATCTAATGAGCTTATGAATCGCTTGAAAGTCCATGTAGACAGAATCGTGAAAGAGAAGGATTTTCTTTACCCCCCAAACGCTGCTACTGATAAAATGTGTTCAGCTCTGTTCTCTGCAGAAATGGAGTGGCAAACGCCACACCAAATTGGCTGGATAGCAGAAACACTCACATCCCGACGTTCTGATCATCCTTATCGGTGAAAGACATCCTGATTGACAGAAAACCTATTTCAAGAGCATAGGCAGAGGAGTCCCTGCTGGACATTCGTTGATGAAAATGCTTATACGACATTGCTTTTTGAATACTGGTACACTGGTAACTAATTGTGTGAAGTAAGATGTACTGTCACTTTGATTGTCCTATTTGCTGATCACCACAGCTTGGGTAGCAGCATTCAGTTTAAGCCTGACATGTTTATTGTCATGTCAGCCACACGCCTGTGGGGTTTTATACACTTGTGGGTTATCATCATTTCACTTTTAGGGCTGGGATTGAACATGGAGCTGATACCAGGTCTATTAGTCTGTTCCAAAACCTTCCATAAGGGGGACTTAGAGGGGGCCAATAGCTATATTATAAGACATGCTTTACTCCATAGCATTTTCTTGTTAATTAGGCAGGTTTTTAAGGTTTCCATAGGCTGTATATTATTGTGCCTTTCTGAAGTATAAAAACTCACCTAACTGGTTTGCCTCTATCAATTCAATACTTTATTTAAAATCATTTTAGGGGAGGAAACAGCAAGACTGACTAACAGAGTAGTATTTGAGCCCCAGAGCAATCCCACAGATGGGCTACAAGTTAGCAGAATTTATCCAGCTAAATCCTTAAGTACTCCATTCACCAAGTGAACAGCTGTGGGTAGCCCATCTCATCCTGTGTTCATAGTTTCTTAAACTTCTGTGACGCCTCTAGCATTTTAAGGGTCTGCTGAATTTCTCAAGCTCTAGTGCCAGCTCTTGAACTCTACATTGATTTTCCTTAAGAGTGTCCTCAAATAAAACATATAAAATAGGCCCGTGTCTGAAATTCATGTTCCTGCCAGACACAGTTCGTATGATATATTGCAACAATACATCAGAGAAAAGCAGCCGTGGTGATCTATTACAGTGATACTATACATCCTCGTAGAAGAAATGAACAGAAACTCTAAACTGAGAACCTGAACGGCTTTTTGAAGTTATCTTCTGGCAAAGGTACTAACACCTATTGTGTTTGTCAAAAGATCAAATGTTAAATTTAACCCTTTGTGTACTGCTGATACACCGATTGGTGATTGTTAAGTGTGATTATGCTTTCTGTCTGCAGGGATGAATTACAAATATTCAAGATTTTTTACCGAGGTATTTCCTGTAATTAAGGGCTAAATACACCCTGATATTGTAAATGTGATTTGCATCTAAAAAGAGAGAAATAAGATTTTCTTTTAATTCTCTGATGTCATTTGAATCAGAGAAGAGCAAATACAGTGTTACACATCAAGGGTGTGATGAAAACCTTGCATTAATATCTGAAATTTGTAACATTATGAGGAAAAGCTTCTGCAGCTTATTCTATATTTTTAGAGAGGAATAGGACAGGTGATTCACTTATGGGCTTATGGTGTTACTCTTATGGGCTCAACAGTACCAGAAGTATTTCTCCTTAGTGGTATTTTACCTGGACCTTTTTCAATGAGAACCAAAGTGTGTCTCCCCGTGAACCCACCTTTTCTCAATAATTTTAGCTCTTTGATATCTTGTTGTACTAACCTGAAAAATCTTAAGCTTTGCCTTAGAGTTCTCCCAGTTCGCCTCCTGGGCTCACTTCAGCTGAGTTTTGGGAGGTGGTTCCTGCTGTGATCACTTGTGCTGTTGCCATGGCCCTTTCAGTTTGCATGCTCAAATGCTAGTAACTAGCCAACAGTATCCCTACATTTTAGTAAATTCACACAGACTGAAACTTGTGTCCTCACCTGCGTTCCTGCTTTATTAGAACATCAAATGTTCCTGCTATACAATCAATTTTCCCACAGTAAAGAAATATTTCTCATAATATTGCATCATCACTGTGTGGTTATTCTGCCTGAGCAGTTGTGTCACTATGCTACCAATTCTGGCTGTATGCAAGAAGGCTAAGCACACACTTTTAGACTTCTGCCTCCACTTTTTAAATAAGTTATTTTCCTGAATCATCTGAGAAACTACATTTCCTTTTGATGCATCTTTTATATAGACAGATTTTGCACAGTTTACTTTCCATCTGGAGTTCAGCTCTGCTTCCTTCAGGTCAAAGATGTGACTATTAGTGCTCCACATTCCAGGTACCTGCTCTGTTGTACAGCTATGTGAAAGGGATCTATTTCTTCCTAATTTTGACCAGAAATTGTATGACAGAGCCAAGAAAACATTTTTGGACACAAGCTTGGTGGAAACTTGCATGCTTTCGTATGGTTCTGAATCAGCCCTTTTTCAGAGAAAATGTTCTGGCAGTGCTGTTTGAAGACGTTTTGGCCGCAATGCTTTGGATTATTTGACCTGCCAGCACAGCCATATTGTACTGTAAATGAGTGAAGCCGGGAATGAGATCAAGGGAAAACTCTAGGTCTGGTCTCTTCTCTATCTTAGGGCTGTTTTTCTTCTACAATGAGTTTTAAGCCCATTTCCCAGATCCAGTAGGCAAAGACAGTCATTAAGTTAACAGTGGAAAAGAGCTATTACTCAGCTTCCCAATTTTTGCCATTCCCTTGGTTAGCTCTGAAGTGTGAGAGCGTTTTGCCCTGTGCACAACTTTCCCAGGTCCTTATGGTATTTTTAGTTTCCCACCCATCAGATTTCTTCATAATTTCTGCCTCTCTTTCAAAAAATAAAGGAGAAAAGAAAAGGAAGAGGAAAAGTTTTTTTTAAAAAGAAAATAACGTAGAAGGCAATAGCCAAAGATAACTGTCCTTTTTGGTTTTCTTCATTTCATTTCAATGTTCCTCCACAGCCACATTTCTTGGTTCTCTTCCAACTTCTCTGTCCATGCTAGTACAAAATGTTGCGCAGTCTGTTAAGGTTCAGACCAAGAGGCTGGAGAAGTGCAGACTGTTTCAATTTGACTCATTTACACCATCTCACATTTTAAGACGCAACTTTCACTTTTGATGGAAGAAAAACTTGAGTGATATCTGTTTAGTTCCCCCTCCCCCCTTTTTAAAAAAAACAACAACAAAGTTCTCAACCATTTTTCAACTCCTATAAAGATAATTTTTATATGTTTTGATAATGGATATTATAGTTTTTTTCTCAGTTGGAAATACTCAATTGTTTTTTATTTTCTCAGACAATGAGAAATAAGTCTTAATTTATTTTGTTTGGAAGATACATACTCAATCAAATTTGAGAGTCTACCTGAATTGATGAATATATTGTACTTACAGTTTTAGTACAAATGTCCTTAAATCGACACTGACACCCCCACCATTTCAGAAACTTCCTATATATATTATTTCTCTTGAGAGGAGAATATGTACATCTTTATTTAGCATGTGTAGTACAGTATATAAAGTAAGTGCACTAAGCAGCTGAAAAATAACTGAATATAACTGCCACAAGAATACAGATATCTAAAGATGGGGAAGTAATCTAAGATGCTTACTCTCAGTCTATCGAGTGTTATAGCTAGAAATTTTAAAACAGCTGACAGTTATTTTCTTAGAGACAGCCTACCTGCCAGCTTGAAGTTAACATAAAGATCTTAGTAAGCCTACAGTAGTGAGTTCAGGCAGGTACTTAACTATAGCAATTGCAAAATCAGGAGTCAGTTTGTCACTTTGTAAGGGTTCACCAATATTGGCTGGCATCCACTGGAGGCAGAATAGACTTGTTCCAGTTGCCACCTAACTATCAGGTTCCTCACAAGAAAAATACCCAGATGTGGTCTGTGGTTCCTTAGCATCTGTTCGCTGATGTTGAAATAAGCGGAGACATATTTACTAGCGATTAGGCAGGAGTTGTCTGATTTGATTTGCAGTGTGCTTGTTCTTGACAACAAGGAAATTTTCAACCCCATGCTCATTTTTGCATCACAAGAAATATCGTATCTGCTGTCAGCAGCGATGATCACTGTAGCTAGGCCAGCTCTCAGAACAAGTATGGTCGTATAACTGCCTGTAAGCAGGAGCAAAGGGCAGCCAGAAATCTTGCAGGGAACCTGTCTGCCTGTGATGATCTCGTCCTGTCCCTTTTCTGGTTTAGTTCCTGGATGTGGCCCTGAGACTGGCCTGCTGGGTCTGAGCAGTGAATACGGATCAATCTTGCTTACCCTCACCTGTCTTCCTCTAAGCTGCTTACTTATATGATTCTTGGTAGAGGAGGGATATTTTTGTATAATTCATTCTTCAGTGCCTCCTCTCTCTGCTGAAGGTCTTACTTTATATGGCTCTCTTTGGTAAAAAAGGACAGAGGTAAGTAAACACAAATGCAGAAATTCTACGTATGTAAAATGGCTACCTTCTTACACCTGCCTGCTCTGAACAGTTAGTGTGCGCCTTGTGAACTTGCCTGAGCCACAGGTTGAATGGAGAGTGCTGGGCATGGAGCTCTGGGATGAGCAATTAGTGTTTGAGCTCTTGCTCTGCAAGAGACACTTTGGGTAGGAGGCTGACGTGCCACGGGTGAAATTGCACAGCACTAAAGGGGTCACACCTGAACTCGTTTCTGAGAGGCTTTAAAAGACACTGGGATCATGTGTCTCCACAAGAGTCTGGCGAATAACTGAGTAAATCGCAACCTTAACACTGAATGGTCTCTACTTTCCCTAACAACACAAATGAAATGGGATTTATATTTCCTCATCACGTCTTGGAGCACATACCCACTTTCTTTTTTTATAGTAATTTCCACTGATTTGTGATTTTGTCTTTTTATTCATCTCTTTATTGTTTGGAAGTACTTCAAAATTAATATACTTAGAAGGATATCTCAGATCAGAAAGATTTTAGATTAAAACCTACAGGCAAAATCTTTGCTCACTTTTGCTTCAGGACTTAGGTAAAAATGAAGCATCACCATAATAGCAATTATGGGTGGTTATTACTCTTGATTAAAATTAAATTAAATTGCAGTTGTCAACTAAAAAGATTTAATTATCACATAAAAACTGTCAGTCTTTCATTTTAAACATCTGCTAGATAAGCATGCCAGTAGCAGTGATGTGGAGTATTTGCCAGATACCTCGTCAACAACTCCCTTTGTATCACCAGATAATTCAGACAATATGCTCTGAAATGCTTCATTTTTCAGATTGGACTGTGTCTCACATGCTACATAGATCTTAGAAGTCTTTATTCAGGTCAAATGTAAACAAATCCAAAATTTTAGGATTATTTAATTCTTCAGGTAAATTGTTCTCTGGTGTTACATTAAAAATATTGTTAAGCCATATCAGTATCCAATGTATTGATGTTTGGGATCGAAAGGATTTATCTGACTGCTCCTCTTTTCCTGGCCCAGTTTTTCAATGTCTGTACATCTCTACAATCCTATTGAAATCAGTTCAGCAGACCAATTTCTCAGGCTGACATTTTCAAGGGTATTTAGATATTTACACCTCCCTGAGGACCTCAGACTAACACAAGCTGCTATCTGAACTTCTGCCTGTGCCTCCTCTGTACCAGAGAGGAGGGCCGTATTCTGACACCAGGCCTAAAAGGGATACGTCAGCATATCCAAATACTTGCCTGGAGGAATTGCTAGTTACAGTGATCTCCTTTATGTGACGTGCTGTAAGAAAATGGTGTTCTGAAACTGTGAGTGTGCTCAGGAGAACTCGGTGTTATCAGAAGAAAAATTCCATTCCTAAGCTCTTGTAATATTTCCATGTCGATTCTGGTTTCTTGAAGCTACTCATGATGAAGGTCACACATTTTCATGAAGTGCAAAATTTAGAAACTTTTTGATATACAAAACTGAAATAAAAATACTTCCGGTTTTAACTGACATACACTATTAGTTTAAATTGGAGAAATGGTCCTCAATATTACTGCAAAATCAGAATATGTCATGAAAACTAGAAATTTTTATTTTGAGGGCAATGCAAAAACACATGCGTCTTTCAGCAGCGATGGGAGTGATCTTTGCTGGGTAGAATGGCACTGCAGTAAAGTGCCTACCTGAACAGGACAGTGTTGCTCCCACTGAATTACTAGTGCTAACCCCTACATCAGGTGCTTCTTAAAATTAATTCTTTATTCAGAAATATCTTATTTACCATCACCAGGCTTATCAGTTGTGCTAAATTCACAACTCGCCTGGGGTTTCTGGATAATAATATATGAATAACAGGACAATCTCAATAAACTAGTGCATTTAGCAGCACAATTATTGGTATTGTAATATTGAGAAAGATACTTAATCAGCTTTTTGACAATATAGTTTTTAAAAGTCAATACAGCACTGAGCACTGGGTTCTTTTTATATTAAAATTTTGAAAAAAAAAAAAAAAGAAACCAGGGCAGCAGGAGAAATAATTTTATTTTGTAATTTTATTTTTAAAAAAATCATAGGAACATCTTGGGCCATCTGTTGCAATTCTCTATTACCTTTTTTAATGTGGAAAGCTAGTTATCAATACTTATGTAGGATTCTGCCACAAGGATATTTACTCATGGTGAAGAAATCTCCCACCAAACAAGCCTCCCTCTTTTAGTACTTGACAGTCAAGTTAATGCCTTTGATTAGGTTGGAAATGTTCGTACAGAATGTGTGATATACATAATGCGATTATTTATTGATGTACAGAATGTGTTTTCAAATTTCATGGTGTATTATTATTATTATTTTTTATTTATTGACTGTTTTCAGTATGCCTGACATTTAAAGACTTACGAATCTCTTCACTAAAAGGTTTGACCTAAAAGCAGCCTGTATGGGCTGTCAGTGGTCGACCACCTCTCAGGGAAGAAAGAGCTTCTGCGATTCCACCAGTGAAGTGACTCAAACATCCAGATCAATGAGGAAAAGTAATCTCTGTCTATTTTTTCAATCAACACGAATTTCTTAGGAACCTGGACTTTTAGGATTTGCTTCCATAACCCTGAAAAACAGTACAAGTAACTGAGGCTTTTGTACTACTTCTTGAACTGGCAAATAGAAGGAATAAAAAGTGCGTGGGCAATGTGGGGGTTCGACTTATGTTTTTTTCCTCTGAAACTGCTCTTTCAGGTGATGTATTAGTTCTGACCCTTCCATCTGCTATCTGACATGGGATGATCATCCTGTTGAACTTGAGTTTCACCTGTGAGTTTCAGGGCTGCTCCCATGCCAGCTTTCCCTCTTGTGCCATGCTCTAGGATACACCCACAGTTGCTATTTCATCCATTCCATATTGTGGTGAAAAAAAAAGAAAGGGACATTCTCATCCTTTTCCTGTCAATTTCTGCTCTCTGGACTAATATGCGTCTCATACTTCTCGAAATATGAAGACTGTGATATGTATTTTGTACAGTAGGGAATGTTCACCACTCCTGGTTTCACACACAGCTCCATAAAACTTAAATTACTTCATCTAAAGAACTTAGAATTGGGATTTATAGGTTATTTTGCAGCTGAACCTCTCATCTCCCGATTTTCAATACAGACAGACATTGCTTTATATTATTTATGCTTTATAGCACCTTTCAAAAGAGAAAATTAAAATCATTACTCTTTTCTCTTTAAATGAAAATGTAGAGTGAAACACTGGCTTCTGTGTAAACCCAAAGTTCACACGACTCCATCCATGTCATCAGGTGGTATTTTTTTCAGTTCAAATCTGTCTTCCAATTGGCTCTGTTAGGTTACCCGTTACAGAGCCTTACACACGGGGGAAAAAATCCTGAACAAAGAGCACAAAGATTGCTTCCATCTCTCCAAATTCTCTTTTATGGAAAAATTTATTTCTTAGACTTATTCACCTATAGAGGTGGTGTAGTACACTCCATATGTTTAATCACAACTCTCCGTTCTTCTTGCCAGGTGTGTTGTATGAATTTTGTTGCTGCTCTCAAAGGAAAGAGAGGATCTTCCCGAATACATTTTGAAGCAGTCCAGGTCTCTGCTGTCTGTCCTGATACTCATATTAAATATGCTACTTAAAAAAACTTATGAGCTTCACCAGTGTAAGGCCAGTGTGTCTATTAAATTGTTCTTTGCAATATGAGAATGAAAAAAATGTAGTCACTTCAGATATACAATTATGATTACAGCTGGGGTGGAAGTGAAGTGCACTTTTAAAGCACTGAAAAAGTGGTCAGAATAGATACAGCCTCTTAAACTGTTTAAAATTAACATATTGTACTAAGCCAAAATTAGGCGTAATTGTAGCACTTAATATAACCTGTCAAGAGATGTTTTTAATGAGCTCAGTTCAAGTATTTCTGCCAAAGGATGGGAAATTTTTTCTTCTAGTTCAAAATGTAATTTCAAGCCTTGAGATACTATTTTTGAATGCTAATAACACGAAATTGGAGGTTGATGTTTGTAAACACAATATTCATCCTATTTTGGCCTAATATGATTTTAATTCACATCTTTATTTGTATGGAGACAGATTCTGACCCAACCAAGCAAGATGTATTTTGTAGGGCAGTGTTTTCACTTTTCTTAATTTTTTGCTGTAAAAAAAAAAATATAAAAAAATGCTTGAGACAGTAAAACCAACAGATTTTGAAATACTAATTGCTGAATAACTTCACTTTTAATAGTAATATGTAGTACATACATAAAGTACTTTTCAAATCTGGATAAAAGTGCCTGGACAAGTAGTCTATTGATCTATTTTTATCATGAACGGAACTAGTGCAAAAGGTAAGCCAACAAATTTATTTTTTAGTATGGAATTAAAAATTACTATGATTAGCACAGATTATGATTTTCTTATCTTAATACTGTGTCTGATTTTTTTTTTCTTGATTAGCATTTTAAACCCTTATGTCTGTTGTTAGTTCCCTGCTGGATCTATACATACCAACATATACCTTGGTCCTCTACTGATTTATTTATACACTCTCCTGATCGAACAATTCTGTTTAATTCTGTAATTCAAATGTACACTTAAAACCATTTACAGGTGGTTCTTGAGTTCTGAATGATTTTGCACAGTTAAATTAATTAGTCTGTTATTCCATCATGAGGATAACATAAGAACACCTTTATCTTGAAAACCAACTTGGTCTTGGGAAAAGCAGAAAAGAACCATAGCGAGGTCTTTGTGAGAGATTAAATGCCATTTCTGTCTTTTCTGTAGCAAATTGCATATCTGTACAAATAAATCTGCAATATAGTGGAAAGAAACCAGATGCTGTTGTGCAAATACCAGCTTTCCTTAAAAAAAGCATTATAACAGGATAGAACAATATGAGATTGCAATTGAGTGGACTAGTGGTAAACTCCCTTGTGTAAACTAAGTCTATGAAACTGAATGAGGTCAAACAGAAGAATCCGTTTAGGAGGTTATTTAATTAAAGTTTCATCACTGAGGTCCATAAGTTTCAGTAAATAATAAGTAAAGTTATGCACTCTCAGGAGTGCAACACACACCTTCAGCAGTCAACATTACAGTAGAAATAATCTCCACGCAAATTAATTTTGAGATATCATTAGTAGAATATTGGATAGTACTTTTATTATTCTGTGTGAGTCTGCATATCTCCAAGGACAGGAGTTCTTGCTAAACAGTGGATATTTATGTGGAAACAATCCAATATATCTAATAGTCATGAGTTTTTGTCCAACAGTTATGGAAAACCTTTCTTAAAAGCCAATCTAATGCAGAAACACTTTGGTAGATTTGCTTCTCAAATAAGGTTTTTCCCAACAAAAAAAATATAGGTATTTCTGGGCTGTAATATTTATATATTTATGACAAAGATGAATTTAAAAAATTATTAAAGAACGTTTATTTCAAGTTAGAAAGCCTTTAGCTAAGTCATCTGCCCTATACTCTATCATAGTTGTATCAAAGGCTTTTTCAGCATCAAAGAATACAACTACAGTAATTTTTTTACTCTGTGTTCTTTGATGTCTTTGCTAGATTTTGATATTTTCAACGGATAGCACTTTCTACCAAAATCCAGCCTGATGGATTTCCAAAGATCTTTTGCTTTCTTTATACCTTTGCAGATGGATACTCCTGAAGAAGCTTGCTTCAAATACATTATGACCACAGTTAGTAGCTTAATGTAGCTGTGATTCAGAATCCTGTGATCTTCAGCTGTTCTAATCATTATGGTTACTGTCTACACAGCTACATGAAAACATGGGGAAATGTTTTTATTATTTTTTATGGTTTTTATAATTAAAAATTGAAGTTCAGTGTTTGCAGTGGAATTTTTTAGCTTTGTATGGTAGTCTAAATTTCATTTCATAGGTTTTCACAGGATTCATTTATCTGAAGTGGCTAAAAATTTACAAATTCTTTAGTAGTCCAGTATCCAAAACTTTCAGCAATGATAAGCTCAATAGCTACCACAGAGGAACTCAGGACCCTCTGCTGAGGTCTGACAAGTATCTACAGGGGGCAGACAGACAGGTGTCCCATGTCATCAGACCGATGCAAGTGATTGTGTGCACATGGAGCTTATTATGATGTCTGATGTGTGTGTGCACACTTGTTACATGGCCTGATGTGTTCTACTTCCCTAATGGATATCTGTCCATCATGGACTAGATGAATTTTTCTAGCAATTTATAGTCCAACATATCAAAAGTTGAATATATTAAGTGATTAGATGAATCAGTGTTAACAGAAATGAAGAAAGACATATCACACTTATTCCCGTTTCAGGGGAAATTATCAGTTTGAGAGTTAGCATTTAGAAAGGTGGACCAGAATAAAATGAGGGAAAGTACTAGTACATCTAGCATAGCATTTAGAAATCAGCTATCAACTATATTACTCCCTAATATCCCTGAAAAGGACTAAAATAAACATTTAAAGTTAGCTTCTAGAAAATAAAAAGGTGTTAACTGGCGATGAGAAGAAAGCGAATCTGCGTTAAGTAGCGAAGTAGCATGAGATCTGAATACCTGAAAGAAGCATTAGCAAGAAAGAAAACTGTGAACTTCAAAAGTATTCTAAATTTATCACTGTTTTTTAGTATGTTTAGGAAGTGATCACGTGTTTGAAATACCAGACTAAGAACACAGGAAGGGAAAGCAGAAAGCACTCTATCAGAATGTCTGAAGTTCTTGTAAGAGAGCATTACTTTTTTTGGTGAAACTTAGTATAACTTAAGGATGTAAACCCAGTTTAAGGTTGATCTGCTTGATCTCTCCACCTATAACTTCTATGGTTTGATTTCTCTAAATGCTTCACCCTGCATCAGGAGAGAGGATGCATTGAACTTGTGAGGCAGAGTCTCTCTAAGTGGTTTGCGGCCTTGGGACAGAGGAACCATAGAATAGAATCATAGAATCATTTTGATTGGAGAAAACCTTTAAGATCATCAAGTCCAACTTTTAACCTCGCACTGCCAAGTTACCACTTGGTAACCATGTCCCTCAGCACCACATCTACCCATCTGTTAAATACCTTCAGGGATGGCGATTCAACTACTTCCTTGGGCAGCTTGTTCCAATGCTTGACAACCCTTTCAGTGAAGAAATTTTTCCTAATATCATGAACACATGAACCCTATGCTCTAAGCTGTGCATCAGAAATAATCCTATCTTAAATCATGCTGTTCTTAAATAGAAATCAATTTTTAAAATTAAAAATATGGGAATATTACGAAGGAGAATCACTGGGGTTAGTCTGCTGATGTAGAGAGGTTAAGCCAATCGAAAATGATCATACTGCAAATGGTGAAATGCCAGTTTCTTACTCTTTGTTTATGCTGTCTGCCTCTGTTAACATCGCAGTTTTGTTGAATAGAATTATTTTCAAGTGAATCGTAATCAATTGTAGTTATAGCTCCCACTAATAGAAAGAGTGATACAGGTTCTTAAACATTTCTGAAGATTTTATCATAGGTGATGAGATACTGTATTAAACTTAATCCTACTTTAATCATACCTATTTATTCAAAATAGCATCAAGTGACTGTGATTTCTTTTTGTGATTAGTACTGTTCTTTATGTATTTTATACTGAACACTGCCTGACAAATAAAGCAATAATTAAATGTTTATTCAGCTGTTTTAACTGAATATGCACAAGCCACACAAGCAATACTATAGCACGTATGGATGTAATATATTATGAACAGGCTGTTAGTTACTACTTGTGCTTTTTTGTTTTACTCACTTATAAACATAGTCTAAGGTGATTTTTTTGTTGTTGTTCTAAAAGAAATATTTTAGCTGAATTTTCTTCTGAACTCTCCAAGACCCGTTGCATCTGCAGGTTAAAATCGCAGCAGAATTTGTATTAGGCTTTTACTTCTCAGATAGAGGTAAGCAAAATTAATGGAATTGTATCACAATGAGTTTTTTCAGTAGAACTTTATGTAGGCACTGTTTCTTCTGTGATCTTTCCCTTTTTTTATGTAATGTAATTTTAAATAATACAACAATATTTCAGGAGACAGTTTCCAACAGTCTGCTCCTGTGTGTCATAAATTAGAATAGTTTATTGGCTGCTCTGAATTTTTGCTGAGTGCTGCTCAACTCATGGACTGTGCTAAGATTTTTATTTTTCCTTTATTTCACTTTCTACTCAGGCCAACCAAGGACAAAATGCAGGGAGGTATTCACTGAAAATCTGTACATAAACCTGAACTCTGTTTTGTACTTCATGCAAGTAATATTTATATGGTACTTGGCCCCAGCCGGAGGACACTTTTTTTTACCCTTTCACACACAAAAAAATAAATTCTGGTATTCAGAATCTATATATCCTACTGGCTCATAGCACCACATGTCCAGAAATAGACTCACAAAAATACACTTATGAAAATACACCGCAAACAGAGTCTCTTTGCTAGCAGAGAGACTGTCACTGTGTAGGCCAAAGGGCTGGGTTATTCTTTATCTGTTGTGACAAGAATAGAATGATGGAATTTGAGAGAAGACTCAAATTTGACCTCTCTACTGGTGCTGTTCTGCAGAAATCTCTGCCAAGGAAAATGTGTAAATGCATAGGGGAAATTATAGCTAAGTTCTTTTCAGATCTGTGCCAGGGAATTAGATGCCTGTGAGCTGAAGAAGCATGATCTTCTCATGTCAAGAGATCTGAGGTCAGCATTACACTGACTGTGTTAGAACAATGTGAGCTTATAAATGCATGGCAATTTGTCTAATTTTATACAGAATAAATTGAATTCTGCCCTGTCCTTTCCAGTGATGATGAAGTTTGATACTAATGGGAAGAGAGGTGGTAGGAGCATGTGGATATGTGCCAGCGTTAATAAGACAATATTAAATGCCATCATTTTTCATTGCTTATCCAAACTAAGAACAAGACCTTAAAGTGAAAATTCTCTTAAATTGATACACCGTACCTTTTGACAGATAGCAACACAAAGGATGTCTGGATATTTAAATCCATGTATAAATATCCATACTGGATATTTATCAAACCTTATCAATGATGTCACAGGCAAAATAGCTATGGCAGCTCAACTGTTTCATCTTCTGAGATAACACTTATATGCAGTTCTAGGCAGCAGAAAACAATATAAGTAAAAGTTAAAGTTGAACACAAATTTAATACAATAATATTGGGGTTTTGTTGAGGTTGACTAATACCAGATCTGGTTGGGAATGTGGCCGGGTGCCATTTGATTGTTACACGCATTTCACCTTCCACCCTTTCAGTTGATAAATAGATTTGTGAGGCTTGAGACAAAGCCTAGATTTCCAAGAAGTATCTGGAGCCCTCTCTGTTATTCCCAGTAATGCTGTCTACCATTGTTACAACTGCTCAAGCATCAGAGGTTCTGGTGCTAATAATTGATTTTAATAAGGCTTCCTCATTTTCAGATTTGTATTGTTTGAATAGCCAAAGTATGTATAACAAGAAATGAGGTCAAGAAGATGCATATACAGTTCTGACTGGCTTTGTATGCTCTTGTGTACAGATTTAGTACTGAAGTAATAATTTTTTTTTTACAGGTGCAAATTGTATTTAAAATTACTAATTCTAATTATAAATTAATTCACACTATTTTTTTTTTAAATACTCCTCTTAAACATAGCATCAGTCATTACAGTAAAAAAACCCAAATGGAATATTAAAGCAATACTATCCCAATATACCAGAAAATTCTCTTCAGTTTTATTTCAGCTACATAGTTCATCAAAGACCCTGAGTTTTTCCCACCATAGCTTTGGGGCTGTCCTTACCTGATCTTAATATATGTTTTATTCACTTAGAAAATAATCACAAAAAATTCTGCTTCACTTAGAAATGCACTTTTCTATTTTCAGTAACATCCACTGTCTGCTCTGTCCCATTCTCAAACTTGAAATGACCTTTGGCTGCATTTTTCTTACTATTTTCCATTATTTCCTAAATTACTGTCATTTGCCAAACTGCAAGTTTTTCTCTAATTATTCTCATGCATGCAGCCCCCACCCCCTAAATAGTGACCAAGTTTTGTTTATCTGTAACACTGTTCTGATTACTTCTCCCTACATTTTTCTAATTACATCTGTTTATCCCAAAAGCCTCACTATGAGCTATGTTTTAGCTATATTCATAAAACCTAGAGTTTGAATAGCAAAAGCCTCCAAAAACCAAGTTTTTTAAGGAAGTCATGAATACAAACACTTCGTAAATCTAGTAGCTTCTTCTGAATCAGTAACATATTGGTGGTGATGCATTACCCATCTGATGCTTTCTTTTTACTGGATGCTGCAGTGGACAAGATCACCTTCTTTAGAGCTGTTTTATAATTCATAGTGCAAAAAAACCCTGAAAATATTAGCAGAAATTCTGTGCTAAGTACACAACAGATATGCCTTTCTTTCCTTCAAAACATCTATTAAAAATGCTTTTAATATGATCCTTATATTCCTTGTTTCTGGATGCTATCACAGTGCTAATTGCTACCTCCCTAAATTTCCTTAATTACTATTGGCATTGGTAGGAGACGAAGGTTGCTGTTAATGTAGGTTGAGAGATTATAACTAAAACTCTGAAGAGTTTGTAACTTAAACAGGAGAAACAAAGCACAGAGGAAAGGGCAGAACACGCAGAGTCGTCTGAAACATTCTGTTCCATGTTTTTTTACGTCTTACTTATCTGAAATCTCTCTTGGGTTTTTTTTTTTGGTTTGCTGGGTCCGGCTTGTAAGAACAAAAGGAAGAGAGGAAAGATAAAGGTGATGGCTGCAAAAGATGGAAAGCAAAAGACAAAGTGAAGGAGGAGGGGATCACAGACAGTGAGTGGCGTTGAAGCTTTACAGAAGCAAAAAAAAAAATTGCCTTCCTTCAAATATGGAGAATATAAGGTACGGCTTCCAGTGTGATCTCAGAGTCTGCTTACTCTCAGGTTTAGGTGTAAAGTAGGGAGAAAGATGTTAGATAACTTAATTCAGAATTTCATGCATGCCTCATACATTATTGCTAATGTTAAATACCCGTAATATGCTTGGAAATATTTTCATAATGTGATGCAGTGTTTTAATTAAAGTTACTAGTTTTGTTCTCCAAAGCCTGCTTGTTTACCATTTCTCCCTTTTCTGTTTTACACGAGCTGCTGTTTTATATGTATCTTCAATGCCAAGATACTGAAACAGGTCTTAGAAAAATGAGTTTTTCAGGAATTCAGAAAAATGTATTTGACTGAAAGGATTTTAACTTATCAAAAAAGTGAGAAAAGCAGCAATTTGCAGAAAATGGGACACAAGTCAAAGCTTTGTATTTTCTTACTGTTTTATAGGACTCCCAAATTAATGACTTTCATGAAGAAAATTTTTGAAATAGAGAAATAATTTTGCTTCTTCCTTTTAATTTTACTGGCCAGGACTGCTTCGTTTTGCCTCTGTACTTAGCATATACCTCAGATGTACCTTGTAATCTGCATATGCCTCTTCAGGCAGAGTGCTTCTCTGGCTTCCTTTAAAGATGAAGGAGATACCAAATTTGAGCTTCCTTGTAGGTTTCTCTTTTTCTTCTTTTTGCATAAACAATAGCTTGGGTTTTTTTAACTCCTATTTAACTCCTATTTAACTTGAGGCTCCTGAAAGCCTCAAGAAAAAGTTACTATACAGAGAAAGATTGTGTAAGAAAGGGAAATAATGTCAATACTGTAGCTTGTTTCTTAAACTGGTGGAAAAAAATGAGAAACTATTTCAAAAGTAAAATGAATTTAAATTGACATGCAGTTGCTAAAATATACTAGTTAAGAAAATGGAAAATATCTTTCTTATTCATAAAACTGCTGAACCCAATATACAGTTACTTTTCTGGGACAAGGACTACTGTGATCTGAGCAAGTGTCTTTTATCAAAACTAATGTATTGCTGTACCAAAGTTTGATCTCATTGAATTAAATATTTCTGTTCTACCTTCTGGCATGCAGAGGCTTTTTTCCCCCTACTTCAGTGAGATTGCAGTCCTAGCACAGAAACATATACTCTTCAGAGGAAAGTATGAATTACTCCCACTGTTGTCCAGATGCAGGGAAGACAGGATACAAATTTTACTTAGTACTTTATAGATTCCTAAAAGAGAAATGGGAACATGAAAGTGGGTATTTTAAATAAATTTATCCACTTTAGTTTAGATTCAAACTTGAATACTTGTATTGATCCAATGCTTTTCTGTATGAGAAGTATAAATAGTATGGTATCATTTGGGGTGTGGGGTGCTGCTCTACTTTTTCTAGATATATCTGAATCTGGCTGGTAAAAACTAAAAATAGTTTACCGCTAATTTGCCGTTTCAACAGGACAGGCCATTTAGGAAACACCGTGCAGGTTGCATAGTCCCTTGGGGTGTTCCTGTCCCAGCACGGTTTGCCAGCAGCCTCAGACTGAGGAGGACCCAGCGTGGGTCACCTTACCCAGGTCTAGGTGAATCTAGTACCAAACCCCAAGGAGTACAGATGGTAGAGCTGCTGTTGTCAGCTTTACGTCCCCTACAAAAAGTTTGATTAGTTGAAAAGCAATTACTAGATGCAATTTTCTGCCGCTTTATGCTCATTTTGTGATAAAGCTGCTGATAAAGATTAGATAAGAGTTGTATGTCATGCTTCAGTCAGAATAAGAAAAAAGGTTCTTAATTTGAACAACAGGTCTCTATGGGCTGTCCCTGGTGATCCTTCCAGCTATGCATCTGCAATAGTTTGTAGATCTTAAGTGGAACCTTATAAAAATAACATTGTTGATACAAAGATGCTTTTGTCCCTCCTGATGCCCCCGAGATATGTTTGAGTTTTCTTTGTAACCTTTGATATTTTTAAAAATCTTGTTGAAGAAGGAATACAAAAGGGGGAGCATAGTAGGGAAAAAACAGAAAGAACAACCATCCAGTCAATACATTTCAATGCGAGAAGCACTTTGCATCAGATTTTCCAAGATATTTTGCATCAGTCTTGTTTATATCAATGATAATATCTCCAGTACACTGAATGGGATCAGGGTTCATTTCAGTGCTGAATGCTTTTGAAATTCCTTTCCCACTGATACTTAGCAGTGACCTTCCTTTTCCTTTCCCCATGTTATTATAAATGCTAATTAAAACTGGAGTATGAACTTAGTAGGGTATTTGCCCACTTCCAGTTGGAAATTGGAGAGAGAGGTAGCCAGGCCACCTACTATTGCTTAAATCACTGTGATTGTATTAGGTTAATTTTAATTCACTTAAATTCAACCCATGGCTCGCTTTCTCTCTCCCTCTCCCTCCATTCACATAAGCAGAGGAAGCAGATGGAGGCTATTTACTATAATTAGATGAATTTTAGCAATGCATAAGGCAGGGCAGACTGTGGAGGAGGAGGGCATAGCATGCTGTGGTAGGTGGGTACAAGTTCACTGCCCTTGTATAATGTGGTGATTTTAATGGTGTCAACACTGATCAAACCCTGATGTGGACAGAATGGGCATAGTGTTATAGTGAATGGCAAACCGCAGGCTTTATAGTAGTAAGCCATCACACTGGCCTACAATAGGTAACTTTTTCTCCAGAGGCTTCAAGGATACACCGAAACCTTGGTCTGTTTGAAGTCCAGTAGCGTTTTGGCACTTTCTTTCTTCAGTGTCAACAGGTTTCCCTGGTAGTTTTCTGCAGGAGTGACAAGAATCACCACCATTTTATTTGTCTCCTGGGAGTCTCACTGAAGCCAATAGAAAAACCTAATCAATGCATCTGTTGTTGTAATGCATTGAATTAATTAAGTCAAGAAGAAGGTGTGAGATACCTTTTAAAGGCATTCATTTTCCCAGTCTTCCCCGTGCTCTTCTGAAGGACCCATTCTCAATCCGAATGACAGCTGTATCTTTAGTTGTCACCAACTAAAATAGAAAAGAAGAACCAGACTGACACAGATCTTGTGATAACAACTAAAAAAACCTTCTCCTTTATCATTACCTATAGAAAATGAACTTTTTACCCTGTACAAGGAAATTGTGTCTAGGTAAAAGGGAAGAGAATCGTTACTAAATAATAGTGATAACCTCACTTGTGAGCCCTGAGAAGTCTCTTTCTTTTCCTAATGGTCCATATTTCATGTACTTGTGTTTGAAGTGTCATCCCTCATACCCAAAACTTTTTCTAAGCCCAGGATGACTCACCTCAATAAATGTAAATCAGATGCGTTAGGGATAGATCTGCAGTGGGAGGAAATCAACAAAGCTCCATGGATTCAGAGAAACTAAACCTCGGGGTCACTGAGGATCTGGCCCATTACTCACCACAACAACAGCGAAGATATGAATTTATACTGGGCTGGATTTCATCCCATGAGACTTTCTTAACACAGATCTCTGTTCCCTCTTCCCATACAACAAACTTTCACAATTGATTCATATTTTTGCAGGACACTGGGAAAAACACAAGTGGCAAAAATGTTATTTGGTAGGCATTGTAGAAAACCCCCAAACATATAGGCCCTCTTACATTATATATTTTTCCCAGCTGAAAATCCTGCTTCTTGGAGAAGTTCGTGAGGCTTTCCAACTGTATTGGAGAGTGAGGTAGTTTTCCTCTAGTAACCATGTTATAACATTAAAATAACAAGCTTGTTTTGTAAGATTAACATTTAGAATTTTTTTATTTCATGTTTTCTGTCCTTTTTTATTGATAGAATATTTCGTGTTAAATTGGAGGAAAATAATGCAATACTTATATTAATTTTACCAACATAAATAATTCTTTTCATTAACTATTTTAATTAGTTATTTTCTATTATATTAGGGAACCTTAGTTCAGAAAAACCCAAACTGATCTGTGGATAAGCAAGTTATAATGGATGTTAGCAAAAAAAGAGTATTTTATCTCACTGATGCTATCATAGGCAATATTTTTGTATTCTCTGAATATAAATCAGTAAACCATTTGGCATTTTCATAACTCTAAAGTTGGAATGAAAGTTTTCAGCAGAAATCAGTCTTTTAGGAAAAGTCAATTATAAACTTCATCCTGCCCTCCCAATCCCAAAGCTGATCTCAACTCTGAAATAGTACTGAGGAACTAAAATTCTCATCCTTCTCAGTGACAAGAGAAGCACCTGTAATGACCTTTGATTCTAGAGATTCAGGATATGGTTCCTTCTTTCCAATAGGTTTTGTGTCATAGAATCATAGAATGGTTAGAGTTGGAAGGGACCTTAGAGATCACCGAGTTCCAACCCCCCTGCCATGGGCAGGGACACCTCCCACTAGAGCAGGTTCCTCAAAGCCCCATCCAGCCTGGCCTTAAACACTTCCAGCGATGGGGCATCCACAACTTCCCTGGGCAACATCATCAAAGGATGAGCTATGAACAGGTATTTAGGTACAGCAGTTTGGGGGAGTGTTTGAAGGCCTCGTACAAAGTTATGATTGTTTGGAGTTCTTCTTTGAAACACTAGTGAATCTATTTCCATCATTTACCACTTAAAGGAAATGTGTTACGAAAACATTCAAAAAGCCATTAGTTATAAAATCAAAACAGCATATGAAGCAAAGGAAACATTATGGTGTTATTGGCTTAGCATCCCTAAATTGTTTGTTTCCCATGTATTTTCCACAGGCACTGTAGTTCCATTTTGGAGAATAATATCTTACTTTTACATTTCCAGTTTTCTGTATGCCTACTTACCATGATTATAATTTCTATATTTAAATCTCTTAACTTTATAACTTCTCCCACCCACCCCTACTTTTTGATTACCTTTCCAGGCTGTGTTGTAAAATTCATAAACCTGGTAAATTAAAAATAGATTAATGTATTTTGCAGATATTTTGCACTTGAGCTGAGGATTTTAGGTATGACGATTCACTTAATATGAAAGGTGTTAAATGCTTTATGTTACTTTAAGGAGTGCTATATTCCTCCCTCTCTAGCTCGGTCTCTCTTTCAGCCATGTAAAACAAGAACACTACTTTCTTCATCTCAGTTTAAATATGTGAAAACATTATTTCTGTACACACTAAAACATGCAAATTATTTCACAAACACTTCTCTAGTGCATTGCCTTTAGTTTAAGAAGAAAGAAATGTGGTGGAAAAATAATGCAAGATTCATAAGGAAAACTTTATTTCAAACTTTGTCGCAAGGTTTTACTGTCAGTGGATTAATGTGCTGACTACCCTGGACCCTTCCCACTCCCATCTAAGACCTGATCTTAAATCCCGGTTTTGATAACTGGCAAAATGTATGATGGTTCCAGCTGAGAGCTCACGTTTGTGCATTTCATAAAACTGCCAATCCACTAGGAATAGCCAAATCTCGTTCTTTCAGCAAAGCCCTTGTCAGAACTGAACTGAACTGGGAAACGTGAAATCTCCTTGGTCTTCCCCTGACGTCTTGCCTCATCCAATTCACTTCTTTTTCAGGAGACTTCTACCGGGCTGTAACACTTCAGTGGGCAAACCCACAAAGCAATTCCCTTATTTATGTGAATGCTAAATGCTCTTGCACAGTGTTGAGGCAAACATATCAAGAATTTAAAAAGAGATATTGGGAGAGAACTTTTGAAGAGCATTAGGCTTAATAAAAAAGTTTTTCTTCTCTTTTCTCCACTGTATCTTTCTAACTGCTTACTTGGGTCACTCGGCAGACAGACAGTACAGGACTCTGCAGGACATGTCAATAGGTCCTGGGGGACAGCTGCGTTCTAGAATGTGCTCCCTATGATATGGACACATCTCTGGGTCTCTGGTGCTTATGGTTGCAGTGATAAATTACCTATTTTTATAGCCATGTTATTTTATGAATATTTCATTTCATGCAAAATACTTGTCCTGCTGAAAGCAAAAGTACCTGGACCATATTTTTAGCTTTGGTTGCTAAAAGACGAATTCCAGGGTTTCAGATACTTGACACAAGAATGCTAATTTATGCTAGTCTTTTAGCTGTGGGATTGATTTGCAAACTTATTTCTTTATATAGCTTTACCTTGTCTTTAAATGTCAGAAATGTTTTCCATCCTTCTCTTTCCAACAGTTCTGAAATTTAATGAGTAACTTCAGCAATTTTTGTGGGGTTTCTACATCACTTTTATACAGTATAGAAGCTGGAAGATATAAAGGATGAGCAGCATTAGAAATTCCTGGGTGGTCCTTTTGGAATTTAATTACCAAAATTATATTTGTTGCAGTTTCATCTCTTTTTGTCTTTATTTTTTAAAGTTTTTATTTGTTTCTCTGATATACTCACACATTAAATTAAAGGAATGGATTAATGGATTAATGTAGTAAGTTACACAAAATCAAATTAAGTTTCAAAACTAAGGGTTACTATAAAGTATCACTGAAATCTGTAAGGTAAGTAATCTCTTTTTATAGCCAAAATGAATACAGCTTACTTTTCAGTACAGGTATGTAAGAGAGAACAGTGCATTAGTCGCTCCTACAAGCTCCATCTGTGGAAGAGATTGGTTGTTGCTGGATCTTCAGGTCAAATTTGGCCTCATTTGATCTGGTAGTCTTCCATGATATGGGATATAATATTAAAGAACGGAAACTTGGCTGTAATTTCCCAGTTTAAAATTTCATAGCACTTGGCTTTGTGGTATTCATATGAGGAAAAAGTCCTGGAATAAACAATTGGAACCTGTGAGTCTCTGTCATACTGCTCATTGGTTGATAACAACCACTTCTGGTAGCTGCATCTGATGCTACCCTGTTAACACATTCTTCCCAATATTTTCAGTCCTGTGTGACACAAACTGATTTGAGGGCAGATGTTGCTAGCAAGTTCATGTTCACCATGTTTTGATGGTTCTGGGCATACCTCACTAACATCCCCAACTCAGGGCTATTGATCCAAGTATATTGATCTCTGCATTAGGCTTCAAAGAGCCTTATTCCCGTTACTGAGAATCCTTGGCAGATTAAGTGATGTGCTTCATATGAATGGGAGCTCAGCCTGGTTTTCACTGTTATGTGTCAAAACCTTCTTTCAACTCTTCTCCTTCATACATCAGTCACCAGTTCTTGACTCTGTGGCCTGTGATCATCTGTCTGTACAGGGCCTCTGGTCTGATGGCGTCCATAGAGAGTAGTCAACCATTTTTATGGGTCATTTGGAGTCAGTATCCATTTCAGACTATACATGCCCTGCCATTTTCTAACTGAGGGATGTATACAGATATACAACAGGGAACATAAATACAGAACATGTACTGATTTTGCCCTCAAAGTCATCAGAGGGCTTTTCCACAGGAGTGTACTAATCAAAAATTAGAGCTCATAACCCCCCATACACCCTTTGTGATCGATGTGTGGAGTCTGGGTTGTCCATGCACATTAATAAGTGTGCCTTTCAAAATCTCTAACATGATGTAGAGAGGGTATCCTGTGTTAGAAAGTGGTACTTGCTGTTGGAAATTTCTGTAGCACCTCTCAGAATAATAATATGCTCCAAAGTCAGATGAGATGTTGATGATAAAAAACAGTTCTCTGAACTCTTCCAATCTGGGCAGGTATTGATTGGACAGGTAGAATGCTGGGGGAGGACTCATATTTTCAGGGCAGATTCTAAGTCTGATACTGAATAAATCATTGCAGTTATTTGTTTAATAGTACCAGAATTCATCCTTCCCAAAAAATGAGTTGTCTCTTTGTCTCTTGTGAAAGTTACAACTTGAAACTCAGAACTGCAAAGAGAAAAAGAGCTTACAAATATGGCGCAAATGTTATATGCTGAGGAAGGACAGTGCTCCACATTATGGGATTTATTCAGAGGGTAGGGGGAAATTTTGGGGGTGAATTTATTCCAGATTCCATATTAGCATAAATAAAACCAGGTGTTTTTTTCTTTGGGTTTTGAAAACTTTTCAGAGGTTGCTCTGCCAGTGGTGATTTCTGAGTCATTCACTAAGGGAAGGAGAGGAAACATAAGAGGAGTGAAGAAAATTATTTCCATTTCTGTCAAGTGCAGACAGTGGGGGTCTTTTTAATTTATTTGGTTTCACCTGCATAAATTACCTAGGATATCTTAAGTGATGCATCTTTTTTCTTCTTGTCTCACTCTTTAAATTCCCTCCTTGCACTGTCAATGCTTAAATTGTAATGTAGGGTAAATATTTAATAGAAAAGAGGAATCCAAACCCTTTTCTTATGTATCTCTCATGACTTCTGCTACATTTACCAAAGACAGTCCTATATTCTTATCCATTTTGGCAACAGAGAGTCCTTTTAAGTTTTCTTATGTTGGAAGTCATCTTCTGTTGAATCCTGAATAGGATCAATAAATGTATTTTTAATGCACAGGAGACTTCTTTTTATTTAAGCAGCAGATTCTTAAAATATTTAACATCCTTTCCATTCTCTGGTGAAATGCTCGCCTGTTTCTTTGCAGTACATGTTGACCTTGGTATTATTGCAGACTGTATTTCTGTTTTGTTTCATATCAAGAACACTCTGAAAAGAGATGGCTGATTATTAAACCTATCTGTTGTGGAAGCATAAAAAGATAGTACAGTGTTAATATACAGCTGGTTCTATAGGCCAGATCTTTACAGGGAAGACCTTAGAGAATAGCTAAAATCAACAACACTATTTTGAATTGCATCAGCTGAGAGTCTGAGCCATCCTCTTAAATGAAATTACACAGCACTTGCAAAAAGCTTCTCTCTGCAGATTTCACTGAAGACTCCCAGGGAACCCCACACAGGTGGGCTACTTAAGCTTTTGTTCTGCAAACCCTCATTTGTGCAACTAATCCCACTGAAGCAGATAATTTTTATGATTGGCTTTAGGCCTGGGTGTCTGATCACATGAATGAAGCAGCCAGGGTTGTACTCTTCGATCTAAAGAGTGAAAAGTTATCACAGTATAAGTCCATAAAATAAGCTCCTCTAATCTTTCCTCCACCCTTCCAGTGAAAAATTTAAATAGCAGGATATGATGGGTTTTACACTGTTCTGCAGCTGGCTCTTTGTTAATGAGCAGAATGTACCTGATGTCATTCATTGTAAGAGCTGTATCTAAGGAACACTGCTCCTTCCTCCATTCTTTTCCTGCCATCTGCTAGTTCATAGTATCAGTTGAGATTCACATATTCAATTAACTAAAAGCTTTGTTTATTGTTTTTCCCGGATCACCAAAAAGAAGAAGTAGTAGAGGAAGCAAAGTGTGTTTATGGCCCTTAAGTGCAGCAAAACAGTTGCTGACTGCCAAAGTTTTCAGAGGTGATCAGCAAAACTTTGTAGCCAGAGGGTCTGCCGTATCTCAGAAACTGCCTCTTCCTCACAAAAACCTCTGCAAAAGTTTGAAAAAAGAAATGTTTCAGAAGTCTGAACATGTCTACTGTATCTGTACAGCCAGACCTTCAAAAATTCATGTTATGCCAAAAAATTATACTTCCAAAATTGTCTTGTCAGGAGTTTCTCTGCAAAAAGCTACAATTCACTTCTTCCAAAGTATTATAATAAATGACATAACAAGACACCATAATCCTCCTGGGACTTGACCCAAGACCTACCTAACTGAATAGACATTTTTCAGACTCCAAAGCCAGAAGGAAACATTGCATTGCCTAAACTTCCTGTGTGGACCAGCCAAAGGACTTCGTCTTTTAATTCTCTCCTGAAATAGTGAGGTGCATTTTTACTAGAATGTAGCTTTCTAGAGAAGCAGCAGATATTCCTCTCTTTGTTTCTTTCTCTCTAGTTTTCAGCTTCAGCATTCATGGCAGCTGGAAACTAAGTGTTCTAGTTCTACCACTTCATACTTTTATGAAGCTATACTAATCTAAAGCAATCAATGTATGCTTTAATGAATCCTTTATTTATGCTTAGTGTAATGCGTAATATTAGCTACAATAGGATCTCCATACAGCTGGTGTCATTCTGCAGAGGACTTTTGACCTCAGAACTACAGTGATTTTACACATCAGTATCTGGTCTGTCCTATGTAAGAATGGTAGTGGAGTCCTAATATTGCAAGTGTCACTTCAGAAAACATCATGAGAGGTTTTTTCCCCCCTTTTTGTTGTTATTATTGTCTGTCATTCGTAAAGCTTAAGCAAAACAATCTTAAATCTTTTTTATGCTCTGATATTGCTGCACAGTAATCTCTGGATTTTTTTTTAAACACCACAGTAAGCTGTACATCACTTTTACTGAAGATAAGGATGACTATGACTGTGTGTTGTAGTAAAAAAGGAATTACATATAGCACAGCTAGATTTACAGTGAGATGGATATTGTGCTTTACTCTGTTTGGGTGGATACTAAGTTATGAGCCTGAAGGTCAATTGATCCCAGAAAAGGATTGTAGAGTCTGAATGCCAGAATGATCTATTCTATGCTCAGATCCCAGCTGTAACATGTGGGGTGAGGGGGAAACAGTGCTCTGAAAAGGCAATTTGTTTTCCATTAAGAAGCACTTCCAGGGGGTTTCTCACTGTGTAGATTATCCACTGGGCCCAGCACTGCTCCTTCTGTCAGTGTTTTATTGCCGGAATTAGTGAAGAAGTTCCCCTTGATTCCCCACATAATTGATATATTGAATATAGTCTATTCCTTTTAGTCTGTGACTTAGGAGTTATATGAGTAAGGTGAATTGCTGTTAATCTGAAAATGAAGATGCCTGACTGTGTACCAGAAAATCTCCTCTGTCTCTTGGTTGGTAACCTGTTTTTAAAAAGTATATTGGTTGTGAGAAGCGAAAATGCTGATCTCCTTTTCAGTAGTTTTAGCTGTAATGTTAGGCATCCTTGTATCTTCCACGAGGGAAATAGCTCCCTTGGGCCCCTAGTTCCTGGGTATGGTATGCGATGAGATTTGCCAGTTCTGAGTTATGTAGTAGATGGAAAGGTAGACTGGCTTGCACTGGTCAACATGGCAGGCAAAGGAAGAGTTCTAGCCACAGTCAAGTCTGGTTTGTGCCACAGAGATTACATTTATTGTCCATTTGGAAAAGTTTGTGTAAGGGTAATTACAGGGGGATGAGGTAGAGGAAAAACCCCTTTTTTTGTTTTTTTTTAAGTGTATACAGTTGCTGTAAAGGAACAATAGGTGTTGTTGGGGCACTGGCTGATGTAGTTTTTACCTAATGTTTGTGGCATTCTTTCAAGAAGATGTCAGCTATGTGAGAAAACACTTTGCTGTACAAAGTTGGTCATATATCTAAACTCCTTGTGAAGACAGTAATTTTTTTTTCTTTCCAAAAAATAATGACAATGAAGTCTTAAGCTTTTCATATATATTTTTATGCATGCATGTATCTCCTGTCGTGAATTCTCACCAGTAGCATGAGGGTTGGGTCTATATAAGTAGTAGTAGCATCATAGACTAACAGCTCCCTACTTTCTCCTATAAGTATATTTTTATGGGTATTTTATTAAGTATTTATTACGGGTAGCACTTGAGGTGGTGTAGAAACTTTCTACATCAACTCTTTAAAAAAACCAGACCAACAGTGTCCTATTTAGAAAATATTTCTTTTATGAGCAATCAGGCAAACACTTAGATATATGGGTGGATCACAAAAATAGGTGAAACTACTGGTCCGAAGGATATTTTCACTTTTCTGAGGAAGGGTAAAGTTCATGTATTCTTCAGTTAAATCTTTGTTCTGTGCACATGCAAAAACTTTCTCAGTTTGCTTCCCTTTTACACTTTCTCATTAACTTTCTCTTATTTTCATTTTTACTTTCCCCGTCTTATTTCTTGTGAAAAGCAACATATTCTTTAACCACAAATGAAGGAGAAAAGCAAAGATGCTGTCTGATTTCTAAGGTTTACTTCACAATCTATTACACTTAATGCTGTCATTTGATATAGCCTGATTTAGGGAACCTGATCTGTTGAAACTTCAGAGGCCTTTTCCGGGCTACACCCAAGATGTAGGATCACTTCTCCGCAGTACTCATCTGCTCTTTAATAGCCATTGTTTTCAAATGCTTTCTTTCTTAGTTAATTCAAATAACCTCTGAGTTTAAGCAATTAGTCAATATACCAAAGTGCCTTAAATTATGTATCTGCTTATGTGTTTTCCTGGCTCACACTCCGTTTTCCAAAGTTGTTAGAGAAAGCATAGGAGAGGGATAAACGAAACATAATCTCAAATTGAAAGGAGTTATCCAGTGTCTTCACCAAAGAAGAAACTGCTGAGAATGTGCCTGCTTGTCTTTCTAGAGCACCTGGGTTTGCTTCAAAGTGCTTTTGTAATCGATAGATTAATAGCAATGCTCCTGGTCTTCAAGGTATTTCCATATATAAATGCAGGCAGGATCAAAGTTTTGTGGGCAACCTTCAAGCAACAAAATAAATCTTAAAAAAAAAAAAAAGTCCAGTACCTCACTTTTTTTTTTTCCATCAGCAACATATACTGTTTAGTAGAGGCAGAGGGGAGGCAATTCTATTGTTGTTTTTTCCCTGCCACATCATTAAATCTATTAAAAATATTTTTTTCCATGTTAAAAAAACCCAAACCTCTGCAGTTGGAATATACTAGATTAATTTCAGCTGCACTGAAATATTTAATCAGAAAGAGATAAGACATTGCTACTTAGGAAATTTTAAAGCCCATTACTAGAATTCAATTTAAAGACATTTCAGTCTGAAACAGTCATTTTTCAAGCCATATATTAAAACAGGTTTTAGATATGCAAAATGGCCTTTTAAAATGTTGTTTGAAACTTTTACCTGATTCAGACTTTGACAGATTTGACTTGTATTCATTAAAAATCTCAGTGTTGTTAAAACATTTTTCAAGGGGGTAAATGATTTTCGTAGAAAAGTTCGTAGAGCTCTCATGATCTGCTTAAATTGCCAGGTCTGTGGGGTGAGAGGTGTTTGTGCTGAGTAAAGACAGTGAATCTTGGTTGGTGCCTGAAGGAATATTGTAAATGTAACGTAAATAATAAATGGCAATATCCGCTTTGATCTCATTATACAGTGCACTTATCACGGGTGTTGCATTTCAAGGCCCGCTCTGCACATCCATGCTGGCATGGGGAGTTGCCATCTTCACGTTCACCCTGCTGTCATTTCAGAAATAATGAACTATGCAACCAAGGTTTTGAAACGAGTTCCTGGCAGGAGGGACAAATGCTGTGGATGTACCTGCTCCTGGCCAGCAAGCGTGTGCATTTTTTGTGGTCAGGAGGACACGGGGCTGGATCCCTGGGGGCATGGAGTTGCCCAAAACCCCACAGCAGCTCCCAAAAAAAGCTATTGGCAGCAACTAAAAATCTGAGCCATAGACTGGCTGGCGTGGGATGCACTGCCAGGATGCAGGCAATGGAGCCCCTGCCTGCTCCTGACCACACCACGGGTTGGTGCTGCTGCCCCTTTGCTCTGCTCTGCACCTTCTCCTGCCATCAGGCCTGGACCACCCTGCAATTGTCCTAATTGCTCTCCCCTTAAAAGGTAAACAAATGTAGTGATATAATGAGTCTTTCTGAGGACTGACTCCTGGTGAGGGGTCTGGAGCACAAATCCTATGAGAAGCAGCTGAAGGAACTGGGGTTGTTCAGCCTGGAGAAAAGGAGGCTGAGGGGAGACCTCGCTCTCTACAACTACCTGAAAGGAGGTTGTAGCGAGGTAGGGGTCGGTCTCTTCTCCCAAGTAACAACAAATAGGACAAGAGGAAACAGCCTCAAGTTGCACCAGGGGAGGTTTAGATTGGATATTTGGAAAAATTTCTTCACTGGAAGGGTTGTCAAGCATTGGAACAGGCTCCACAGGGAAGTGATTGAGTCGCCATCCCTGAAGGTATTTAAAAGATGTGTAGATCTGGTTCTGAGGGACATAGTTTAGTGGTGGACTCGGCAGTGCTTGGTTAGTGGTTGGACTTGATGATCCTAAAGGTCTCTTCCAACCAATGATTCTGTTCTATGATTCTATTCTATGATTTTATGACACAGATATGCGTCTCTGTTTCTGATTTACTGTTCATTACTGTGCACCGCTTGAAGGACAGATGTGGTACTTATTTACTGGAAACAGCACAAGTAGGTCAGTTGTGCTTCACTGTTCGTACTGCCACTCTGAGACTGGGCTTCCTCTCTAGGCTTGGCTCTGTCATGTCTGCCACGATGAAAAATGGAGATTTTTTTTTTTCTTATTTTAAATTGTACAAATTTTTTAATCTAAATTTTTTAGATTATTTTAAAATAATCTAATCCTGCACTTGGTACTGCTGAGTTAATGCTCTATAATTAAGTGTAAGCATTTGCCTCTAAGTGCAATTAAATTTGCCTTTAAAGCCTAATTATCTAACTTAAAGGCAATTCAATAAAGCCCCAGACCTTCAAAGTGTCTTTCTTCTCTTTCCGGGTTCTTTCCATAGACATAATCTAAAGATTATTTTTGTATATGTTTTTGGCAGGCAGGTGGTACAAGGCCAGAAAATGTATACAGACCAACTCTCTCCTTCAGTGTCTTTTAAAGGTTTTCACATACTAATGAATTGAGCCTCTGCGGTAACGAAGAATTATCCTTGTAATCCTACAAGAGCTCTTAGCCTACTTTCTCAGCATTTATCTCTGATGTTGTTTAAAATTTTTACCAAAACCTGGTTTGTATTGATTGTGTTTGGGTTTGACTCAAAGCTTCTGGACATTTAGACCTGACATAACCAATGCCAATGATATTGGAACCAAAACACAAGGATTCACATAGATTTGCTTTAAAAATGAAGTTAACTGTGAGGGTGCACACACTCATGCAGAGGCTGTACCTGTGGGGTCTATGTACCTGCTTTCCAGCATCCCTGTTTACACACACACCATTTCAGACTGAATACGCCTGTGGGGGTATGCAATACTCGTGTGCATTGGCACAGTGTAAAATCTTGAAGATGACTACTTTGAGAAATTAAAAGAATCAATTGCATACAACATTTAAAAAAACACCTTAGCAACACAGTAACTAAGTTGTTTTGTCTTGTGTTTCTTGCACTGTTTCTCAGTTTAAAAGAGCTTTCCAGACCTAGATTCAAAGGATCATTATCTCATGGGCATATGTGTGTGTTCGTCGTACAGATCAATAAATGTAAATATCTGTCCACCAAAAGAAGCCCCATGTTGAAAGAAGTGAGAACTAAGAACTTGTACTACCATATTTAAAAATTATTTTTTTTTTTTTGTTAAATGATGGGTTTTGCAGTGGCTTTCTCACTGGGCAGTGCCAGAACATGTCAGTGCCAGCCTCAGTCGTGTCCATTGTGCTTGAGCTGTGCAGTGGAAATTGCTTTCCCTTACAAAAGAAACTCACTGTCAAGTTGCTGTTACTGTAAACAATGGATGTAGGTGAAGCTTTTGAGCTACCACTTTAAATTCTGGCTTGATGCCAAGAATACTGTCAAGTGTTTGAAAGAAACTCCAAAAATAAGAATAATCACCTTAAACACACATACAGTGTCTTTCTTTTTAGGCAGTGTTCCTAGGAATCAGGGCAGGAACCTTCTCTTTCTTCAGTTGATCATAAAAACATCTTCTAGATATGTGAATGGGTTCCTCCCATGTGTGATGGGGAAGGTGCCCTTCAGCGTGTGCTGTGAGTGCAGTTGCTTCCACTTCAAAATCTTGTAGCAGTATCCAGACTTCAGATCTCAAATCCAAGCCAGAATTTCATGAGTTCTCTTTAAAATGAAGACAAAGTTTCAGGCTTGAATAATTATATATTGTGAACACTGATTATATATTACTTATCTTGCCCATCTGAAAATATGATTCAATATTTGTATATATATGTATATATATATTTGTATATATATATTATGGAGGGTTTAAAATCCAAATAGTCTGCTTTAAAAATGATACCAGGAATAGTTCACTTTCTGTACTGTTTTTAGTATCCATTAAAGCTTAAATTTATTAATATGACTTCAGCTACCACTCACTGCTGCAAAACAAACAACAGACATCTGAGCAGAAACAAAATCTTCTCTATCCCTACAATACCATTGATTATTTCTTATTTATGTTTCTGTCAGCTACTTTCTGTTAGTCTGAGACTTATCTGATCAGGGCTGCAAAAATGTGCATTTATTGCTGTCCTTATTCTGGTCTGTGCTCTTTCCAAATCCTTTCCTATCAAGAGATATCTTATTTGCTGGAGGTTATTCCTGCTGCAGAGATTTCTTCCCATGCCAGATACAGCTGGATTTCTACAGCTTCTACTCTCTGTTTCTGTTTTCTTCCGAGTGTGGAAGCTTCCCACTTGTTAAAATTCATAAATTAATTCACTTGGATCATTAAATTGTTGTCATTAGCCTTTTTGCCCTATTTTTACTGCATGTGCTCACAAGTTGCACAGGTGACAATATTCTTGAAATCTTGTAATGTCTCTTATTTCCCTTTGTTGAATACAATGGAATATTTTCAAGTGTTGAGTTTCATCTGAGTTCACATCCCAAACTGTCAACTTTCCTCCCAGATGTTCCTTTGTTTACCAGTGCCTTATGGAGGCTTCTTCTCATGTCCAAACCAATGGACCTACCTAAGGTAGAGAATGCCTCCAACACCCCTACCCTTAGTTGTATCAGTTGTGTCAAAAGTCTCTGTCTTCAAGGGAATTTGGCTATTCCTTAACATATTTGTTTTAGCAAATTCAATTATGCGGTAACTTCCAGGCAGAAAAATGAGGCCAGCTCTCCATAAACATTTATTGATTTTGTTACTTGTTTTTCTTCCCATTTATACTTAAAAATAACCAGTGGACAGACATCTGATTTCTCCACAGTTCTGGTAGATATTCCAATGTATTCTCATCTTTCTCAGCATATTTTCTCTGAATATCAACTTCTGATTCATTTCTACATATGCATCCAGTCTCAACCTTTTCAGAATGCTATTAAGGGTCTTGATATTTATATCTTTAAATGTGTGTGGTAATAGAAATGCTTAAAATAAGTTACAGAACTCTGCTAATTTCAAATGTTTGGAATTCCTGGAGAGGGTGTGACCAAAGTCGTGGAAATTGGATTAGCAAAGTGAAATGACATGCATGGGGTTGCTTGTGAGCAGAGATTCATTTTGGATTCATCCCTCCTGCCTCTGAGCTTTGATTCACACACGAGGTTTTCTTACCTTGGCTGTTGTGACTCTCCCTTCTCCCATACTTTGAAGCTCTTCTCCTCCAGCAGAGGTATCTTAACTGCTCACCTACTAACTGCTGAACCACTGCAGTTAACTCTGCTGTACCTGAAGGTAAAATGGTAATTTATACAGGTTTATCTTTACCAAAAAAACCCCCAAAGCCTCAAAGGGTGGTCTCAGTTCAAGTTCACTAAATACTTGTTCATCCACTCATTTTTGCAACCCATAAACTATTGTAAGGAGTGGTAATAAATGCTACAGAGCAGGGAAGTTGCCTCAGTGGAAGAAAGTCCATTGGCACTTTTGCACTGTGTGTATCATACCTTTAACACTCCACATTAGCCGAACTGTCATCTCTGAATATCAGTGTTCTACTTCTGTCCCTAGAATTCAGAAACATGGGGGTTTACACTGACACATCTGCAGTTGCACAATCGCTTACATGGTATATAATAGTTTGAGGACAGCACAATAGAAAATATTCAATATGAGCACACTACAGTCCTTCAAAAATAATGTACTGATATCTTTGGTTTCTTTTATTATTCAGGATTACATGGCTGTTTAAAAGAACCAAATCTAACCTTAGCATCAGGTAATTTCACATTGGCAGTGCTTGCAGTCAAAAAGTTCTATGTGAAATGATGAAAAGAATAATGAAACTTCAAGTATCATGCTGATATGTTCCCTCTTTAGAAATTCTCAGGTTACTGCTAACACTTTAGGAAATTTAAAGGCAGGAAATAATGTTTCCCTTCATGTGCTATTTCTAATTGGTTCCTGTACTGGAGAGTTACTTTCAGGGGTGTGACAGATTTTTTGGATGAAGAGCTGTAAATATCTGTCTGGTGTTTGAAACACTGTAGACTGAGAGAACAATATGTTTCTTTGCAAATGGTCAAGGAATGACCCTCTTCGACCTTTTCCATGTTTTCACAAAACTGTTGTGATCAGAAGCAGAATAATATCCATTCAATTTAGGGATGTAAAGTAGTACCAAGTTGTCATGCTTCACTTTGTCAAATGACTCCTGCAAAGTAGCAAATGTCAATTTGCCAGTTTCCTTCAATTCCTCGGGGTGAAATGAAGGGTTTCTGTCAGGGGCCTGCCAAGCCTAGTTGCAAAATAATAAAAAAAAAATAAAGCAGAAGATAGAATAGTCCTTCGGTAAGTGCTCTTGGGGTAGGCTAGCTCAGTTGCAAGGGCAGCTCAGCTCTGACTGCTGTTTTAGGCATTGCAGCTTTTGAGTGGAACAAGACACGGATGCTTTGTTCAGAAAGCATCTAACATCTGAGAGGAGGGGGATTTGATTTGCTTATTCTCATCTGGGAATGAAGTGTAAAATTGAGATTCAGAGAGCATACATTCGTACCAGTATCCAAGTTCCCTTTCATTGAAGGTGGGCATATTAAAAAAGACCATGTCTGTTTCTGTTTCTCCCAAAGCTTTTTGTTAGCCTTCTGTTTTAGCGTAGGGAAAAATTACCTCTCTTTTTTTCTTTTTTTTTTCCATTCCACCCCCCCCCCCCCCCCCCGTCAATATTCCTAAGTCAATCTGACTACATGATACGATTGGAATAGTGTTAGGCAAAATTCTAGTGCTTGCCATTTACTGGTTGTGGATTCATTTTGGCAAATACAAGTTGTTGCATATGTTTCTAGCAGAGCCAGCGCATCTCTCACTATGCCAGAACCTATACAATTGTGTGCTGATGATAACTCAGCATGATGGCTTACAGGCGGTAAGGCACTGATTATTCCAGAAAACATCCAGCAAAGGGACAGGGCAAGTCTGTAGGACTTGAATGAAATATGAATTATTGAAATGAACTGAGCTGAAGGTTTCTCAGCCAAAGCCTTCTACTTTGATTTACTAAAGACATTACTAGACCTATTTCCAAATATAATATTATTAGTAATGCAGCTGAGAAATATTGGAATGACAAGGTCTGGGTAGAGGTAAGCAGGGGAAAGCAATCCATTTCGTAAGAGGTTTCTGGCTTTCAAAATAAAATATATTTTGGGGGTTTTTTGGGGGGTAAGGAGGAGAAGACTTTTAGGCGGCTCTGCTCCAAAAAAGAGAAAGCTGAGCATTGAAGATGAATTCTGGAGTGGGGGTAAGTGGTTCAAGGACAAGCTGCTGAACTGTTGTGGGACTTGAACCTAGTTGCTTCTTGCCAACAAGAGAAAATATTTCTAACATTGAAAACAGATAAGGAAATCTGGGCATCTGCAGTATCTTTCTAATTTTTTTAGACTTACATACAGATAGTGTTTCTGAAAATGTTAGTTAAGCTCTGTTTCCAATCATCTCATTTATTAAGCCTGGTCTTCAGTTGTCTTTTGTAGAGCTTGATCAAGTGCGTGTGATCAAATGTTTTCAGGCATCTACATGTAAAAAGACTATATGCTGGCAGAACTCAAATCTGTTCTGATGTAATAACATCATATTCCCAATCAGCACCAGAACACCAGATTTCGGTAAGCATATGGCTAGTGGCACTAAGCACTAAGGTCTTCTATATAACACATTGTCAAGCCACATTCCTTGCCACAGGAGCCTGGAGATGCTGAAAGTTTTGCTCGAAAACCAACAAGACCACTGCACAGAAGAGAAATCCACCCAGCGTGCTGATGCTGGCCCAGGAGATTCCTGAACCAAAATTTGCTGGAGGCTGGAAGTACTCTGGGTATTTGCCACAGCAGTCTTGTCATGTTCCTACACCTCCCCCTGGGCACTGACCATTTGCCAGAAATTGATGCTGGCCTGAATGGACCTTTGGTCTGGCTTGGTGTAAAAGTTGTTAGATGTCAGCTGCTCCACAGCTGTGGAAAAGTATTTCTTGCAATGAGTAACACACACCAAATGTCCTCTCCACAACTGGAGCAAGATGAACATTGTGGATCTCTTCACCTTTTTGGAGAGGAGTACTGTGCATGCACAACTGCAGAGTAACCATAGAAACAGACACATGAAGAGATATTGAAGCCAATATTGCGAGTGGAATGAGAAGTGGCAAGAGACAAAGACAAGCTTTCATTTATCACATGAACTAAGGGGTCTTTCATCCTCTCATTAGCTGCCATTTCTTGCCTCCCAGCTGAAGCTCGTGTTGCTCTTGCCAGCAGGGCACCGCAGCTGCTCTATGTCTCCTCCTCCTTGAGCCTCAGCTGTAGCTTATTAACCTGTTCATCCAAGGGGTCTGGTGATGAGCAGCTTGGGAGTGTGTTCCCAGCCTTTCTCATGTCTGTCTCCACATCCTCTGCTTCCCTGTGAGCTATGTGTATGAAAGGTGAGTCCTGTCACATAATCCAATGTGAGACCAGGGGGCTGCTCCCATGCCCTGTGTGACACCGACAGAGGAGTACCAACTGCATGGCTCATCCTCACTGCATGGTAGCTCCAGGTGGCTATGGTCCAGTAAGGACTATTTGTGTTATTTTTACCAACATTAAAACAAAATTTTTGAAGCAACTCTCTGAGTCTCTACAGGGACTTCATACGTCTCGTGGATCTTTCCTTCTCATTCACTCTTCCTATCAAATACTCCAGATGATACTGCAAAGCTTATTTTACATGAATCCAGGGGGAACATCTCCATGGTACACCATGAGGAGAAGTGTTCATACAGGCATCAAACCACTTCTGGAGAGCCTGCAGCTGCCCCACAGACAGCCTCTCTGGAACTGGAAGCAGGTCCATCTCATGGTCTCTCTTCTTTTCCAAGTGAAATACTGTAAGCCAGAGAAGTTTAAGAGAACCTGTCAGAGGTAAGAACCTGACATGTGAGCACAGGGAATTGCTCACATCTTGAAAGATAAGTATTTTTCAGGGCTGAGGAGATGTGCAAAGAAGCGGGGTATCATGACTTAGTCTTGCAATACTACAGGTGGCCTCAGGGACAGCAGGGTTGTGTGTCACTTTACCTCATGAACGTGAATGAGAAAACTGAAGTAAACCTTGGGTGTCTGTGTGTAGAATTGCACTGAGTATTCTTGCTAGTTCCTTTTTTAGCTCATAACTCTCCATTGACACTTAATACCCTTTATTTAATTGTCTAAAACCCACATTTTTTATTTGGTGAAATCATGTGCTGTCAACTCTATTTATTAAAAGAGCTCTTAGTAATTGCCAGTTTATTCTATAGTAGTTTGTAAATTGTCTCTTTGGAAGGAGGGTTGTTATACCTGAGTGATATTGTCTGCCTTGTTCAGGAGGAAATGTTATTTATTGTTGTAGGACCTTCTTGTTCTGGTTTGATTGGGTGCTACTGTACTCAGGTGGACCCCTGGCAAAGATAAAATGCAGGACTAAATTCTGTCCAAATCTCTCTACAGTGAATAGTTTCAATTTCTGACACATTTTTAAATGGACTTGGCTAGTCAGAAACTGCCTTGAGGGTCATGACATAAAGACCTTGTAGAATGTTGTTCTTTCCCAGAAAAGGAAAATGCGCTAATTGTAACTGTCACTGTTTTATACAACATTAAAATGACCACATAAGCAATTAGTATTTATAAATCTTAAATGACAGCAACAGTTGGATTTCAAATAAAGTACATCAAAGTTCATGCCCCCCAGATGATAAAAGACCTTAAGTTGGGACTTCCTTTCATCATTCCTGTGTTCGTTTTGAGCAATAAGTAATAAGGCAGCTATATCTCCTGTGTATTGTCGGTATCATCCTGACAGAGCACTCTCAACTTTAGACAGTTTTTGTAAATATCATTAGAAAAAAGCCTGTTGGAAGCTGACTCACTGATAACTTTGTATAATGTAGCAGCCTGACTGATCAAGAGGTTCTGGGTTTACTATATTTAAGCCAACAAAATGCACTCTTCATTTTTAAAAGTTGATCTCCATTTTGAAAAATGACCTAAGTATCTGGTCTCTCTTCCTAAGGCCATCAAAATCCTGACTGAAAACCACTGAAAAAGGTTCCCATCCACATAGGTGGGTGTCAGACAGCTGCTGGGCTCTGCCAGTAGCACTGTCATTTGAAAAAGCGGTTTGCAACACATTTGTTCAGTTCCAGGCAGGACGAGCCAAGAGACATCCTAACTGAGTTTCACATAACTTTTGCAATTTTAGCTTGAGATTTTTTCAGCCCCACCACCAGACTGCTACAGCAACTGCTAATGCCACTGTGGCTCCTACTTGTCAGTCTGACAAGGCAGTGCCTGAACCGCAGGTTTGTGGTGACTATAACACCTGATGGCTGAAGAGAATGCTCTTGCTGACCTCAGATTTAGTACATGAAGCATCAGCTCACTTTATTGCAAACATGATCCTCTAAATCACTGGAGTTGGTTCACTTCCCCCCACAGAAACACAATGTTGTCTATGCAGTGTTTAAATAGGATGTTCTGAGGGATTTTCCTTTACTATAGAAGCATATTCTGTAAACATTACCCATAAAATAAATCTGCATTGATTTAATTGTGCTAATTCATGCAAGACTATTCTAAGTGTAAGGTAAATGAACTCTGACTCCTCATCAGGGTAATTTTTGACCTGTGGCTTTGGGTGTTGTCAAGTTTTAACATGAATTTGCAAGCAGAAGCTAAGCCTCTTGTGTTTGACTGAGAGTTTTACAATATCCTTCCCACCCCTGTGTTTTTAATAACCTGCTAATGCACTGACAGCTACTATACTTATGTAAATGAGGAGGCTGTTGAACTGAAAGTTAGCCTTCCTCCAAAACATATTAAATCAGTCTTTCCAATCTGATAACTCATTGCTTTCCTCATCTTATTGTAGATAGAGAATATGCATCCGCATCCTTGGTTTGCTAAAGGGGTAAAGCCAGATAAATGTATGCACGTTAGGAAAATGTATTGCAGTACGGGTGAATCTGATAGACATTCAGATATAGAACGTCTGGATCCTCATGGAAAATCATAATGATGGTGTGTGTAATAATTATGACCTTTTAAGTACTTTGTGTTTCTCACATGTATAAGGAACACAGCCTAAAATGGAATAGAGCACGTAAGGTGCATTTTGATCCTTAAAGTCAGTCTTCCCGGTTCTATTCTCGTTTAGAATACACTCTTTATATATGTAAGCACATGTCAACTTCTATATGAGAATAAATTGTAAAGGTCAAAATTAAGTTTTAGTAAAGTCTGTTGAAACTTTTGTATCCATTTTTTAGCACCTCGCATCAAATTAAATGTGGACTAGCTGTAGTCTAGGGAACAGAAAAAAAAAAAATGATTGATGTGTTAGAAAACATGACCTAAAAATGCATCATGGAGATATAAATATGAAATGTGGTTGGTTATCTTAAAGATGAGAAAATGTCAGAGGCTGTAATAATAGTCTTCAAGGACGTACAAGGTTATTATAAAAAGGAAGGAAATTACCCATTGTCAGCAGCAACAGACCCAAATTCCTGCCTGAAAATTTGGTTAAACACTGGGAAAAACTCCAATAATAAGAACGCTGAATCAGTGCAGAGGTGGAAAGGTATAGAGTGTCCAGTGTTGGAGGTCTTTACGAGCTTTTTGTCTTATACTGTATTATGAAGATTTATTACTTAATGAAGAGTTCTGTTATATTAGATAATGATTTGTAAAGTGTATTTGGACTAGTGGACAGAAAATATTACTGCAACTTCATAATAGGGCATGGACATTTCAGGCTTTTATCTTTCCCTTTTCTCTTTTCCTACCGTTATTGGTTGATACACCCTTTTTGTGCCTTTTACTTGTTTTTTCTTATAGATTTCTGTTCCACCATTCTCCTTTCTTCCTAATGTCAAGCTATTTCACTGTGAAACCAGACAGCCCACTGTTTTAGGCATCAAAGCATATTGTCCCTAGCATTACAAGTTTGTTAACCTTTATGCCACAGTGGGAATTATTGATAGACATGTCAAAAAAAATTAGTCTGCTCAACTCCTCAGAGGTACGATTCCTTTATTGTGGATTTCTTTATTCCCTTCACTTGTGTGGTGGAGACAATGACACCCTTCTGTCTGCACCTGACCATGCGCTGATAGGAGATGGAGGAGCTCTAGAGGGATGCGGACATCTTCTGGGGGTTGTTCATGCCATCCACTGCCTGAACTCTGTGAAAACTTTTGTCTGACTTTTGGCAGATGCAGAACAGTGGAGTACCTAATTATGAGATCAAATGGGATGAGCTGAAGACAGCTTTTTTTTGTTTTTGCAATACTGCCTGGTAATTCCAGCACAACCCCCCTGTAAGCTTTGTCTGTATCTTATTTCCTCTAATCATGCCCCTAGTAAGGGAATAAGGACAATGACAGTGAATTAACGATAACAAGATGTTCTGTGTTACTATGAACGAAGTGCTTGTCTCTAGTTTATCTCTGCCACAAGGGCACACATTTGTGTATTTGTAACATCTCATCTCCAGACAATTTGACCTATTCATATTCAGTCAAAGTATCTGTGATTTGAATTTGTGTTATTAATCATTTCACTCAACTAGAATCTGCTGTGATTTGTCCTTTTTGATATACAATGAGATCAGCATTTATTATTCATCACTTGGTTCTCTTTTATCTTAGCTTACATTTAGTCTAATATTTTGCTGTGCTTTTTTTCCCTTTCTTTTCATTATTTTTCCTGTCCTTATTTTCTTTTTCTTTCCCAATAAGGAGTTAACAGATAACCTGTTCTCATTTGAAGCACACATATTCATGGCATATAAAAAAAAGTAAAAATAGAACAAGTTATGATACATAATTTTTGTTCACGAATTCTATTGTGCAGAGGTCTGAGGGGTTTATTTCAATAATCTTAATAGAAGATTTTATTCACATTTTGTTTCTATAATATTTCAATTTAACTTTATATAATAATTATCCATTTAATCTAATGCACTTTTTTCCATTTGGATATTCATTTTAAATTTGGTGCCCATATAGCTTAGTGATATAAAACTTAACAGATTCTGAAACAAAACTCATTGCACTCTTTCCTATTATTAACATTTTTGGATTGGGCACATGCTGTCTCCCAGAAAACAGGTCCAAATGTTCATTTCTTTTTTGTCAGCAAATATGCATATAGTATTACTTTATAACCATAGCTTTTTGCACATCTAAGGCAAGATCCAGAACTCATTAATGTCTTACCTGACTTCAGGGACTTTAAATTAAACTAGCAGGAGAAGGAATTATTTCAAGATCTTGTTGTGATATCCCCTGTCAGCTACACCACTAAAAGCTACTTCATTTTCTACAAAGAACACAGAAATGGTATTTTAATCATCTTTGCTCAAAGCAAGAAATTGGAGTTGAAGTTCAGCAGTGCCTATAAAACTTTTTTCAGAACCAACAAAGAGTTTTCAATCAAAAATTATAACGGACATAGCAGAAAATTCCTTAAAAAAAATACTTCAAGGCAGATGATGTCTATTTTTCAGGTTCCTGAAGAGTTTCTGGTATATTTTTTTTTTGTGTGTGTGTGTCATAAAATTATTGCAGTATTTTGTTAGAGGTTGGAGTTGCAAGGATTAATGTGTTTTTTTGGCTTTTGGATGTACTCTTCATTCTGTATATTTTATCCTGGAAAAGTTTGATCGGGTTCCACCCAAGTGAGTAGCAATTATGCTGTGGAGAGGAAGTTATGGAAGGGGATGACGGGGAAGGACTGGGTCAATAAGATATCTAGGAACATGCTCACTTAGGCATGTCACTAAACTCAGGTAAATTTATGTCTGAATCTGATGAGTTACAAGCTATATGCACAAATACAGATATGTCTGAATAAAATTTTAAATACAGAAATGACATGCAAAATAAAGTAAGTGTGTAAAAATATGCAAGGCTGTGAGAAATATATTTAAGATGGAGATAATGTGAGTCTTAAAACACTTGCTCTACCTTTGGTTGTCAGAGAACATGGTTCTAGAAGCCATTCACAAGGATTCTTCTATCTTTTAAGAATACCTAATAACTAGCAAACTGTTCATCCTTAAATTGCGTATATAGTTTTATAATTCACTGAAACATTAAAATTCTGACCTGGTTAACTGGCACACCTTTTCCTTCTAGGAAATAATTTTTTGAATATAGCCATTTTAATTAATTTCTTAATGTTACCTGTTTAGATAATTTTACTTATAAGACTCAAAAATAGAACAAAAAGAGCTTGATTGTGTTCTTTTTAAAACTGTCAGTAACTTATCAGGTAGAAATTTGTTTCTGACGTGGATGCCTATGGTTCTGACTCACAGTATGTTTTACTTTACACCCACAAAATAAGAGTGTCTGAAGATTAATTTATGATATTGGTTATCCAAATAAAATATTTAATTGATATAACTCAATATTTTGTACTGGAAAACTATTCCATCTTTCTTTCTTGTTCTGTACTGTCCCAAGGTCCTCTGTGAAATCCCACCAAGTTCTATATCTATAGATATAGATACCCCTTACTTATCTATACCCCCTGGTCACTGCTTGCAGAAAGGCAGGTCCACTCCTTGTTGGCTGGCTGGGATGCACAAGTTCTCTGAGCCTGCAGTCACAGACCACATGGTGTGGCTTTCTCTCAGGCAGGGTACTAATTTGAACCTCTCTTGTCTGCTCAGTTTTGCTTTACGTAAAACTTGTCAGGACATAATAACTTGAAGACTTCAAAGTCTGTCAAATGTAGCTGAGAGTGATTCAGTTCTGAATCACATAACACAATTGCATAAGTCTCATTTATGTAGGAGCTGTGTTAGATTTGATTAAAAAAAAAATCATATCTTTAAAAATGAGTCAATGGATTGAGGTTAGTCTAACTACTTCTGCTATTTGCAAGCATAACTTCTGTCTGCATGTACAGCACAATACCGAGCACTTTCTAAAGTGCAAACTTTCTCTGTACAAGATACTAAAAAACTTTTCAGTAGGAAGCTAGTTTAAATTTAGGGGAGAAACACAGCCTTCCAAGGTGAGGCTTGAAGATGTGAATCGACTTACTGGCTCAGGTGTTGTACGTAAGACCAGGCAGTAAATATGAAAAACTATCTTAGTCTGTGGAGAAGGGTAGGGAGGGGTTACAAAAAAGGTAGTGAGGTAAAAGTGAGAGACACAGAAGGCTTGCTAAGAAAAATTCTATAATATCTTACTTATTGTTGCATTCCTGTTCACATACCACAACACAGATTCTCGTAACTTATGCTCAAAAGCAGAGTGCATAATGGCCAAGGTCTGCTTGCCTTTACTTTGGGTGAAGTTTATTCAGGTCATTAATCTTGTCTCTATTCAGCTGGCAATTTTCATGAAATCTGTAAAAATTATTTTTGACACCTTTGTTTTTTCCATATATGTTTTATAATTGACAAATAGATTCAGAACTATTTGGAAGGAGAATGATTTATGAACAAACAGGTAGATGAGCACAGGTCATAATCACAGAAATCGTATTCCTTTAGAAAATCAAGCTAAGTAAGAACTTGTTGGAAAAGTTGATATCTCATTTTTGTGCATGCATGTATCTGGTTTTATGTGAGTCAGTGCTTTAATGTGTGTTCTCACAGTTTTAAGATGAGGCCTTCAATTTCTTTCTACCAGGTCTATAGCTGATTGCGTTACCTAACCAGATTTCCACAGTGTTTGGAAAGCTATAGCTAAGCTACACGAATGCCAGACCATTAAGAGCAAAATAAGTTTTTTATGGTTAATGTGTACCAATGACTACATAAACAGAATCAAAACAAAAATTGCTGTGTTAAAAGAGTGTTAAGGTTAGAAAGTCAAACGCGGAAAAGTTAGGAAACGTTACATTGATAGCTCTGTGCAAGTTTAATTCGGCTCCCTTGTGTGCATGCATTATGATACAGTCTTTAATTACCTGATCGCATACTGCTCGCTCCATGGGGCTCCTACCTCATTCAGTGCACCGGATGAATGTGTCTCACTAAATGAGTAGCTATTCAGTGTTTCCTTTTATTCTCGTTATTCAATGCATATCACCATGACTTATTTACTGATCTTCTAATTCTCTTTGTAAATTCAGACTTTTTTATTTCCTCATGGCTTTTTCAGTGCTGTGCTTCATTAAAGTAGCCATGTACTTCTTGCACATCAACGCCTTTATCTTCTCAAGGCAGTTGTAAGATGACAAGCAGTTGATGCAGTCTTTGAGGGGAAATGGAGGCTGCTAATCCTGCCATTATTCATTAATTTTTAATATCTCATTTAAGACTTAAAAACCGTATGTCCCTTTAAACTTTTAAATCAATGTGATCTATGCTTCATTTTGGGTAATCCTCAGTACTTTATTTAGTACAAGACCTCATGCTAAGGAATAAATTAGGATCCCAGTTTTAACTAAGGTTTTAATCACCTGAAGTTATTTAAGTACTGAAATCAGTGGAAGTTATGCACCATATTGGGTTTTGGTCTGAAAATTTACCCTTGTCCTCTTCACATTTAAATAAATGGTCTCAAGGTTTGTACATACCAGCACCCAGGTGTGTTTTGGTGGGTGCATCAACAGTGCTGGAAGGCTACATGGCTCATAAAGGGGAATCGAAGAGCATGAATTGCCCTGTGATCATTGTTTACATCCTTATAGGTCCCCACCTCTAACAGGGAATATGTTATGATATGGTAAACAGCACCTCTTGGCGTGATCTTAATATACTTACTCCCCTTTAAAGGATATATGCAGTCTTGCCACCTTCTTCCTGAGATTCCTCTAGCTGAACATTATCCCCTTTACAGCAGCATTAGTTTGATTACTTTTATATTGCAAACAGTATATTGTGTACAGGTAGTGTCATAAATATCATTCGTCTCAATTTGAGCTGATAATGTGTTCCTTTTACTTTATAAACACCTATAGGAAATATGACTCCAGTGGGTAGTTAGAGGAAAGGAATTTACAACATAGTTAAACCAAAACATATAAACTCTTTTTCACTTTAAGAGAGTTTAGGGAGTGGTCATTTAGCACAATATGCATGTTACTTTATATATTTAGTATTTATAATATACTGTGTAACTAAATTCTGTACTGAACTGTACGTGATTTGAAATGGGCGAGAATAACAAAATACAGGAATCTCAGTCATTCCAGGTGTATGTAAAAATGGAGATATGTAAGTTTGTCTCTGGCAAAATCTCAGCTGTGAAACTATTCAGTGCAGTCTTCTCATTGAGCAAGTTGATTTAATACACCACTTTATTTAAACTACATCTATCACTGTCTCCATTTTTGTATAACTGTGAAATTGACTTATTTTGGTACATCCCATAACACCTGATTAACCTTCCTAAAGCAATTGTGAATGGAGATATTCAGGAGAAGTCTTCTGTGTGATTTCCCAAGCTGCTCTGTGTTCGCTGTTCTGCAGTAATGGTTTTTGTGCTGTGTGCATTTTAAGTACAGCAGCCTCCTGTACAGGCACCCGTTTTCTTTCTTTTCTCTCCTTTTATTTGCTCAAATACCTTAGAATCAAGGAGAGTCCAAGACACAGTTTCCTTTCTTGAAAGCAAGGGAGGTAACAAACCCCTAATTTTAAAACTATATTTGGAAAAGCAAAACTGTGGTCCTCACATTCATGAGTGGTGTTAATTCAGAGTCCTGTCAAATCACTCAGAGTTTGCGGTCTAGATTTAAAGTATTAAATCTTGAAGAGTCCTTAACCTTGAGCTTTACTGGAGGGTATGCCACCAAATTTGTGTATGACACCATAGAATCATTTCATTTATGACTGCCAAGTCCCCATCTGTAGAGTGAAGTAATATATAAGTATTTTATGGGAAATGTTTCCCTTATGGCAAGGATTTTTGATATTATTAAAATTATTTCCAAAGCAAATCAAGGTTAAAAAACTTTTTTTTAAAACATTTTTGTTCTCTAGGGTATAGAAAATTATCAAAAATCAAACTGCTTTTTTAAGAGTTGTGAAGTAGTTTTTTCATCTTTTATCCTTTTTTAATGTTCCTTAATTTTTTTGAGAATACAGCATCTAAAGTGTATCTGAATATTTTAAACAAAAATTATTACAAACAAAAATAAAACTTTTCTTTTAAAAGATAAAGTAAAAGTGGGAATTTTTTGTTTTTTGGAAAGTGTATTTTGGCTATACTTTTCTTAGAAATTTAATAGTAGCTTTAATTTTTAGTAGATATGAATTTTTCACCTAAAAATTTCTGGCCATCTCTCAAATGCACCCCTTTCTCGCAGAGGTTGCAGTCTGATTTATTTAACACTTCTGCACCTTTGTGGAGGTGTAGAGCATTGTAAAAATGTTAAGTACTTGTGAAGAGGGGAGTGACTATGATGCTGTAGCAGCAAACGGAGAGGATAGAAGTGAATATTTCTGCATTGCCTTCAGTTCAGTGTTTATATAGTAACCCGTCAGTGAGTGACTCTCCATTGTGGGGAATAAAGGTGAGAAAAGCTTCTACGGAGGTATTCTAGCTGCTATAAATTATCAGCTGCATCAGCAAGACTAGGTTCTTTGTCAGGCAATAAACAAGAACCTTATAAAGGATAAATGACTTGCCTGGAGAGAACTCCAGGGACGTTAAGCCTGAAGGATCAACTTTGAAATTAGCTCCTATGCATTTGTGAAATAATCAGAATCACTAGGCAATATCGCTGCTGGAACTGTTGTGAAGCAGAGAAGGAAAAGCTGAATCTTGCTTTAACCTATACTTGAGCTATGACCTGGGTTATATAAAAATAAAATTACAGAAAAAGACAAAGACTTTCTTTCCTGGCTCCTCTATTTCACTTAAAAGCTGTAAGATTTGGACGGCAACAGCAGTGAAAGACACAGAGTCCTTGAGATTTGCAGCATGTGAGTTTACAAAGCTGAGGGACTGTGGCATAATGCTGCCTTTAGAGCATGGCAGAGCATCTGGGTTCATCTGCAGACTGTATAGTACAATGTATTAAGTGCAAATACTAATTATCTCAAATTTTCTTGAGCAGCTCTTTTTTGAGCAGCCGAAATAATTTCAGTAGCATGAGATCAACAGCACAAGAGTAAAGCCAGTTTCAAGGACCTACTAATAGTTGGTATGTGGGTACATTGTACCCTGTATCTCTGACAAGTGTCTGATATGGTTACAGTAAGTATGATCTCAACCAGTGTCCCAGCTAATCTTCATTATTAAGAAGGAGTCTCATGATGTTTCTGAGCATCTCCTGGGAGGAATTCAGATTATCTTCAATGCCTGCTGAAGCCCCAGGAGATGGTTACATCTCAGCAAGATCTGACACCAAAGCTGTTTAATATTGGCTGCCGACTGCCAAGAATTTCTCACTTAATTCATCTTTACTTACTTTGCTTAAAGGACATATTTCAATACGAACTCCTTACTAAGAATAATGCTTAAGCACATGTTTAACATTCAGTAGATTTCTGAGTGCAAGGTCTGACAATGAGGAAGGTAAACATCCAAAAAGGAGAGCTGAAAGCCTGGTGCCCAGAATGGAGGGGCTTGACAAATTCTTGGAGAAATTTCTAGGAGGAAAAACAGGGAGAAAGATTAATTGCCTTTTTGAATTGGAGCAGGTAACCGATACTCTATGTTTTGATATCATGTGACTATCGCAACTCAAGCTTACATTAAAATAAAAAAAGAACCAACCAACCAACCAAAAAAAACCCAAAGAGCAGAACTTCTTATCTTCACGGTTCTTAGGAAAACCTAAAAGCATGGTCTTTACATTACTGATGTAGTGGAGGTTGCCTGAGTCTGAATATAGCCTAAAATTGTCACTCTGGAAGTTATAGCCAGACCTAAAGCACCCTTCTAAAACATACTGTCCTGTGGATCTACCACCATTTATTTCGTCATCTGAAGAATCAGTGGCAGGAGAACTTCTTACTAGGAGAATTTCTAATATCCCATACCAGAGTATGAACCGAAGGTGTGGCAGGTCTTACTGCTGGAGAAATTTCCTGTAGCTGTACTGCCTGGGAGGGGAGGTCCAAACACTGGTCGGTGCTGCCATGGAAGGAAGGTTGTCCTCCTGCTGCATCAAGGACTCTTGTTTTGTGCATCAAGTGTAGTCTGTGTAGTCTCACCTAAAAGTCTTGTGTTTCAGTGTCAAATGCAAGTGAGTAAATAATCAGGAGAACTCACAAGAACGCGTACAGCTGGGAATATGGCAGTAGTTCATTGAATTGCAGGGTCTGGGACTTAACTGTCCTGACACTTAAAAATCTCCTGATTGTGCACAATGTAATGCTGAACGAGAATGAATCATTACCCTAGTGTTATGTTGGTGAATGTCACAGAAAGAAATGTATGGCTGATTTTCAAGGATGCTAACTATCTCTGTTCAGGTCATGGCTGCAGCAAACACTAATCTTTTTTTCTGTTTTATTTCCCTATTTCTTAAATCTCTAGACTATCTCTACTTAGACTATATAGTATAAATGTCGAAAGTTTATTTTAGTTTAGATGATACAAGAAACTACAAATAATTTTCTTTCCTAGTAGAAAATAAAACACAGGCAAAGAAAGGTTTCTCTTTTAGCCATTTTATCAATTTTATTTTAAAAGTGCAGGATGCAAAACAGCTGCTGGCCTCCTTTTACAATTCTGCTAAAAACAGTGCACCTCTCCAGATCTTGACTTGAAAATTTAACCAACCACTATCAAGTGAAATACGTGTGGGTCACCTCCTCACTTGTTATTTCAGGGAAATTGGTACACTGAAAATAAGATAAAGGTGATAGTGCCTTTTAAACTGGCATTGTCACTGGAAAAGTCAAGTTCTCCGCTTGGGGAGGAAAACAGGCTGGGAGCTGACAGAACAGAAAGCAGCTTTGCAGTGAAGAACCTGGAGATCCTGAAGGACTCCAAGTTGACTGTGAGCAAACAATGCATGTTTGTAGCAAAGAAGGCAATGGCATTCTACACTGCATTAGGCACACCACTACCAATAGGTCAAGGGAGGTGATCCTTCTTCTCTTCTCAGTGCTGGTGAGACAAGTCTGGAGTCCTGTGTCCAGTTTTGGACTCCCCCATACAGGAGAAACGTGGACATACTAAAGGAAGTCAGCCATGATAATAGCTGAGAGCTTGGAACATCCAACATACAAGGAGAGGCTGAGAGAGACGGAACTATTCAGCCTGAAGAAAGGAATGTTCAGAGGGATCTTATCAATGTGTATCAATACATGATGGGAGGCGTAGAGATGACAGAGTCAAACTCTTCTCAGTGGTGCCCAGTCACAGAACAAGGGGCAATGGGCACAAACTGAAATGCAGCAAATTCCACGTAAACATAAGAAAAAATTCCTTTACCATGATGGTGATTAAACACTGGCACAGGTTGCCCAAAGAGGTTGTAGTCTCCATCTTTGGAGAAACTCAAAACCCAACTGGACACAGTCCTGAGCAATCTGCTCCAGCTGGCCCTGCTCTTAGCACCAGGTTTGCACTAGAGAATATCCAGGGGTGCCTTCCAGCCTCAGTGATGCTGTCATTTGATGTTCTGCCTTTAGGAATACATTAAAACATTCCTCCAAAATGCAAAACAGTTATTTCTTCTGAATTCTAGGAGTTCTTAATCTCACTCCTTGCTTAGCCTGTTGCCTAAAACTTTCCTGATACCCTCAGAAATTACATGTCTGTCATGTTCTTTGATAATTAGTCACTAGCACAACATAACATCTGGTGGCTGTTGCATTTTTTGTTGGTTAAATGATCTGGATCTAATGCGGAAACAGAAAAATGTGTCTCAATAAATAAAGCTGTACAAGCACCTTGCAGGCACTATTAACTGCTCGACGCTGCTGAACTTCCTGAGCAGACCCAGGTAGAATGAAGTTGGGATAATGGATTGGAGCAGCACAGCAGCCACAGAGGAAGACCAGGGGCAATAAGGATACCAAAAGGAGACTGAAATTTATTTGCATCCCTGTGCTTTTGTGCAAAAGATAGACAGAGGCCACTGCAAAGCTGATTGAAACAGCAGCCTCCTCTGCAGTATCCTTGTGACTGTAAAATTCGAATTTTTGCACCATATTGCCTGTCTTGAGCACAGCTCTTTCATAAGCAGATCTCATTTCAGAGCTGAGTCTGTTCAGCTTGCTGTGAAAGAGGAAGCTGTGGAAAAATAATTTTCTGAGCCAAGTTCAGAGTTGGTACTAGCTGTGATATTGCAAGTCAACATAAATGATCATAAAATGTTGCTATTTGTATGTCCAGCAGATTATGTTGCAAGGCTGTTTTGTGCAGAATGAGTAACTGGGAAGCACAGAGTAGATGAAACTACCTAAAAGATGATTTATTTGTTATCTTCTACCTTCCAGTCAGAAAATTTATGGTTAGAATACACCTCATTATGAATGTATTGTTATCATTGCTTTGTAAAGCAGAAGCATCTCTTTCTAAAGCCTGCCTTATCTCTCACTGACCTCTGCAGCTATAAAGATGAGTGTTGTGTCATTTAGTGCAGGAGATGTCTTATCTTTATAACCAGCACATTTTCAGAGCAAAGTCAGCTTCTTATTGCTTGTATTCCACTGTGGAAAAGTTTATTTAAAACAGAAAGGAATTTGATCACTGCAGTGTCTCTTATGGTTACACTGTCATTTGCTCTCTGTATTTAATGTCACTGTTTTAGACACAACACACTTGTATAGGGCTAAATCTACATCTTTAATTCTTTAATTCAGTTTTCACAGTCTACAGCTTCTACGTGATTATAAAAGGGTCGTTGATTTTTGTTTAAATGTAGCTTAAACTTGTAATTACCAATAGAAACTGAGAAGTATGTGCTCTTGAGATGACCTTGTTTACATGCAAACATCTGTGAGATATATACATCTTTGTGTTTATTAACTAAATTACTCATAATTTAAACAGAATCTCCCCTATCAATTTGGGTATACTCCTCTTTTCACATGGTCCATTAAGCATTAGTCCCTGAAGGTCTACTTTTTTAGAGTGCCTGTTTTATTGGGTACAATTTCCTCATGAACGACTGTTATGCTGCAGGAAACATCATGTATATAAACTAGATGTTTATATACTACAGTAAGCCTTGAGCAAGGTAATACAGTTTACATAATTACATATGTGGGAAAATAGATCAATTAAAACCAAAAGTGTAGTTACTTTCTTAGATTTGTGTTGGGCTGCCAGATGTGGTTTGAAGGTCTTTGGTCTGACTGGTTGAAGAGTTTGGGATTAGTCATCAGACTCTCTCTCTAGTAACAGAGACAGTACGGTTAATATCCTCATAAAAAATACCACTGACTTGTCTTTAGTAAGACCAAAACTTACCCTGTTCTGCAAACTGCCTGTTACCATAAAACTATATGTGAGATCCATTATTTTTATATAACCATTATTTTTACATAACCTCTGTTGGCTGTTAATCACATCGAGCCAAAACAAAAGTCATTTCTTGCCAAATGTTTCTCATTAGTCTATATTGTAAACTACTGGTTACATTCAAGGAATTAAAGAGCAGTTACCAGCTTCAGGTACGTGGCTCTGGATTTTGCTTTAAGGAGTTATAATTCTCTGAATCGTGAAAAACAACCCCCTTTTATTTACTCTTTACCGAGGTCCCAGATTTTAGGGCTAAACACTGGAAAGCGCTTATTGAAACGAGCATTTGTCAAATATAGATTACAACAGTTTGTCAGTTCTAAAAAGGACAGGAGGTAAGAAGCAAATATTTGCCAATATGAGGAAGTTCAAGCTTCTTGAATAGGAAGAAGTATCTCATTTCAAAATCAGGAGAGACTACAACAGATAAGTCACGTATACCCAAGCATGCGGTGAGCCTGCGGCCACTGCTCGTTTTTCCACGATGGATAACTAGTTCTAGTATTTATAATTAGATGTGTGTTGAAAATTAAAGAAATAGAAAATATTGCTGGAGGATGGATCATAATCTAAGAGGGAAATGTTTTCTTGGAAATAACCTTTTTTTGCACAATTTAATGTTAAGTTTCCTGTTGCCAACATGAGGTTTTTCAGCACTCTTGTCCTGCAGTAGAGGAGAGGAACAGTAGACAAAACTTAACATAATTTGTCATAATTTTCCAATCAGGTGTCTTGATGGTTTTAATTACATTTTATAATATTACCAAGATTTTTTAATAAGTTTAATGGAGCCATGTTAATTACTGCCTTTGGGGAAGTTAGAAGAGAAAATATTTTCATGAGAGAAAATATGTATGAAATATGTTCAAATGGAAATAATTACAGGTTTTTTTCTTCTACTTTCTAGGCCTCTTTTCCTTGGCCTGACTGCTGCTTGACACTTTATATGATGAAATAAAATTACCTCCTTTTTTTTTCTTTTCTTTTGTTTAATTCTTGAAAATGAGCATGTGTTGTGGAAAGGAGAGCCGAAGAACATCATGCAGAAAAATCTACTTTGGAAACTCAATGAGTTACAATTGATTTTTCCTTTTCTCTGAACTGCGTTTGCATGCTTTAAATGATTTATGGTTCATTAGTTCAGGTTAGAGAAAACTTTTACTCTGTTATTGTGAACTGCAGAATTCAATAAAAGAAAGGAAAATACTTCACTTGCAGAGATCCTGAAAGAAAAATTATGGTGTTTCAGAGTTTAAATTGGGATATGGTAGCAAGCTGCTTTCTTTTTTAATCCTTGCTAATTTAAGAGCATGAGTCTTATAGAAGCATAATGGATTTACAGTCTGAAATCCCTCTAAATGGGAATTTCAAATGTACCACTGACTGTTTGTGTTAGGCAAAATTTTCCCAGTCGTTGTTTGACCAGACAGGAGAATAATAGGAAATAAGCCCAAACGTTACATCTCTGCTTGGCTTCTGCATCTGGCAAAGACAGAATCTGAATTTCTTTCAGCTAATCCTGAAATGGTCCCTTTTAGACAAAGAGTTGACTCCAACAGCTCAATCCAGCCCCAGAATAAAAGGATTATATATATATATCCTTTCTTGGACTCTATTTAGCAAAGCAGATATTACTACTGCTTTGTGGTGACATGTTTTTGGTTTTTTTTTTTCCTGCTGGGGCAGCAAAAGGGGCACAGAAATAATAGGGACAACAACAGCGTACCTTTCCCATCACAAGAGCAGAGGGGATGCACCGGTTGTTAAGATTTGTGAGCAAAGCAACTGTCGTGTGTCACTATCCATTTTGTTCAATGCACAGCAAGGAAACTTGTTACGTGCTAATTATTAATCACCAGAGGAAGCTTCGCTTTTCCATTTTCAGCAACGTCCTCAATCGGTACCATCATTGTCAGTTCCCCTTACCTCTTAACTAAGGAATTTGCTTCTGTTGCATTTTGTTATAAAAGCACCTTATTTCATAAACAAGCACTGCTCCTAGGCCAGAAGTCCTGCAGATACAGGCTGACTTGGGTTTCATTCGATGCTGCTGGAACGGCCTCTTGGTTCCCTCTCTGCTCCTGAGCATTTGTGCTACTGTTTTTTTTTCCTATAGGACGTAATATTTAAGGCAAGTGATCACACTCCCAGGGCAGTTGCTGCCAGCTTTATTAAGTAATTGGAGTGCAGGAGTCATGCTTAAAGTTCAGCCATTGTTGACAGGAATTCAGCAGGGAGAGCAGAACCTTATTCCAAAGCACAACACAGTCCTTCTCCGGAGAGGCCAATGAATGTGAGGGAAATGTATGAACAAGCAAGTCCCCCTGCAACAATCATTACTTATTAATGTTTGAAAGATAAGAGCAGTACATTATAAGTCTGCCACTAGTGTCTAAAAATAGACTTGCAAATGCTTTGGTTATGTCAGCTACATTTTGTTACATCACAGTTTTCTTGATAATGTGGAAAAGAAGGTGGAGGGAAGTCCTTTCACATCAATCACAATTATCTCCTCCCACTGTTTTGGTTTTTTTTTTTCAATTTTTTTAAATTGTTTTTACATTGTTTTAAAAATGCTGGTGATTTTGTAAATTAAATTGATAATTCACAGCAAAAAGTTGTAGCACTAGTTTGGATAATATTGAAACTTTTCTGTTTATTCCCCTCGTCTTCCTCTGTGGTTCATCCTTCTTCCTTTTCTTCCCAAAAATCCTTTTTATCAAAATTAATGCAGATTGATTGACAATTTTATTGCCCTGAAACTGTTGTGTCTTTTTTCTTTTAAAAACTGACTGTTGTTGAAAAACAGCTTTTGCTGAGCTCTCTTTATTAATCAAATATTTAGTTGTCTGCTAAGCGTGAGTGTGTATTAGCAAGTATCTTCATTAAACCTCCCCTATGTTACTTCATCCCCAAATATGTAAAACTTTTCCATTATTCCTTAGTCACTTGCTGTATTGTGATAGATTCTATATAGTCATACATACACTTCACAGAATTTGCAGCCATGGGAGAAATATACAGGGAAAAGAAAAATAATTTGGGTATTAAAACACAAGCCAAAATCTGAGATCACTTGTGTCTACAGCGCAGGACGTGCTCTGCAGACTATGTTGTCATATATGCATCCTGACTGC